>CM034002.1:18393597-18438877 GCA_019603395.1 Cyrtorhinus lividipennis | reverse complement strand
CTAAGATTCATTATTCGCTTGGAGGTTTGTGCTGCTTGAGGTGGTTTTGCCCCGGTTGAGACGTCTTTTCATCGTTATTTTTTGTATTTAACCTGCAAGAAATATCCTTTGAATAACGTGAAACCAAAACAAAACAGTACACAAGAACTGAACGTCTGAGGGGAGGATGTGAGGTAAACTGTATTACTAGTAATGCGGTGAGTCGCCGCAGTTGAGACAATTTATTTCGTTACAGGTCACCGAAGAAGTGTATCAGGTTCTGAGGAGTCACCCGTACGAGTTCCAATGCCGCGGTAAAGTCAAAGTAAAAGGCAAAGGTGAAATGACCACGTACTTCCTCACAGATAGGAAACAGCCAGGGACGATGCGGATTGAAGAATTGTCCAACATGCGTGCTGGAGGATTAGGTAGTGACTCATTCCTACTCTAATCATAAGAAGTTTTTCCAGTTTTCCTTCTTCCTAACCATGACTGCCTCATGCAGGTAACATGTACGGTGGAGTCGCCACGCCATTGGCCTTTCTGCAACAAGTTCCCGATCGTAGTAAATTGATTCGCGTCGGACAGCGGTCTCTAGGTCCTATACCTCAAGCGCCACCTGACGAGTTGTGCTCTGGAACTCCTCCGCCAGTCCCTGCCAGGAACAACTCCAGGTAACAACACTGGCTAAATCAATTGTGTCTGTTTGAAGCAGAATCTACCTAGTATTTAGGAAGGATTTAGTCAACTTTTTCATTACCACCAAGTTGAAAATAATAGCCGAACAACGTGGAGTTGACTTATTTTTACAAGATACAGGACTTTGGCTGAAGCTCGATGAGCCAAAACGGAGGGGAGGGCCGCACAATTTTCAGCAAGAGGGGTCAATGAAGTGCATCTATCCCCCTAAATATCGCTACTCGTCCTCCCATGTCGTTTGCAATGTAACTTTTGGTGTAATCACCATTCTTATTCACCCTGTCTAAATGAAACATGATTCAACAACAAAATGATTGCGTACCAAGCGGTAATACCCTGAAAAAGCTGAATCTCATCAATCTTAGCTAGTAATTTCCTTTTCTGTAATGCCTTAGGTCCCTGAGGCAGCTGTGGGATTGAAATACTTTCTTCTTTACCAATGTTGTCGCCACAATCATTGATCTCTTTCTCTTGTTTTTATTTGCGAATGAACACGTAACTTCATTTGATGGCCATGTAAAATGGCAACGCGGTTGTGAATAACAAAAATGGAGGCGTAATATCCGTATATTATCGCTGGAATACCCCTCAAGGAAGACATACATGAAGTGAATGTAAACCTCTATTGCATAGGATAGACGTGACCTCATAACATCATAAAACCATCAACTCGATGGTCGTTGTCTTTCAACGTCCAAATTTTTCATAAACCTACAAAATTGTTCACTTTATTTTGTTTTTTCTTAGCTATAGTTCTCCCTGTAAACAATTGGTCAGGTAAGACTGCTGGCAAAATTTGACCATCATATTTTTCTCTTAAAAAGATTTTTTTACTTAGTTGCATGCCAATACCGTGAGGCATGGCATATAAATTTGGCTTTTTGAAAGCGTTTTATCGTATTTTTTGCAGCCTGAAAGCCAAAAGTACGCTAGTAATGAAATAATTCGGTATCTTGGCCTTTAAATTTATTTAAAATAATCATTATAACTAGAAAGCTCTGATGATGGACAATTGCCAACACACAAGCAAAAAAAATTACAATGCCATTTTGAATTTCAAGGCACCACTGGGGTCAGTTCAGAATAGTTGACTGCACGAGGCGCCATTACTACAGGTAGGTTTTGGTGATTTACCCCTTGAAAGGTGCTATGATACCCAGAAGGCAACGGATGCCGCACTTCCTCTTCATTCCCATCCTACCAAAAACAGCACTGACTACTGTTTGATTCATCTTTGCCAGTCATTTTTCATCGTTTCATTTATTCAAACAAAAATCTATTTTTCCATTTTCTCGTAGACTTGAAACATAAGTAGTGCTGGAGAATGATTTTGTACCCATTTCGAGCTAAGATTGTTGCCAGCCGTTCATTTCAGACGATTGTAGTATATTATGTGGTTTTTGTCTTTTCATAACATTGTAGAGTTTTTTCATACACTCATGAATTTTATATTCCCAGTCCAAAACTCACGGTCTTCATCTAAAAGTCTTTGAAGTATTTGGTTGTAGGTCATTATTGTTGAATGTAGTTTACCACGCTCACTTCAAAAACTACACGATACAGGGTTTCCATCGATATTCCTGTTATCAATAAGCAAGCCCAAACTAGTCAGCCTTCTCCCTTACTGCACTTCATCTGCACTTGACGCATGGTTTACGAAACTTAACTTGATAATAAACGAGTCAGTAGACAATCGACTATTCTAAAAATTCTGGGAGTTACTGTTCTTTCAATCTTTAAGTGTTAGTTAATAGGGAATCGGTGAAGATACTTTGCCATGTTCTCCTCATAAGTGCTTTGCATGAAATGTGTTCCACGAACTAGTCAGATTAGTCACCCAAAATAATTTTTGGAAAAGACATACGGAAACCTATTGTGACGAAGTTTGGATGACTACAACGAAGCTAGTGAAATGGGAGAAATTATGATTGAAGGGAGGCGATGTAAAAGAGGGCTAACGTACCCGGAAGAGTTTTGCAATTTTCACAAGCAACAGGGTTTGGCGTCTAGATGGCAAAGTGCTTATTAATTTGGCCAACGAGAACTGTCTAAACTGTAGATCCATTTTATCCTACTCATGGCAGGGATGAGGGTGTTGAAAAATTCCGCTAAATATCCATTATTGGCCCATGAAAGAGATAGGAAGGTACCCGGACAAACTCGGCATCTAATACGCATTTCCTGACGTTAATTGACGTGTCAATTTGAAGAAAGACGGTCATTTGATTGTTCTGGTGTATGCCCCACATGTCGCCGGGCAGCAGGATTTTTCGAGCGTCACGGTGAATTGTGTATTTACTCGGTGTGACGTCACTGTTGACTGCTGAAGAGTTTACTTGACCGTTGGAGACACTCGCGGCACTTGGAGACTTTATTGATTTTCTTTTGTATGCCTTCGTTGTTGAGCGATCGTTGTTCGGCTTAACTTCATCTTTTGACGTAATATTACCAAATAATTCCCCCTCTGATGGCACTTCCGTAGCACTCTTCCCATCATCCCCAGTACGATCCCCAACTGAAGACAAAGAGTCACCTTTAGAGCCCAAATCGGTATCTGCAGCGGATGTCTTTTGTACACCTACAACTTTAATTCCAGTAGGTGTCAGGTTTGATATTATATCCGTAATACTCATGGTTGAAGCATCAATTGAAATGTCGCCACTGGAAGAAACAGGTTGACTTTTTTCAACCTCGGCGCCATTTTGGACAGTCTTGTGAGCTGGAGGGGGTATAACCTTTTTCTTGATCAACTCTTCAATTTGTTTTATTATAGCTTGAGGTACTTTGTTGACTTTGGTCAATTTGATTTCTCTACCAGGGGTAGCAAGTGTTGTGCCAGTGCTGTCAACAAGTTTCATGGGGGATACGTTTTCATCAGCTGAACTGATTTGGTTTTTGCGGATTTGTAACCGCTCTGCCATCTGTTAAGTCGATAACAACGGGTGCGCCTGGCATGGGAACAATAAAAGGTGAATTCTCTTTCTTAACATTTACCCGTTGTTGAGTTGGAGGACGAATATCAACAGGAGGTTGCGTCCGCAGTTTGGAAAGTATCAACGGACGAGGTTTGGAAACCATTATCGTTTTAGGAACAATTGTCGGTTTGGGAACAATCAAAGGCTTGAGAATATTTGTAGGCTTTGGAACGACTGTAGATTTCGGAACAATCAAAGGTTTATGAACAGCAGGTGTAGATGATTCGTAAAAAAATAGCCCTTCGTTGTTTTCTTCTTCAGATGAGGCGACGCGCAATATTTTTTGGTTTCTCGTCGATTTAGACGGAGCGGGCTCTTTTTATTTTTGTTGTTGTCCGGGCAACCTTCCCCAGTGGCGTTTTAATGGCAGATTTATTTCGAGGCTTGGGCGCTTCGTCACTACTCTCACCCTCATCACTCGTATATTCAGCAACAACTTTAACTTTCTTTTTTGTTCTCACTTTGGCAATTTCATCCTTCTTCCGCTTCGCTTCTATACTCTTTCTCGTACGACCTCCAGCCACTTTTCGTTGGGTAGATTTCCGTTCAGAATGTGAAGTTGCATCGCTACTTACATCCGAATAACTCGTTTCTTCTTCGTCTTTGCGTCGTGTCCTTCTCATTACCATTTTCGGGGTATTCTCATTTTTCCTGAGCCTGCCACTCTTTTTCAGTTGACCAGTTCTATCATTGGATTTAGGGCGCCCAGTTCGCTTCATGGCCGCTTTCCCGGCCTGCACAGGCCGAGGAGAATTGGGCTTTCGCTCTCGACCTGGAAGCACCTTTTTTGATTTCAATAAACCAACGGTTTCCGAGGTTTTTCTGGATTTTCCACGCACCACCTTTTGACCCTTATTGGATTTTTTGTCGTCCCGGGGCGTGATCCG
This sequence comes from Cyrtorhinus lividipennis, assembly GCA_019603395.1. Classification (NCBI taxonomy): domain Eukaryota; kingdom Metazoa; phylum Arthropoda; class Insecta; order Hemiptera; family Miridae; genus Cyrtorhinus; species Cyrtorhinus lividipennis. The sequence continues at coordinate 18,434,337 of CM034002.1, read as the reverse complement.
TTTTGGCGCTTCCCTCGTCTTTTGGGGTGTTTTCTCAGTTATTTTCCTTTTCCTTCTGTCATCATCGTCCACCCAGTCCATCTTTCTCTTACGTGCCATCGCTCTCTCAAGCATTGACTCTCTCGGCAATGCGTATCGTGCCAATGTACTCTCGTCCAATTTTTCCACTCGTACAGTCGGTATTCTATCCGTTGAAACAAGATTTAGCGAATTGAAAAGATCCAAAGCCGAGTCGGGCTCTGAAGAAAGCCGAGAAACGTTTGTCACTTCTTTATCGTCGTCTAAGGGCTCACTTTTCACGGATACGGGTGATATGACTCGACCAGTTTCTTCAGTGTATTCTTCTTGTGTTTCAGCATCAACATCGACTGGCTCGGGTTGTATTTGCAGAGGGAAAAAGCACGGATTTGCACCGGGCTTGAGCGTCTTTCTTTCTGAAAACAACAAAAATCCATTCAGAAAACGTCGACAATGCGGACACATATAACTGTCTACCAATACTTGTCCCTGCTAAGACAAAAAAAGTTATTAACCTCTGGGAAATGTCTCCTCTTCGCCAACGAGGCTCTCCACAACCTCTTTGACTATGTCATCTTCTAAGAAGTGGCGTCACAAATTTCAAATTGAAAGTCTTCTTGAGACTCAGAAGAATCAAGTCGTCCTATCAGACGCAACCATTCTCTGGACTGCTCCTGTAATTGAATTAAAAATGATTTATACAGAAAATTCTACAGTAAATTTCAATCAGAAACACCTGAATCCGTATAGACGAAAAAAATTCAAAACCACGATATGATTTCGTGCATCAACTCCTTTTGGACTAGTTTTATTCTATCACTTTCAACTCAGATGACTGTGCATTAAGGGAGGATATTTATGTAGAAAACGGGTAGGTACACCAATGTACCACTCTCAAGTTCCAACCTTGGACGTGCCTGCGCAACGATTTACTCACCAAAGTTGGTTTGAAGAAACAGACGAGTTCTCCCCGACTATTCTTTTGCCCAGGGATGTTTTTGCAGTGAGGCACAAAACAATTTACAGACGTCATCTGACGAGAGGGTTGTACTTTTCGAGAAGTCGTTTCTGGCGGTTTCACTTTCGAACTACACACGCAAGCGGTAATATATTATTTAAAAATTATATTATCAACAGATCAGACTTCAAACAAGTGATTATCATTCCGGAGAAAGGCATTTTTGATTAGGAAATAGGAATGAACTGAAATCGCCTCCAAATCTCGCTGATGATTTCAAAATTCAAAGCAAACAACTCTTCTCTGTTATGCTGAGGTGGTAACGGCTGTGGTTTTTAGTGCTCGGCTGATGTCGAATGAGTTGTACTATTATTTCTTTGAGTTAACCTACCATTATTTGAAAATAATAATGCCTAAAACCTACGCAACTCAATTTAGTTCCTTTACAAGACACTATAAGGAAGTTATTGATGTTCAGAGTGATAATTTATAGCAATTCAACTCTAGTGCAGGACTCTCTTTGCTATCGCCTCTCATAATTGAAGTCTGGAGGGAACGTCAGAGCGCTCTTCAGGCTCATAAAGCAAACTGCGATAATCCGAACCTGAGAACTATGAAAGAAATTCCTTTAACTTCCATGCTGAGTAGCATGGATGGGCATTGATACAAATCACCGATACATACGCATTGATATTTTTCTCATTAAATCTGAGAAATTAATGATCAAGAGGTGCGTCACATTATCCTTTCACCTGAGGTGTTAAGCAAGCCAGAAACGCAAAATCGTGCATTTCTCTCTATCATGACTTTTTCTCTTACCTACGGTAGGATGAGTGATAGTTCATAGATAGATAGTAAGTACCTAGTATACTTATTTCATGGCCTAGTGTCATGTGAGGTAACTTACCAAGATTGCATCCTTTTATATGACACCGCCACCTGATTTCTGCCCTGACTTGCAGCTTCATCTGATGTCCATTCACAATACACTGGAAGGGATGATTTTCTTTTGCTGTAAAAACAGAACAGCTGATTTTTCATAATTAACGGCCTTAAAGATTTTCTTAAAGTTCCAACCCATTTTAAAATAAAAATAACTATAAATTAACACATGGTAAAAAGTAAAGTAAAGTAAACAAGGACTTTCACCTTGGATTTTCGTCCGACTACCTGGTCAGGTGTCGCGGACGTCGTCAGCCGTCCTCCAAAGAGGATCGTAAATTGATCTGACGATTTCGCTCGTGGCTACTTATTGCCTCACCCCCTTAAGTGAAGAGGACGAATATGAGGGTCAAGACAACACATGGAATAAGTATTAGGAAGGCTCACTTGATACAAAATGGCGTTATGACTTTGAGTGTTGTGACGCCAGCACACTCTGAAGTTACTTGGTTTGGAACTAATTGGGTTACTAAAATGACCGGGAGATAGCAGCATCGTAAGTCATTCGAACCCAACACTTCCAACATGGCTGTTTTTAGTTTGGCTTCATGGAATAAGTTAGTATTAATACTTATTCCATGAAATTAACATAGAAATGAAACAACAACAAAAAGATTCTATAACAGGGAATATTACTTCCCTGGCATGCCGCAACGAGCGCTGCAGTCAACCGACGGCGGAATTAACAAGTACCGAAAACACTCAACATTGGGCCCATGAAATAAGTAGGAATAAGTAACTTATTCCATGCATGGGCCCGAGTGGTGACTGTTCATCATTTTTTTTCCAAACAATAGAATAGAAGCCATTGCTAATAACCTAGCTATATCAGGTCATGTAGTGTAATATTTTATGCTGTAATGTGTTTGATCTTATAACACAAGTGTGCATTGCCGTTTACATCAAACCTTACTCAGTTACTCATATTTTTTGTCAGTTGCATTAATTGTCAACAATAATTTATACCCACTAATATTCAAGTTTTTGGATTAGAATTGTGTGATGTTTTGTGATCCATGGACCTCCCAAATTCTCTAGACACATTACAAAAATTAAAATCGTACCAAAAAGCGTCTGACTCAACAAAAAATTTTGCTTCAAATTATTGTGTGACAACCATGCTTCACTGCTGTTATATTTTTGTCAAAACCGACGCTTTTGAACCAATCAATTGGATCTAGCGAGGATTATTTATGGTTGGGATTTTGGAAATTGATTTTCGCCTTCAATTTTTTATCTCTGTATTGTAATCTTAAGACCCTCTTATCTCAGTGTGCGATTTGACGACCATTTTGGGCATTGTGAATGATTTTGTCAGGCATTTGGATGGTCTGGTGATGACTGAACCTTGGATTACGTCAGTGCCATTTTCAAGTCTAATTTCATGGAACAAAGTTTGCTAACTGTCAAGTCGAACTATCGTTAAAAGGCCACTGATCAGAATAAAAATTACTCGCCAAATTAATTAATAATAAACGTTTATTTCAAATGGATGAAAACTCCATGCAGTGCATTGTGTTGAACATCAGAATTCTACTATTGGAACTCAATTTTTCTCTCTTCGAATATTTTTATAAATCTCTATATATTACGTTAACATGCATGCATAATCACACGTACAATGAGTAAACTTTTTGCCTCAATAAAAGCGAAATTTTCAAAACAAAAAATACAAAATTCTTTGTCCTTAGTCTCATAACTTGAGTTACTCTTGCACGACCATGACCTACTGAAATGTGGTACCTACATTTCGTATTCATTAATCGAATTTTAATTGTTTTCATTTTGAAAACCATCATTTTTGTACGATAAAAACTGTATTTATCAGATATCGCAGAAAAAATCGTGCGAAAGCTACGCGAAAAAGGGAGAACGCAACTAGAATTCGGGTAGGTAACACATGATTTCATGTGTTAAACTTTGGTTGTGTCATCACACCCACATCACTTCATATCATGCTACGGGATTTTTTTCCCGAACTCATCTCTTTATAGTATTAGAAAAAGGGAGTTTTTTTGGTTCAAGCTGATAATACTGGAAAGCAGCATTTTCAATAATTACCTAACCATTATTTCCCTCTTCATTTCATTCACAAACGCATAACTGTATTTATCAATTCCAAACAAAATTCTGAGCTGGAAAATTATCATGCGTACTTGTAAATTGACTCATAGATTAATGTAAAATCAACATTTCAACAAAATTGCAACATTAAACAATGTGATATGTATAATATATACAAATATAAATTACAGCAAAAGAATTACATAACATATATATAGACACTTTTGAAATGAGTAGATTTGATTTTAAATGTTTGTTAACCAACATCATAGTGAGGAAACATAAATAAGTGTAATAAATAACTTAAATTCAAATAAAGATAAAGTCAATCTAATACCACAGCCTTAATCCCTCGAACGATTTCTACGATTAACTTTCCTATATTAGCATTTGATCCCGAAATCGTGACGTATTTGGATGTTTAAATTGCGAATTCATTACACTCATTAAAGGGGGAGCATGGGGGAGAGTTTGGAGTTGAGTATGACGACGGCGAACTAGCGACTTTGTAGCTACAAAGCGGATTTACACGTTGGTGGTGCGTTGAATGGGGGCGCTGGCGGAGGATTGGGGCCAGTTTTCGGGCGTGTCGTGGCGTTCGAGCTCAGAATCCTTGTCGGAGAAATCGTCGGACGAATCGGAGTCGGATTCCGAACCGTCGACGTTGGAGGCTTCGTCGTCGGAGGCCTCGCCGGAAATCATCGCTTCGCCGGCAGCGTCTTTGGGTAGGAAGACCTCGCGGGTGGGTTCCTCGACGCGTCGGATCATCTGCATCTCTTCTTCGGAGATCTTCTTTTGGACGTCGTCGATGTGGATTTCAGAGTTGTCCAAGTCGAATAGCTCGAGGACGTTTTGGTTTCCGATGCTCTTGACGACGATTACCTCTTCAGTGACGTCGGCCTCCCAGTCGTCTTCGGACTTGTGGGACTCTGGAGTGGTCGGGGAGCTCTTGCTGCGCGCTCTGGACGTCGGCGAGATGCTCAGTGACTTGGACGACCTGTTTCGAGGCTTACGAGGCGAGCGAACCTGCGGCGACGAGTTGGCCACTCGGAGACTCTGCGCGCGCTTGAGGATTCGTGACGCAATGATTTCTGGCGTCTCGTCGATGTCGAGCACCCATGCCACGGAGTCGTTCTTCTCAATGACGCTTTTGACGATGGGCGACCCTGGAGGTGACGTTGGGAACACCTCCACAGCCACAGGACCTGTAGACTTCAATATTTCGTGGGCGATCCTGCAACGAAATCAAGTGAGAAATTTTTGATTGGTTATTCCTTATAAAATCAACCTATGTTTTCATGCAAAAGGTCAACCTCTCCGATTTGGCTCAAAATTTTATTCTGGGCGTTTTAAGCTGTCTAGATCAAAAAACCAAAATGTCCGTCCACCATCCCTCATACGCCGTCCGCGCCGTTTTTGGTAGTAGAAAATTTTCTAAAAATCTGATATTTGGGTCAGGGGTCTGTTCCCGGCCTAGGACGGTCCTCGAAACTTTTCAGCCCGATCGGACCAAATTTGGGCGGGTCCGAGGAATAACCAACCCGTGTGTAAGAATTTGCAGCGTTTGTATATGTCACAGTCGGACAACATTGTTGTTCTTGTTCTCCACGATCGTAATCAGCAAGGAGAAAAAGAACAACAACAATGTTGTCCAACACAACTGGGCGGAATGCTGGTCAAAGAGCTGAGTTGTTACATTTTCAACAGTAACTCTCGTAATTTACAAGATCATCTCAAATCTGCACAGTATCTATAACAGTACACTGTCTGAAGGACTCTTCTGATGGGCCATATTGACATTGGGCCAATCGAAGTGAGCTGGGCATCAAAATTACAATGCTTCAAGGCCAAGGTTCAGCCATGTGTCAAGGGTGAACTGCTATCTGCAACCCGATTTAACAGAGCCGATTATTCCATCAAATATTTGAGAACAATTTTTCTAAATGTCCCAAAGTTCTCGTGAACTTGAGATTGATTGACCATTTCTCTATTAATTAAGATACCAGTCATTTGAATAGCCCAATTCTTCTTACATCAGGCCAACAACAAATTCATAAGTCATTCCAGGACGTTCTTTTGGATTTCTATAGTTTTTTTTTTCAACATCATAATTTCCAATATTTTGTTAAGTGCTCCACAGAAAGAACAAGCAGAAATGGAATGTACGTTGATTAGCCCCAACTGCCTAATTCAAATGCGTGGAGGCCTCTGAACCCTATTAGGTGCACCGCTACACTCATTCGTCACTCGGTTTTCTCTCTTTTGAGGTCTTAATTTTTACGTTCTTCTGCAGACATTGTTATGCTCACCTGTGACCGTTGATGTCAGCTTCGCTGGCGGTTTTGTTGAGAGTGTAGGCGCGACTGGTCGCTTTGGGAGTCGTCACGGAGCCTGCAAGCAAGAGTTGAGGTCAAAATGGTTTTAAAGTCGAGCAATGAACCGAATTTAGGATTTAATTGCAATTTGCAGGTTTTAAAACAACATGTACGGCGATATTGCTGCACCAGTCGAGAAGACTATGGCAGAAGAAGACAATGCTTCGGTTGAGAACACAGCTTTACAATTTTCATAGGTAGACGGCTTAAGCAGCTAATATCCGTACGATTCAAAGAACCGCACAAAACCCAGGGCTTAGTTCAGCAGCGCTGTCATCTCAAAGTCGTCTAGGAACCCGATTTGTTTCACAACACTCAAGTTCTTTCAAAATATGAAGAAAGACTTTGGAAGATCAGAACAATAACTGTTTTCATCATTTTCGTAATTCGCGTTTTGAAACAGACGCTGTCATTGATTTGCTGTTATACTTTCCATTGTTCGCTCAGTTTGGTCTTCACGATCACATTTACAAAGCGCATTCCATCATTTTCATGTCCCAACTTGAAAGGTGGCGATTTTGGCCGTAAACCACCAAACCCTTGTCTTGGCCTGAACCCACTTCTAAGGGTAAGAAAAGCCTATTCAACAGGTTTTCCATACCAATTTGAGAATTTTCCAAACCGATATGAGAATTTTCTGAACCAAGTTGAAAAATTTCTCAGCCACTTTGAGATTTTTCCAATTTATGATACCGTTACAAATTAAAAGAAAAAGAGAGTTTTCCAAACCGAATTGACAAATTTTTAAAATCAAAAAGACAAAATGAAAGAAGAATACATAATAAATTCTTCATAAAAAATTAGCCTCTCATTTAAAAACAAATTCAGTGAAGAGGCCAAACGCACAGTGATCTCGAGTTTTTCTTTTTCTTTTCTTAACAAGAGCGTAATTTTAATGAAGTATTCTTCATTCATTTAGTCTTGTTGATTTCAATATTAATTTGTTAAGATAACGGTATTCTTACATTTTGTTTCAGTAATTTAATTTTCTATAAAAAATTAGAACTGCCTTAAAAACATGTGAATTTGGTTTGGATAACTCCTTCTTCTTTTTTAATTGTAAAAGTATCTTTAATTAAAAAAAATCTCATGTTTGTTTGAAAAAAATTCTCAGTTTGACATGGAAAAGCTATATATTGAAGAACTAAAGGTATTTTATTTACTTGTGTTCAACAATTTGAGAGAAATTATTGCTGTGAAGTTCAAGTAAGTAATCAAAACAGTTGTAAAGCAATCATTTCGATCAAGTTTTAGAATCGGCTGCATTCACTATTATTATGAGCAGTTATTATAGAAATTTTGAATCTCTCAGAATACAACTCGTCACTTCCCAACGTGTCTATAAGGTCAGATTCCGCTACTTTGGTAGCATTGTGATCATATTATGCTAATGCTTACCTGTCAGAGAAGCAAGAGCGTTGACAACTTCGCAGTTCTGCTTCAATTTCCACTGGAGCTCTTCGTTGTGCATCGATAACCTCTTTCTCTGAGTGTTTTCATTATAAATCGTTTCGTTCAACATTTTATTCTCTTGGAGAAGTTTTCTGTAAAAAACATAGAAGGATATCTGTGTGAAACATTTCAAAAAGATATGACAACACCCATTTATAACTATGGAAGTCTTGCTTGGTCCAGTAACCTGCCACAATGCAGGCAATCAATATAAACGCATTAGTTTTAAAAGGAGGCCTCATCCCTATACATTTAGACAATTTGAAAGGTATCAAAATTCGGTCTATTAAGTGGCCTTATAGTAGTTTGGTGGGGTTGAAGATTTAGAGGATAATAAACCACACCTATTACAGTATTGAGCAAGGATTCGCAACGTTTCTTAATGAATTTTTGCAATGTCAGATGCTAAACCATTATTGTCCTTCTCAAGACAATGGATGGAGCGGCGGAAATCACGACCCAAATCGCGAGGGGTCACGGTTCAGACGTCTTTGTCAATTAGCACCCCCCCCCCCCCCCCCTAACTCGGCAACGTGCCTCTAGAACGTGCAATGAAGCGAAAAAGATGGCCTCAAGGTGTGTTAATTCTCATTCTTGCTTACTTTATAATGAAAACTATAGGGTTGTCCTACATTATTTTCGATATATTCAACATTAATCACATCCGTGTAATTTTATTGCAAAGACAAATTCACCCCATAAAGCGTAGCTGCACATTAAATGGAGAGCTTTTGATACCTTCTGACAGCGACAATTGATTAAGTTGATCCCGCATGATAAAAATAATAAAAATTCATCCTTGAAAAAATGGCTGGCACATCTTCGTGTTCAGAATAATGTAATAGGAAAAGGTGAGCAACCTTAACGTTCCTCAAGATTGGCCTTTCACCCAATTCTGAATTGAGGTTAACCTAACAATCCCTGTTGTTAAGGTTGTCATTTCCTGAGATTTCCACCTCACTAGCCAGCGGATATAGATATATTACAGCTGTCATGAAGGACTGATGTGCTACTGCGGCCTCTACCATCCCAAATAAGCGTCCTTTTGCCACCATTATTGCCTCCAACGTAATGAAGGTTAGGCAATGGAGGCTTTATCTGCATGTTTCACAGGGGCTTCCTATATTGTAAGCCTGTACAACAAGTAGTACGATTGGTCAGTAGGCCATGGCTGAATATATATCACGCAGCCAGTTCGACTTGTAGGAACAACAAGTCCTGAATTAGTACGAGTCAATAAGATGCCACATCTGAATGTTTCAGGGGTCGTTCCTTGTCAGTAACCAATGTTTAGTCAGTTATGGAACCTTCATAATCGAGTCAGTCCTACTACTTGGTGGACACACTTAGATTAGATTAGACCCAATAGATGAGAGTAAAACCAATCAAGAGAGTAGAGAGAATCCAAAAGAATAGATACAACAACTCACTTATATAAGGTAAAAGCAATTTACTAGAACACTCTCTTTGCCTAGCGTCTAACTACAATAAATGCCGCATTTAAAAAATACCAGTAAACGATCCAGTTGACTGGCGCCACCATGCTGGAACAAACTGAAAGCCGTTTGGAGCCAGCATTCGTTCAGACAAGGCCAATTTAACTGGCTAAAATTGACCAAAAATGATGGAGGCGATTTCGTAATCAAGGCCATCACTCTTTCAATTAAGGGAGTATTTGTGCCATGATTTTGTACAAGAACCATCAGAGGTGCTTTGCTTATAGAAGAACTCTCTACGGACAGAGTGTAGATTTTGGTTTGGAGAATGGATTTTGAAGAGAAATTCGTCTAATGTCAGCTGTTTCAGGAGTGAGGATTAGAAGACGCTTCTGAATATAGAGGTCTGATAAGACCTTTCCCTGAAACATTTGGTGAGCTTCTGTTTCGATTGGCACCCTTGACAAGACACTGTTATGAGGGAAGCACTGTCGCCCAAGGTAAAGCTGGAGATAACATTGGCATGCCTAGCCACGGGAGCACGTTACAGGATTCTATACCCACGATTTCTATTTTCGTCCCAGAAGTCTATGACGTGTTGTATAACTGCCTACAGGAGTTTTGAATCGTGAAGCACAAAACGTAAAACTCAAACGCAATTGAGTAATGAAACACTGCTACTGGAGGGTCAATTGGACTGGAACGTCTCTTGTAATCCACATGATTCCAGTGAGTCATGCCATTATCGGTGGTGGGGGGAACTGGACTGGCCTGAATCCTCTCATGAGGACAGTCGACTGGAGCGATTTTATTTTTCGACTGGACTGGCATGTGACTGGAGGCCAGTGGTGTTTACACGACGCCAGTTACTGGCGCTAGTCCACTGGACTGCTCACTGGCATTAGTGGAAGGGAAATTCCTATGCATTAGTCTCCTCTGCTCCACTCCTCATTCATCCTTTTTCTCTACCAGCATGTCTACCAATCTTAACTTCCCCATCAGTTTTGTGCGACACAACCCATGCAATAAACTTTGAAACGCATCCAGCTGCTTCTATTTTCACCTGCTCTCTTAATGGCATAATATTATATCTGACGAGCACTCCATAAGCGGAAAAACGAGGAGCGAATGCTCGACGGAAATGTAAACTCACTGTTCGACTTCCTCCTTATTAGCAAGCCTAGCTTCTAGGTCTTCCAATTTGGTCTGAAGTAGAGCAATCTTGCCCAGAGCAGTAGGCAACTGTTCGGCGTCCCTCTGCCACACCTGACTCAGCCGTCTCAGCTCCACCAATTCTGAGCACCTCAACTCCAAAACGCATCTGAGCGAATCCACTTCGCTCTTCAACTGTTCGCACTCCTGCATGCTTATCTGCAGAAAAGTTCGTCGACGACGTGTTACTAATGCTGACATCACAACCTATAATATTCACCATTTGTAACGACAACGACTCACTTTAAGTTTGGCATCTTTTCCAAGAGTGTTCATGAACGTTTCGGATTTCGTTTTCATTTTTTGGCACTCGTCGTGCAACGCTTCCATTTTGATTGTGAGCGACTCTTCCCGTTTACCACCTTCCTCCAGTTTGGCTTTGAACTCAGCTGCCAAAGCGTTTATCTGTTTGTCTTTCTCTCGTCTCAACGTGTCCATTTCTTCCTTGTGGCATCTTTGCAAGTGATCCAGTTCGGCTTGAAATTTGTTCGCCACTATGGATTCCTAAAACGAATCATATACATTTTTATTAACATAAATCAGCTGTTGGTGAGTCCAGCGATCTCGGGAGATCAACGTTTTTGGGAGCCTAGGATTTCAATTTTGTATTCCGTTTATTTAATACTATAAATCCTCTTCCCCTTCCCCCCTCTTAATGTTTTGTCCCAGCTATCATTCCCCGTAGTATCAAGGCAACGTGAGGTTGCAGGTACATGATATTACAAACCAGATCGATTTAGTTCCAAAGAAATTGAACTCACAAAATTCTGTAACGCTGGGAAGTACCAGGAAAAACGTATTAAGGGTAGTAAAGATTATTGCTTCTGGGTGACCCAATTATTGTAGGTAAAGTTAAGTTGCTCACCTTAGTTTCAAATTCTCCACGTATTTCTTCCAGCTTTTCCTTGTGATAAACGCTCACTAGAATCAAAATAAAAAAATTGAAAAGTGTAAATCGTCGATTCGTTTTCCTCATTGTCAAATCCATATTAAGTATGTTACAGCCGGTTCAACCTGCGCTTCTGCCTGTTTAGTACCTGAGTACAACTGTAACTCACCCTTGTCGAATTCCTCTTTGAATTTAATTCTCATTTCGTTCTTTTCATCTTCGTAGCCTTTGTAAGCTTCTTCTAGAGCCACGTCGTGGATTCCTTTCTCCTTTGAAAACTCATCTTTTAGACGAATAAAGTTCAAAGTAGCTTCGTCTGCAAACATTTTAAAACAATAATTTAAAAGAAATTTGAAGAAAAAATCCCAAAATTAAACTTTTTGCACGCCATCTCCTTTCCTCTCTCATACACTTTCTTGAATGCAAAATAAACCTGAGAAGTACCAGCAGAGAGCTGTTTTTCCCAGGTTTGAAGAGAGGGGAGGGAAATTGACAAATACGATTGCATAGTCAATATTTTGAACAATTGCTTACCTAAATCGTACTTGGTACGAAGCCAATTATCTTTAAGGGTTTCCACCTCAATCTTCAGCTGCGGCGTGGAAAAAGCATCCAACTGTAACAAACAAAAATGACTAACGTCAATGGGTTTGAAAATGAATAAAAATCGACTACCTGTGGTGAAGAACAGTTATTGTGAACGGTCTTCGGTTAGTGAAGAACAGTTATTGTGAACGGTTCGGAGTCTAGGTTCGCTTATCAGACGACGCCATTGTTAGTCTCCATTCTGCTTCCTCCTCATCATGTCTCCTCATTTAATATTGTTGATTTACCTTGTTCGCGTTAAAAAATTAATCATAATTGATCAGAAGTGTGTCAGTATATTTCATTTCTAATTACCTCAAGCCACAACAAGCTGGCTACAAAGATTATGATCAAAAACTCAGTGAAAATTGCATGAAAAACATCGCCTCATCCGCAAGCTTCTCAATCACAGACACGAGCCACCTATTGAACATTTATAAGGACAGTTGCTGGTCAGCCCCTGGATTTTTTCCAAAATAAGCAGTTTGGAACATCTATATTGTCTCTTTCGACGTTTTTCCATCGAGAAAGTGGTCATATTTTCATATGAGATTCAACCGAAATTGCTGAATTAGACCAAACCAACTGCCATTACGTTGTTGGTGACGTCATCATCAGTCCTACACACCGCCATTTTTTTAGTCACAGCTCCGTAATAACAGCTCTCAACTGCTCCTAAATATTAGTTCTCGTAATTTGCTCTAAAATACCAGCTCTTGTCCCAGCTCCACTATAAAAGTTCCATAATCATGGATCCTGACTGATATGGATCCTCATAAATTTTATGACTGCAATGACCACTGCTCTAGCTTCAATTACGTGTACTCCAGCTCCTCACGTTAATCCTTTTGAAAATTTCAAAGTCAAAAATGAAAAATTATCTTCTTATTTAGAGCAGTTTGGCAACTATTGTGATCTCAAAAATGTAATTGATGCCACAAAAAAAGCTCAGCTTTTGTGTTCTTCTATTGGAAAGGACCATTATAATAACTTGGCCAATTAGGTCCTGATACATCAATTAAATATATTGGATTTGCTGATTTGGTCAATCATTTTGAGAGGATGCTTTGCCCAACAGTCTCTACAGTCGTTGCTCAACATTTTTTTCTAAGTACCACACAACAGTCACATCATTCTATAGCTGATTTTGTTGCATCTCTAAAGCATAATTTGAATGACTGTGGCTTTTATGTTGAGTGTCCTTCTGAAGTGTGCATGAGAAAGTTCTCTATTGCTGATACCTTCCTCAGAGCACAATTTATCAGGGGCCTGAAGGATGGTTGGATATGTGAGCAACTCCTCCAGGACTCATCTATGAAGGATAAGAGTTTAGATGAACTCCTCAAGAGGGCAGCACCCTTGGAAGCCATTGAGTCAGTCATCTGATCATCTTGTCAACACTCGCAAAATTGCCAAGCTATCTGGATCTCAACACAGAAATGGAAGTCATTATAGCTGCAAACAACAGTCTCCATCCAGAAATTTTAGTTGCCACTCCAGTCCACATCAGCATAATTGTTCTCAGTCCTGCTGCCAAAGTTGAGTAGACTACAGGTCTAAGTTTAGATGGCCTTTGCCTTAGTTGTGATTGATCAAGTCACAAAGCTCGTGAATGTAGGGCAGACTATGAGTTGCTTAAATGTCACAGCCACATTTTGTATGAAATGAATTGCGTAGTATTTATTGTAAAATTTATGGACAAAAATAACGAAATTCTGAAATGAAGAGCATGAAAGAGCAAGCTAATTCAGGTCTCCGGACAATGGTAAGCATGTTTGTAGCCCTTCATAAGGAGAGGTTGTCTTATTATTTGTATCATGTTGTAATAGAGGTACACTATTATGCCTTGCTTTCTAAATACATTGTTCATCACCTTTTATTGTCTACTGAGGACACCATAAGTATTTTGGTCGCCCATAGCAGCATTCCACGGATGCTGCTATCCAGCTAAGCGCGTTTGTACAATTTCTACTAATAATTAGTACAAAAAGTCTGTGAAATAGTCAAATAAAAGATGATTGATTACTCACGTTATGGACAAGATGTTTGACTAGAACGGCCATTGCCTCCGCTCCTTTGGCCGCGTGGACGAGGGCGGCGAGATGGGCGGGATCTGGGGGCGGCGGAGCGGGGATTGGGGACGGTGGAGCCTCGGTGGTCACCGGGGGTGGCTGTGGTGACCTGACGCCATTTTTCACCCCCTCACTACCACTGCCTTTCCCGACTACGTTGGCGGTGCGGTTGTGATCTGGAACATTCCAAAAGAGGAAAAGTTGATTATTTGCAATTTTTTGATCATATAATTTTTATTTATAATTGGTAATAGTATATAATATGTTTGTTAGGTTAATACATAATTTAATGATAAGCAATATTATTTAGATAATTTATAAGTAAATTAATTTAAGACCCCTCAAGTACCCAAAATACTTCAGTATTGGAGAGGCCAGTGGTAAGAATAGCCATGTCATCTGCAAAAGTTGGTAAGGCGTTCTGTTCAATTTCTGGGGATACAGAAGATTTTATAATATTGGGCCTAATACGCTGCCTTGTGGAACTTCAGCCAGAATCCGTTTGGATGATGAGAAAGCATCTTGATGTTTTATCCTGAAGTAGAGGTCTGCTACAGCAGATTTCAAGAGATGCGAGTAGCGTGCAGGCAGGATATTTCGGATTTTGTAGGTTAACCTGCCATGCCAAAGCTTGTCTAATCCCTGGGTGACGTCAAGATCATATCTCATCTGTTCCTGGAGGATATTAAGTTTGTTATTCTCACTTGATCTGTAGTAGATTGCGCCTTTTTGAACCCAACTTTGGTTTTGGGAGCAGCGCTCTACAATGATGGTTGGTTTCTAGTTTCCATAAGGAATCAAAGTTACTTCTGCTATCATCTTCCATTATTGAGGTAATATCGCAGTCTCAGTGAAGCATTTATGATCTTCATGAACGTTTTGCGTGGTGGGTTACCAGTACACCTCCTGAAGTAAGATCATAGCAAGGTGCCTCTTTATGATGGCTTCTTCTCTGAATGGTCTGTCGCCCCAAGCGCTATACATCTCCCCATTGCAGCAGGCTGCAAGGATATGGCCGCACTACCAAGAATGAGAGCATTTGGAGGGTAGGTAAACTGCTCACTTCTCTGAATGTTCTGCTGGACTTCTCTAACAGGTGACAAGGGGGATGCCAGTGCTGCCCTCTCAAGTCTGTATTTCTCGCAAGTTCTAGATTTGGAGTTGTCAAGTTGTTTGGCAAATAAATCTGCATTTTCCTTATTGCTTCTGGCCCATTGGAGGCTTAATCCATTTTCATTGCTTTTTAAAGCTTTGGGTCTTTTTGGATACCAGTTGGTCTTCCAAAGGTAATAACCAGCGTCTCTATGATTTCAGAGAGACATGAATCTTCATTCATTTCAGACAATCTGTCGAAGTTCATCTGCGGCTGTAACAAATCAAACTTTTTTTCATTGTTGCTTTGCTTTTCACTAACATTTAACCACAGCAAAAATTTCACGTGGATACCTCATTTTTTGAGGCGTTTCTGATAACTGGGGTGCCATTACCGGCAGAGGTTAGCATACTGCTGATGGAAGAGCTTTCAGTCAATTTCCTCATGTTATTGATACTGATCAATTGCTTCAACCTTGAAGTTAACGTTAGTTACTTCCAGATAACCAGTTAGTTCGTTTACAGGTTATGACTGGACTGCATATCATTTTTGGATCGTACAGCCACATATTGTAAGAATTGCGGGTATGTGATCCAAGCTTGGATGGAGGCAATCTTCTACCTAATTTATTAAGTAATTTGTAGAGATATTTTTTGTATTAAAGTCAGTAAGGTAGGGTTGTTCATTGATCAGTTCATTCGATCAGTCGTCAATAACGCTTGGCAGCAGTAAGTTGTTCACATATTGAAGCAGCTATTTAATTGCAGATGCAATTCTGGCTGAGTATGGCGACATTTTATCTCCATTACATATTTACAATTTGAACATTTTGGCCTCAATTCTAGTAAATTCACGATGGTCCAAAGATGGTTAACTTAGAATAAGAACTGATGAACAATTTCATAACTATTGTTGTGAGCCATTTTCTGAACAAAATTTTTGCTAAATTATTTAAAAATTTAGGGAAAAAAACTGGCATAACTGGTTGCTGGGCGTGCTGAAAAATGGTTGCAAATAATTCTATTGGCTGATAAAGAAGCTGGAAAAAATCTCGGATCCGACGATTCAAGTTGGAAAAGTGCAAACGCGCCTGCGCGACGGCCAGATCTACCCGTGACGTCACAGGTAACTTCAGCGAAAGCTGACACCAGTTGGCAAACGAGTTCGAAGTGATTTGGTGGCTTCTGCGAACAAATCTACGTATATAAAGCGTTCGCTGAATCGTTGTCTTGAGTTTCCCGCTCATCAGCGATATTTATTCGCGACTTTTTGGCTCTTATTCACTCTCTGTGGTTACTGAAGTTATTTATTGTGTTGTATTTTATTTATAGGAATTTATATTTTCAGCGGCCTTACAGTTATCCGTAATTTGTTGAATTTTCAGTCAAATTTTAAGACGAAACTACGTGACAACATCGAACTTAACAGTATAAATTTTATTTATTCGTCTTTTTGAAATAAAGTTTTTAGTAAAATACGTATTTCTGAATTATTTCTTGAACTATTCACTATTAACCGGGGTCCCTGTTGGTTGCTTTTCCTTGTTCATGCAAAAGGTCAACCTCTCCGATTCCAAAATTACCAAAAAATTTTCTGGGCGTTTTATGGTGTCTAGATAAAAAAAAGTCAAATGTCGTCCGTTGCACGCCGTCTAACGTTTTTGGTAGTAGAAAATTTTCTAAAAATCTGAAATTTTGGTCAGGGACCCGTTTTTGGCTCTAATTGGTCCTTGAAACTTTTCAACCCGATCGGACCAAATTTGGGCGGGGTATGGGTCAAAATGTGTTTTTTTGAAAAATGGATTTTTGAGATTTTTGGCGATCTAGGCGTGTGAGGTATTATTTTCCACTAAATTTTGGACGTTGAATCCAATGAAAAAGGGTCCTAGTACGATTGGCACCCACTAGAAGAGGTTATCTGGGTCCAAATGGCTATCTATTACCCATTTCGAATATGTGTTTTCGAGATTTCTGGTACCTAAGCGTGTGGGGTATCATTTTCGACTAAATTTTGGACCCTGAGTCGATTGGAATGGGTCCAGGACCCGCCACACCCACTGTTTCCCCCATTTTACCCATGTTGATGAAATGAGTCTCCATGCGCCTGGTCCGAAGATTTATTTTGTTTACAAGTGTAATCGTCCCTTCTCGTCCACACACATTCATATTTATTTTTATCATACAGAATGATACATTGGATATCATACCTTTGGGCCTTTTGGAAAGGTGTAGGGACCACGATCGCTTGAATCTCTTCTCAGATCGTGTATCATCCGCGTAGACGGTCAATGTGCTCGGATACGCGCTTTTTGAATTCAGGCTAGACTTGCTCCCAAAAAGCGCTGCGATTTTCCCAAGCTTCCCAACCATGTTGACGAGTTTGAGGAGTCTCAAACGGTATTTTAGAACAGTGGCCAAACGATATCTACACCAGGCCTGATGGCACGTAATACAGGTTTACCAGACAGATACATTGGGCAGCTGGCATTATTGGCTGAATTGGCTGTCGTCGAGTTTCCTGATAGAAATATGATCGACGGTTAGTTTGATATTTGGTGGCTGTGTAAGTTGAACTGCACAAAGGAACATCGACGGACAACTCGAGGCAAATTAAGAACCAAAAAGGCAAATTCAAGGGTAGTAGTTATCTGTCTACTGTATAAAAATGCGCTGCCGTAATCTCACACAAAGTTTTAGGAGAAGGTACATTGTGGCCCAAATCATCCTCCAAACCCAGCAGGAAACCCAGTTTTTGGGACCTTCTGCAAAATCGCGTAGGAAATAAATTTGTTAACAACTCGCCACATTTTGGTAGGTTATTTCTTGAATAATCAACCTGTGTAATGATGCAAAGGTTATGAGAAAACCTTTCTATCTGGCACCAAAATTTGACAGTATACGTTTCATAATGTTCCTACAGATCAAAAAACCAAAATGTCCGTTAAGGTCAAAAGGGACCTCTTCCGGCTTAACTTTTCAGCCAGATCGATCAAATTTGGGGAGGTTATGGATGAAAATGTATTTTTTAAAACTCGATTTTCGGGACTTTTTGGGAACTAGGCGTGTGGGGTATCATTTTCCACTAAATTTTGGACGCTGAATCCAATGAAAAGGGTCCCAGAACAATTAGTGCCCACTGGAGGAGGTTATGAGCCAAAATGGGCACCTATCTTGAAAACGGGGTTTTGAGATTTTTGGGTACCTAGGCGTGTGGGGTATCATTTTCCACTAAATTTTGGACGCTGAATCCAATGAAAAGGGTCCCAGAATGATTAGTGCCCACTGAAGGAGGTTATGAGTCAAAATGGGCACCTATCTTGAAAACGGGGTTTTGAGATTTTTGGGTACCTAGGCGTGTGGGGTATCATTTTCCACTAAATTTTGGACGCTAAATCCAATTAAATGAATCCCGAAACGATTGGCGCCCTCTGGATGAGGTTATGGGTCAAAATGGGTACCTATTTACCCATTTTGAATGCCTGTTTTCGAGATTTCTGGTACCTAGGCGTGTGGGGTATCATTTTCCACTAAACCCGCCTATTACATTAACGAATTCAATCTAATTAAGGTAATTAATTAAGGTTTTGTACTATCTACCGAATTTTACCGCGGGAATGAATTGAATGAGAGACGTCCTACCGGTATGGGGTTGCCTTAACCGAAACAGACCGTCAAAAAGCTGATGGGGATGGATACTTTGACGGTAAAAATGGATCCACTATCCTCGATATGTCCTTAATCAACGATCTAATCCCCTAATTCGATGGGATATACCGATGATCGAATCATCTGATAGATTTCCAATCAAGAGGAGCTTTAAACGAAGCATATTTCAGCTCTGAAAAACGCAGCAAATGAATTAAGGACGGTACATATCATTCTAGGTGGATCTCAATCGTGTAGATCTGTGTATCTCAGAGGGTTCCAAGGGGCCGATTCTGAACAAGGCGATCAACATGTCCTTACATAGTTAGAGTGACCTTGATAAGGCCAATTGTTTTAGTCTCAAAATGGCGGAGCACGGCTGGAAGACACAACCATCGCTGAAGAAACTCAATTTCGTTGATAAATAAAAGGCGATTTGGACTATTCGGTGCTGCCAATGCAATAAGATCGAATTTCGAAGAATTTCGAATTTTTTTTAGGATTGTTTTGTATCTGACTTATCAGTTTCAGTTCAAAAAAAGGTTAGTAAGACCTTCTCACCCAAATAAAATACGAGTAAATGTTTTTATATTTATGTACCTAAGGATGGTGTTTTATTTCGAACTATCCGCAAAATGGGCTATTTTACGTATTTCAGTTAGAAACTGCATCCAATTTCTCAATCGACGGCTTTAAAATACAATATATTATAATTCGAATGGAGGAAAAATGTTTACAGTCATTTTTTTCTAGCGGAAATGGGGTAGTAAATGATTAGACGGGGTGAATAGAGCAGCAACAATCTGCCCTCACGTTATGTGCTCTCACGTGACGTCACGGGGAGTTAGGTCACGTCACAGAAGTGAGGTTTATAGTTTTCCCATTATATAGGGTGTCCCGCTACCCCCCCTTCCCCTGCTGATCCTAAAATCGTCCAAATTTTGAATTTTCATATTTTTATGAAGAATATAAATTTTTCTTATTTTATATGGGAACACCAATTCGAATTCTACCCAAAATGTCATAAAAATTCAATACCTCAACAAAACAATTTTTTATTGCGCGCAACCGGTTAGGCGAGCACGCAAAGATGCGCAACCCCAAAATGGTCAAATTGTGAACACCAAAGTGTGGCATATGAATTTTCATTGTTTTTTAACGCTGATTCACGTGATGCTATCCGTTTCTTGATTCGGCTCAAATTTTGCGGAATAATGACCAAAATTTGATTATTTTCTAGAAAAATTGCATCTTTATTTTTTATTTTTTTTTTTTTTTAAATATATCTGGGTACAAGAAACAACAAAATTTTTCACATTCTGAATCACGACTCGAAAAAATCATCTTTTGAATCCTCGGGAACAGCAAAAAATGACTATGTCCACGTTCTAGAGCCTGTCAACATACAACATTCCATACCAGTGATAAAGACAACACATGATATCGCATGTAAGCATGTGAGGGTAGTGTTTTCACTTAAAGGTGGCCCTCAGGGTGCAACTTGAGATTTGGGAGGCAGCTGGCGCTACATCTGAAGTGGGTGTCCAGAATAACTAACCTACTAAGATAGTGGATCAAAATTGGGAAGCTCAGGAAGGCGTTTTTGTTCCAAACTAGTCCGTATAGGCCCTGAACGGTACTATTATGAGCTGGTTTTGAACTGTGAAGTCACAACAAACCTGTATATTCGTGTTTTGCTAAGTTAAAACAGTTGCCTCGAGTTTCCTCTTTAGTGATGCCGTTCTTTTGTGCAGTGTTAACATTTGTGAAGTTATAAGGAATACATACGTGGAGAACTTCAGGACTGGGAATGAGCAGAGGGCCGAGGGAATGGGGGCAGCTAAAGGCAAGAGAGAATGTTGAACCTGTCCTGCTCAGGTTCCATCACGAGTTGGACCGGATTCGCGCAGCTCCTGCACTTTGTGACGTGTCAAAACTACAAATGCAATTTAAATTTGACGAAGAAACTCTACTGAAGTAGATTAAATCCATTGAAATGCCGTTTTTGACGATGGAATTCGATGTAAACGCACTCGGCCGGTTTGAACGCGTAGCGAGCAACGAGAAACCACTCAAGTGACTGCGGGAGAAGGTGAAAGGTGCAGTTAGGAGACAAGGACGGAACCTCCCCACCCTGGCGTGGGGCCGGTGAAGCGGCGGCGAGCGGGGGCCCGAAACGCGGCATTCGAGGGGGGATCGCCCTCCGCCCGAATGATCAAGCGACAGGTTGCGGCCGCGGCGGAGCGGGAAGGGGAAAGGACGATCGCTCGGTTGCGGAGGAATAGGTTCTACGTTTTCCACGTCGGGGCACCTGCCCGTGGTCCCGTATTTTTGCGCATCGGGCGGAGGCGACTATTGCGGGCCGTAAACGGACATCACCATCACGGGCCCACCGTAAATTGAACCCAGCCTACGCCGTTGCTTACCAAGCGTGGGTCGAAGCTCGCGATACAGTTTTCGTGGGTAGTGGGTCCGTGGGTACCCAAATTTTGGCATTGGCACAGGCATCCAGCTAACTTTTCTCTGCAATTAATTGGTTTCTGCGCGTTGCATTCCCCGCCTGTGATTCGGCGTCCAAAATTTAGTAAAAAAATGGTACCCCACATGCCTAGGTCCCCAAAATCTCGAAAACCCAATATTGTAATAGGTAGATACCCATTTTGCCCATAACCTCTTCGAATGGGCGCCAATCGTTCCGGGACCCGTCTCAATGGATTCAGCGTCCAAAATTTAGTCGAAAATGATACCCAACACGCCTATATCGCCGAAAATCTAGAAAATCCATTATTCGTAAATACATTTTAAGCCCGCAATTGTTTCCAAACCGACTGCCACTAAGGGATCTCAAAGTACATATGTATGAAAATGAGAATTTTGAAACATTTTTCGAGACTTTGTACACCAAGCCTATATTTCTTTCTATTGTATCTCGGACGTTGAAATAGACTCAGATACTCAGAGGGAACCGAAGCATAACGACGTGTTTTTATGAGCCATATCAGCTTTTATCGTTTATTATTGTTAGCGTTTCATTAAGGAGCCTGTTGTATGCTCAGATTCACTAGTTGGCCAGTTAACTAATAACATCTATTATAAACCACAAACCACAAACTAGGGAAATCAAAGAATCGGTCTGAAATTAGTTGCACCAATTAATCGGAGTCTGAAAATCTATTTTAACCTTCATTCCTTTTGTCCAGCGCAATTGAGTCCGGCATTGTTGTTGAGATGATTATAGACGCAGCCTTTTCCCAGTTCTAACCGAGTTGTGGATGATCCCCATAGAGGTCATCATCGATTTCTTAGATAAATATTTACTGCCTTTCTCCAATGTCAGCGTTGAAAGCAAAGTACTGCGAGTCGCAACACCAAGCTCGGCATTCTTCCCAATTATTAATTATCGATCTAAGCTCTTAAAAATTAATTATTATTGCAGAAAAACAACAGGTAGTCAAGAAGTCAACAAGAAAAATTGACTTACGGAAATTGATTGTAAAAAATTAGAACTTGGTAGGTCAAAAATCGAGTTTTGTTGAAAATCGATAATCGATTAACATCCCCACCACCATTTCTAAATCAGAATACAAATTCAAATTCTAGAAACAAAGGACTTTTAATTACCATAACGAATATACTAACCTATACATTATCAATTCTTATTCATACATAAGCTAATTACCTTATTTGGTTTCTTCTATGATGTAATAAAATTAAATTTCGCTCACCTCTAAGTGGTTGTGGTTTGGTGACTGCAGTGGACCTTCTTGGCGCTGCTTTTCGTCCAACTCCGGGTTTTTCTGCGTTCCCAACATTTTTGCCTGTAAAAAATGAAGAGAATATTGAATAATTTACAATTCGTATGTACATCCTCGTTGTCAGTTAAGCTTAAAAACTGCTAATTGATCCTTAGAGTGAATAGCGTTCGTGGCAGGAATGAATGAATTCTTGCTGGTTATCGAACGATTTCATTACCAGACCGAGCCAGCAGATTTGACCAAATTTGGGGAGGTGAAAATGTGCTTTATAATGATGTATTGTCAAGATTTTCGGTGATCTAGGCGTATGTGGTGTTATTTTCCACTAAATTTTGGACGCTGAATCATTTGAAATGAGTTCAGGACACTCCACACCCATTATCTTGGTCCAAGGAATAATCAACGATTGTGAAAGAATTTGCAGCGTTTTTCTTGCATAAAATTTGTAAGGATTCCGGTTTTATTTTGAGGGAAAACGGGTCCATTGAGAGGTACCATACAACATCAGGAATAATAAACCAAAATACGTGACGACAAGTACATCGTTATCCTGAGCAGGCGTTCCGCAGGGTAGTGTTCTGGGGCCAATTCTCTACCTCTTATATGTTCACCTGCCAATCCACCCATCCAACTCTTTAGCAATGTTTGCAGACGACGTTGCCATTCTCTGTAAAGACGTCAATGGCCAAGTGGTTAGCTCCATGCTACAGGAACACCAGGAACACGCAGCCTCAATTCAGGAGTGGAATGAAATGGCAAGTTTCTCTTTCTTCCATGTGGATCCTATCCTTCTCAACAGTGTCCCTGTGCCAATGAATGAGTCCACTCGACAAACAAAAAACCTTCTCACCACACATGGGTGAAATTTTAAAAAGGCCAAGGACGAGAATCTGCAAACTCAGGCCACTACTGGGCACACATTCTCCTCTGTCTCTCACAAACAAATGGCTACTCTATCTCTCCCTAATACAGCTAATCTGGCAATATGCCTCTGGCAAGTATAAGCCAAGTCAAAAGAATACAAATTCAGCAAAGCAAAGCCCTCAGGATGATGACGTTGGCCCAATGGTTTGTCAGGAACTCTGTGCTCTACTGCGATTTTGGAGATCCCAGAATTCAAGGAAGTCATCAAGGAGACCAACCAAAGCCTCCACACCACCATCACTCACCACAAAAATCTTCTCTTGAAAGACCTTTGCTGACCTGAGACCGGACAACGTCCCATAGGACACCTGCAACATGTGCCACGCATTGTGCCCCCCACAGTGCAGTAAATTGTCGTACAACAACAACTAAAGACCCCCATTCATTCTTCTCCGCTAGGTGATTATTCAACCGGAATCTCGTGCCAAGGGAGCGGCATGTAAAGTTTGGGCGCCTCCTCTTTTATATTTGTGCCGTTTGTGGCCTTTCGCCAAACTGAAAGCCGTCAGTTTGCTCCGATGTATTTTTATAATATAGCTCACGATACCTCGTGACTTAAGCGTCATCCGTTCAAAACAGACGTCTTAATCCTACCAAACAATTCAATGAAAATATGAGAATGTTTTATTTTTAAATTATTTGTGCATTTAATGAATTTGGGAAATGTTCAGTTTTGGTTTGTTATTCCTTGAATAATCTACTGCACTTTTTCATGCAAAAAGTCAATCACTCCGATTTGGCCCAAAATTATTTTTGGGTCAAAATAAGCAAATGTCCCTCCACCGTACACACCGATTTTGGAAGTAGAAAAAATAGTTTTTTCTAAAGATTTGAAATTTTGGCCAGGGAACCGTTTCTGGTCCTCGAAACATTTTAGCCCGATCGGACCGAATTGAGGGAGGGGGGGGGGGGTCAAATGTGTATTTTGAATTATGGATCTACTAGATTTTTGGTGATCTGGGCGTGTGGGGTATCATTTTCGACTAAATTTTGGACGCTGAATCCGATTCTACGGGTCCCAGAAGGATTGTTACGGATCAAAATGGGGGGTATCTATCTACCAATTTCGAGTGTGTTTTCGAGATTTCTGGAACCTAGGCGCGTTGGGTATCATTTTCCATGAAATTTTGGACGCTGAATCGATTTGAATGAGTCTCCATGCTCCTGGTTCGAGGAATAACCAACCCCTGTGAAGGAATTTGCAGCGTCTCACTCTCACTTTCATCTGTCAGCAAAGGAGATTAAATAAAGATGATCTGAAGCTGTAGCCCATTCCAAATTTATCAGAAATTGTTGCGACTTAGACAGTCTTGATCACTTTTATTGTTATAGCACTCTTGCTCCTATCCATCTGACATTGTAGAAACGTGGAATAAAATACCTAATCATACTTACTAACGACTTATTCCACAATATTCCACTGTTCCATTAAGTTCTAACTTTATTTTCTAATTTATTTGAAAAAAAAACTATTTTTTGAACTATTGAGGAGAACTGGCTTAATCTAAATTTAAAGAAGGTTCGGTGTTCTCAAATAACCTTTTTAAAATAAAAATATGAACATTTTTCGGGAAAGAAAATTTTGAAGGTAATCACGTCCAAAAAACTATTATAAAAACCATTTTGAATGGAATTCAATTAAAATTGAATGAAGAATTTGTGATCTAAGAACTGGATTAACTTTAACAAAGAAGCCAACAAATCTGTATAAAATCTCCTTTTTATAGAAATACGGTAAATTACGAATATACTTCTGGGCGCGGTATTTTTACATTTATACACGTTTTAATGTTTTTCCGACAAGTATCAATTATCTAAATTTTTGAATCTGATTCTTAATAAATGAAAAATGTGTAGTATATATCTATTTGATGCAATTTATTATACTGAAGTGGATCAGATCAGTAATATAATACAATAATGGACGACAAAAACATGAGAAATGTACCGCTTTGTTTAGAATAATCAATTTTTATTCATATTGAAATCACCTCTGAGGAATGCACGTATTAAATTATATTGATTTTCGAACGACTTTAAATATCAGCTTTAGGGTCGTTTGCAGCACGCGAGCTCCATTTGCTTTTAACGGGTAATTAAACCCAAACTGGACACTTTAGCCATCATAAAATCGAGCCGTTTAATCCTTTAATTTCTCAAAGTGGCCTGGTTTATGGGATAGTTGATGAACGTTGTTTTACTCCGAAATTTTATTATTTAATGTCATGAAATTTGCGACAATATAAGGCGGAGTTTTTTGATGATTTCCCCTTATAAACCAATTAGTTTCTAGGAAACTTTATGTTCACGAGTTATCATCGTATAAGAGTCGTTCACTCGTGAGAAAGCTTTCGATTTATGGTATTACGTATAACGTATTACGTTATCCGTAGGGGGTTGCGTGGCCGAAAAGCTGCCGGATGAGAAGCGATTTTTCTGAATAATTGATAATGTGAACATGATTGCGAGCTTCTAATTATTTCCGAGTCTCCGAAGGGGTAAATTAACAGTTTGTGGATCGTTAATAAACGTCTATTTGTCGTGTTTGAAAATTCTCAACGCTATTGTGGAAAAAACGTGAGGTTTTACACTGTTGTAAGAGGTATTTTTCCTATAAAATCTTACCAGCTGGGAAAAAAGCGTGAAATCCGACAATTGCGAATCCTTGTCTAGAGTTGAAAAGGAGCGGCATATTTTGATTTATCACACGTTATCGATCGATATTCACTTCGTAACAAAAGCACTATTTAATTTCCGACTCGAAAAGTAGAAATAATCTTTCGACTGTGAGGTAAAAGTGCTGATCAGAAGGCCACAAAGTAAACTGCGATAGAGCAACTCGAGATTGCACACACACGGCCGGCTATGGAAAACTGAAGCCGATGCTGGAAGGTGAAGGATGGACGGTTTTTCACGGCCTGATTCGCTCATTCTCTCTTTGGGGAAGTTTCATCAGGCGCAACTCTCCATCTCTTATTAGATTAGAAGAAGAGGAGATCGTATTAGCGTTGTGACATCGCTAGGTGGCGATGGAAATAATAAATTTCCGTTTGAAAACATCCATTATGGCAGAAGTAGTAAAATGAACATGTCGTGCATTTCAACGCACAGTTCGGCATTTTATTGATTCAATTTCATAGAAATCCACAAAACATCGGAAATACTTTACAAGACTGGTAAGAAGGAAAGACAATGAGGATTTTCCCCCGGGGGGGGGGGGGGGGTCGATCTCCTGAGTGCACTGAGAAATCGGTGTGAAAAGGACACGGCTGGGTGCACAGAGCAGTTCTTTTTGGAGTGTGTGCGCACTATGCAACGAAATATTCCGTGAGACAAGTCATTTTGGTCAACAGAAGACCTTCTTCAACTTCAAGATGGGGTTGGGCTCAAAATTTGTACTTCGAAAAATAGATTTTTGGAGATCTGAACGTGTGGGGTATCATTTGCCACTAAATGATGAACGCTGAATCCAATGGGATGGGCCCCAAAACGATTTGCGCTCACTGGAAGATGTTATTGGTGAATATAGGTATTTATCTGCCTATTTCGCATGTGTTTTCGAGATGTCTGGTATCTTAGTCATCGTTTTTCACTCATTTTTGGACGCTGAATCGATTAAAATGAGCCTCCATGATCCTGGTCCGAGGAATAACCAACCCCTGTGAAAGAGTTTGCAGCGTTTTCCCCCTAGAATTCAACCTCAATTCCATAAATCTGATCTTGAGTCGTTCCTCTGTGATACATCATATAACAACTAAAAGGACAAAACAGCACATGGAAGGATGGAAACTGTAGGGTTTTTCGGTCATTGTGAAGTACATTCATGAGTAAACAGCCTTTATAAAGCCAAGAAAAGTTTGCCATTTTTCTAATAACTCTTAATTATGCTTAATGATACTTTGCAAGTATCGTATGACTCTAACTGCAGGTTCTAATGAATTGGAATAAGCTTCTGATGAACCTCATTATAATTAACCTTGCATCCCAATAAACATTGAAATAGGTATATCATACAGGAAGGTTTCATCAATTTGGTTATTTTTCTTGAGAGAATTCGAATTTTTGCTACATACTCAGTATTTCCTAGCTCTTATTTCTGGAAAGATGTGAGACAACCTTGTTGTATCCAGGCTCTAGCCTGAGTCACATCTTGTTTCAATTTGATCGAGCAAAGTAATGAGATCTAAACGGGGAAATCTCGCTTCAATTCCTTCATCACTCGACGAAACGAGGCAGATTCAAACCATAAATTTGTATCAGAGCGTTCACGACGGTTTTATTCCGTGCGGAACCGTTCCGAATCAAATCCTCAGCGGAGCCGTTCCTTTTATCGTTACTCCTGGAACGGTCTCTGATAATCTCACCAAGCCTCTAATTGCTCAGTAAATAATAATTATTGCTTAGTGAGCAGAAAAGCAAAACCTTAACAGCATAATGAGCCATGCAAATGCATCTAAGAAGTGGCATGGGCGTTCTGTTGCAATAGGTAGTGTATCCAATGTCCTCAAAAGACTGTCACTAAAATTCATAACCATTTAATTGAAAACTTTATGCTGGAACCAGTTGTTTCTCACTTTCCAAAAATTAACTGACAATAATTCTCGAGGTCATTGGGAAGCTCATGTACCACAACTTTTACCGATTATTTTCGTTTAATTTAAATAGAAAACCACTTTTTTCTCCGTAATAGCCCATGTTTCTTCCCTTTAAAACAATTTTTCCTTTCTTGACCTTTTTTTTTCATGTTAAGTATCCATGTTGTGGGTAGTGGTTGACTCGTTGCTCGCTAGATGGCGTACGATCCGTCAGACTCGTCTGCCCACAATACTCATTATTCCTTGAATAATCAACCTATGTTTTCATGCAAATGGCCAACCTCTCCGATTCGGATCAAAATTTTTTTCTGGACGTTTCATGATGTCTGGATCAAAACGCAGCAAATTCTTACACAGGGGTTGGTTATTCCTCGGACCAGGCGCATGGAAACTGTTTTAAAAACTTTGGGGAAATGGGGAAAACGGTGGGTGCGGCGGGTCCCAGACTCATTCCAATTGATTCAGGGTCCAAAATTTAGTGGAAAATGATACCCCACACGCCTAGGTACCAGAAATCACAAAAATACACATTCGAAATGGGTAATAGATACCCATTTTGACCCATAACCTCTTCTAGTGGGTGCCAATCGTTCTGGGGCCCTTTTCATTGGATTCAGAGTCTAGAATTTAGTGGAAAATTATATTCTACACACCTAGATTTTTCAGATTTTTAGAAAATTTTCTACTACCATAGTCGGCGGACGGACATTTGCTAATTTTGATCTAGTCACCTTGAAACGTACAGAAAAAAAATGTTATGTCAAATCGGAGAGATTGACTTTCTGCATTTCCAAGATGTATTTTTTGAAAATATTTGGACGAATGCAATTCCAGAAAACGTAAAAAGGTCGGAAACTTGCATATTCAATTAGGGGTAGAATTTTGTTGGCTCCTTCATTTTCATGAAGATTTTGAATGCGAAGAATAGTTAAACGTTCCTCGTATTTTCAAGGTGCTGTACTATAATGTACTGATTTACGGGAATTTCATTAGGTATAGGTACTTACGGATTGAAGGCGACGTTTTGAGTGACAAATCGTGTATCGAGCTGTTTCTTGAACTCGCCTGAGACCCCGGGGCGCATTGAGACCCTTGAAGGGACGATTCGGAACTACGCACACGCGATCTTCGGCTGTGAACAAAAAATTGGGCAACCAAAAGTCAGTCGAAACCAATGTTATGAAAGTTAAGCGAAATTTACATGGATTATTACGTGGGAAATTTGTTGTAAATGGGCACTTCCGACCCTACATTCACCAAATGGCTACGAAATCAAGAAATCAGATTTGTTTTTCCCACGCGAACTGTAGAGATTCTCAAGGATTTCTCAATGAGGCAGGTTGAAGAAACAAAGCTGATACTAATCGGATCCGCATAGTAACGAAACTAGCACCTACTTTAATCCAGTGCTTTTCCCCCCTGTTAGGTCTACTCTTAAATCTACTCTCGTTGAGTTATGAGTACTGGGTAATGGCCATTTCAACCAATTTCTCTTGACCCTCACAAAAGAACAGCAAGAAACCTGATTGATAGTGATTATTGGACTTTAAAACTCATTTACATATAGTGTTTAGGCAATCATACTCGTACTTGCATTTATCGGAGGATGATTTGACCAGGGACCAGTTACTGGTCCCAGTTACCAGTTACTGGGATGGATACTGTATCCATTTAAGAGGTTACTGCAGTTCAGTGACCAGGTGCCTTTAGTGACAAATAATTCCCTAGTAAATGCAATTTGAGCAACTTGTTAAAATTGTTTCTCATAAATAGTCCGTCCGACGTAAAAGGAGGATACACTCGATTGAAGAAAACAAAATTTACCAAAATTGAAATCCAAAATTGATTTTTGGGAATTATGAAAAGATGGCGTTCCGCCAATTTCGGTGAAAACCGCAAATATATTATTTTAAAATTACTGTAGCCTCTCATAATAGATTTCTATTTGCGCCTCCTTTTCCAATTTCTAGATGAAAAAATAAAACAACTCCGAAAATTTCGCGATCTACAAATATCTATAGGCCAAACACTTCGATTTGACGTCAAAAATCGTTAAATATACTGAAATTTCGTTAACTTGGGAATTATTTGTCGCTGTAACGTTTTTCCAGGTGACTGGACTACTAAATTAAAACCAGATTACACAACAAGTTCAACGCACTCTTTGCCGCAACTGATAACACAATCATTGCCCAGTACCGAGGGGCGGCTACCCTTTCGTACCCGCAGGACCAAAACTGAGGTGAAAGTAAAAGTTGCCTTTCTGAGGAGTCCCTTTCGCACCGGCAGAACCAAATCTGAGCTAGTGGAAGTGAAAGTTGTTTTCTTGCTATGATCGTTGCTTTGGGAAAGACACCCCACTCGCCTAAATGTTGAAAAATCCGCATTCCGAAAGCTAAATGGAGTTTTGAGCTAAATTGAATATTCGATTGAATGAAAAATTAGAAGTCTTCAAGGTACCTAATATTACAGATGAAGATTTTACTGATAAGTGGTAATAAAAAACATAATAATCGCTACATAAAATTTACGCCAAAAACGATATTGGTGCTTTGGGGGCCTCTACGGTCACTAAGGTTGCCCATCACTGTTCGTTTTTATCAAAAAATCGATGTATTGTCCCCAATGTTCGATGATATCTAAACATTGATCTATAGGCACCCGTATTAATTTGTTAAAAGATACACACTGCGAGGAAAAACGCAATGTGTGAGCATGGTAGGTAAGGTGATTTATCAATCATCAATTGTGATGGACCATAGACTGGAAGATGGGTTGTTCTGTATCACCCTAAAACATTGTATCAGGAACCGAAAAGTAGCCGGGCCTCTTGAATGTGACAATGAAGTATTAATGACTCCAGTCTCAGGTTGATTCTCAAATGTTCCTAATTCCTGTAATGGCTCCTGCTCCATGCGGATGGGGTGGGAGGCTTCCAGTCACAGTTACTTCTGGTCACATTTTACCAGATCCACATCGAGGAATACCCAAGGGCTCTGTTGTGAGAAAAAATAGCAAGAAGCTATTACTTGTATTTTCATTTTGGTTCCTTGAATAACCAACCAATAATAATAATTCTTGATAAGATTGAGCAGCCCCAAAATTCCAGTTTCTAAAAAGAGGACAGGAGGATGATAGAGGCATCCGGAGGTTGCTCCTAGACCGGAATATTAAACATTTGAGGGAACTAGGATAAGTATCAGGTACATACTGAATATGAACAGAACAAGTTGTATCGGTGACCGGAAAATGCCGTCAAAACCCATCTCTTCCATAGACCAGTGCACCTCTGAACACCGATAATCTGTCCTTAACAAGGGAAATATCATTGTACATGACGAAAATAATGAACAAATCTCGATAATGCGGCAATACGGCCACCAAGGGAACTAAAACTCTACGATGATGAATTTATTCACCCTTGAGTACCTCCCTCCTCCCCTCCCGATAAAACGACAAAACAAGGCTGAAATTCATCTGAAAAGCATAGCAAACTTGTCATTTTGGCATTATACCACATCCCCAGTGTTCTAGAGATAATTTCTCTTGGGAGGTGAATTTTTGAGACTCCTTTCTTTCGTTGTGGCATTTTTTCGTATTCCAACTGTTTGTTAGCTTGGAAGATTGTGTGCTGTTGAGCTGATGTGCACTTGATGGACCAATACCTACAGCTATATTCATAATATGATAATAACTGAATGGCCTATCATTTACAGAACCCACCCACCGCCCATGGACATTCCGACATCCGTCATGGAAGGATATAGAGATGGTTCTATTTCTCCTTCCTTTTCTTCCATGTGAGAAGATCTAAATATATGTTAAGGACATTTATCTAGCTTTTCAGAGCCAGTGACATCATAAAAAGTCACGCTGGAGTTCCAAAAGATCCGAATTGGCAGTTGACCAGTAACCTTTGTGTCGAGGGCTTGGCATAACCCGAACTATCCTCACGTCCCAATGAATTCTTTAAGAGATACAAGAACTACTTTAATATATTATCAGTATCAGTACTCACCACTTGGATTTTAGTGAGGAAATGTCCCTGAGAGATCTGGAGTTGATCGACTGTGTCGTCGAAAGGCACCGGGAGGACGAGTTCTTCCACGCAGGGACAGTCGCAGGGCGCGTCGCAGGTTTGGTCATATTTGTGATGCCCGTGAACACTTTGCTCTTCACTTCCTTCAATTTCGGCGTGGTTTTCTCTTCAGCTTGCCCTTGAGCGATTTTATTCATGACGGCGTCCCATCGGCCTTTTTTCGTCGGACGAGGAGCGTGATTTTCTTGATTTGCCGAGCTACTCTGTTGGGAGATCATGGTTTTAATTTTGGACGTCACGTTCCTTTTGGGGACTTTGTGCCTTTTGGGGGATTCGAGCCTTTCGTTTCTTTCGGGCGTTTCTTCGTTCATGATTTCTGAGTCAACCACTTCCGTTATGGGAGTCATTTCGGCCTCCTTTTGGTCCAAAAGGCTCTTTATAGTTTCTAGTTTCTCCGTTATGAGAGTGGTAAAATTCGTAGGTGAAATTTTCTTCAAGCTTTGGTCTGACTTTGACGATACCGTCATTATTGATCCGTCGGGAGAGGCAACGCGTTCGTCTTCAATGACGCTGTACTTTTCCCAAATGGCCTCTTCACACTTCTTGTCCAAGTCTGAATATATTCCACTCGAGTCCATCTCCTCGTTAGCTGGAGAAAACCTCGGATTACCATTCACCGGTATAATGTTTGGCTGTGGAGACAATCCTCCATACAACGTGCCATCTATCACTTGGGCGTGCCTGTGGCCTGCGCATTCATCGTGCATATCAGCATCGCTCTCCGTGAAGAAATCAGAATCTGTCATTTGATCCAATCGAACTTGGTTGGCTTTGGGCTGAGCAGACGGGGAATGCTCCGGCCCTCGGCTGCCAGGACGGCTCCATTCTCCGTCTCCTTGGTATCCATTGTCGAGGCTTGTGATGCTAGTTATACTCGTGATGAAGCTATTTGGTCCGTTGACGCTTCTGCTTTTAGACGACTCGCTCTTCTCGTCGACAGCCAAGTCCAGAGGGAGGTCCTCCAAAGATGGCGTCCTGTCAGGCCGACTGAACTCTACTTCTTTCTTGTTTCTCAAGCTAGACGTATTTTCGGACGTCTTTTTCGATGTGGCGCTTTCGCTAATTTCAGTCTCTTCTGACAGATCTTTAGCTGCTTCTGGCTTGGAACTCTGCTGATCCGTGCTGAGAGACGTCACCAGTTCAGCGGGCTCTTCAAGAAATTCCAACTCGACTGAAGGTTCGTTAAGACTGTTATCTAACAAACTGATGTCCTGAGGGATGTCTTGTAACATAAACGACGATATCTCATCCGGCGTTCGATGGAATGGGTCGTCTAATGTGAGGTTCAGAGTAAAATCTGACATTTGATCAGGAGTTAAAATTCCAAGACTCTCATCAAGTTCGAAAGAACTATGTTTGCTCTGTAACGAGTTCTCCTGAAACTTGGGGATGAGGGATCCCGCTGAAGAATGGCGAGAACTGTACGTCAGATCAAATAACGGTAAGCTCGAAGTACCTGGCGTCGACGTTTCACTGTTTGACCTCAGATTTGGAGCAGATGCCGTTGTGAATGTGTCGTCTTCAACCCCATCTTGAACTGACTTATGTATTTCTGGTTGTATCGGATTCACTTTAGACCTTGGAGCGATGACTCCATGGTTTGGAGGGCAGGTGAAGTACCTGACACCATTGACGGATCCGTCGTTTAGCCCGTTCGGACCATCGAGTTCGACCCCACACCAGAGGTCATCTCCCAACTCGGTCTTCCCGAAGAATCGCAAAACCCCTTGTTTGGCTCCAGACACTGACACGAGCTTTCCTATCCAGTGTTCTCCAACTTCTTTATCGGGAGAGGGCCCACCGCTTTTACTTTTTAACGCCGGATTCCAATCGCTTACGAGCGGCTGATAGAAACCCGATGGCCTTTGAGCGATGTTCCTTTTGGAAGGTTTACGACTATTGTTACTCAAAAATCCCAACAAAGTTCCTGGTGAAGGCCGCAATTTTGTTGAGTCGGGCGACAAATGAGCTCTAACTTTGCTCGATAAACTGGCCAACCGCGACAATGGTTTCGGTGATGCAGGACCACTCTTCCCAAGCACCGGGATCTTGCTGTCTCCAGGAGTCTGCAACAAGAGAAATTAAATACACTAATTTAGTAAAAAATAAATATTATGCTGTTAATTTTGTTGTGGCTATTCAAGAAGCGACACGCTAAACCATATACGCTATGAGACTACCAAAGGTTTGACGCTTTATGTTTAAAATTTAGTTACTTAATGAAATCGCAGCCATGCCTCTAACTAGGATGCTAATTGGGGCATTTGTAACCCTTCGATAACGCCATAATTTTTCAGAGTTGCAAAACCTAGGGTTGTATCTCTTCGAAATTAAACAGAAATATCAAGCTCAACGGTACAGAAGTACTTCGGAGTATTCCCTGATACCCAAACTGGTTGTTTATAGTTTTTCTGATGGTTAAATGCGATATACTCGTATTTCATGTCATGTAGAATCTCGGACTGCGGCAGCAGATATTCGTTGCGTTTAGATCAGCTTATTTCCTCGTACTCAGGCCGATTTCG
Organism: Cyrtorhinus lividipennis; assembly: GCA_019603395.1. NCBI lineage: Eukaryota > Metazoa > Arthropoda > Insecta > Hemiptera > Miridae > Cyrtorhinus > Cyrtorhinus lividipennis. Next base: position 18,399,699 of record CM034002.1, on the reverse strand, counting down.
AAACCACAAGTTCCTTCAAGAGCAGGATCTACGAAGAACGATAAAATAGTGTGTGCAGTGAACGTGATGAAAGTTCATTACTCGGCCGACCTTGGATGGAAAGTGATTATGAGGATCCCGGCAGATTTCTCTACCGTTCACCGGTTGACGTAAATTGATTCAATCCATGACTGGCCAATCCGCGGTGTACCAGGAGATGGAGAAGGGATCAGGAGTGTGTGAGGAACCCCGTCATCACGGATTCTGTTGTAGGTAAAATTTGGAAGATTGGTAGTAATCCTGAGTAAATCAGTCTCAATAAAGAAAGAAACATTGGGAGCAGCAACACCAAATTTAAATTGGTTGGCGTTAAAATCTTCCCAACAGTACCTATTCATCATAATATTCATAACTATTTTACATCCGAGGGTATTACTCTAAGGTTCGCAAGTTGATTATGAAAGAATCGTACATAGTGTAGTTCTACTCTGAAATGTATGCCGATTGCGTAAATTCGTTAGAAAAGAAAGAAAAATTGATAGAAAATATATGCGCATACCTTGAAGATTGTATTTACGGACAAGAAACTGACAATAAGCAATGGTAAAATATCCATCATTCTGTGGAACTGCCTTTGTTCGTTTCCAAAATGACTACTGTCGTTTTAAATGTGCGTTGCAGTCTAATTCTTGGATGTTGAGTTTAATAAATGAATTGAATGAATGAAATTTTAGTTGGCCTGGTTCTGGCATTCCTCCAAAAGGGGAAGTTGGGTGAGGAAGGAAGCAGCTCCTACCCTTTTGGAAGGCAGGTGATGGAGCGTGGTTCCGGAAGGAGGTGATCGCGCCAGCATTCTGTTTTCTGATTGGTTCTCCGAAAAAAGGGGAATTCTCGTGAAAAACAGAGAGGTGTCTGGTAATTTTGAGGATTTTATGTAATACAAATTTAGTGAATGATAAACTAGCACAGTTTGTGGTGACACAACCCACGCATTACGAAATAGAGACAAATATTCACAACGAAACCCTCTCCATAAAAATTGTGTCGTAAGACTCCCCTGCCCCGCTTGAGAGAGAAAAAGGAATATGTAGTGAGAAGGTCAGAAATTGTTGGTTTCTTAAACTACAGATATCTACGGAATTTGTACTCGGGCATTCTCCCCTATGAGCTTATCAGAGAATGGATACTTGGGCCGTCACGAGACGTATGCTCCGATTTTTAGGGTTGCCAGTAGTGATAGCGTAATCGAATGATTTTCAGAATCGAATATCTCGTATCCGAATGATCTCAATAATCTAATAACCATTCGAATGTAAATTCATTCATATGATCCATAGATCCAGCATTCCCATATGGACATTGCTACTTGCAACTTCTGCAATCCTGCCATCTTGATCTGAACTATTTGCTGAGTTTTATGGTTTGGGGACTTTCATTACAGAATGCATTGTCACACTTTCAATATAATTACTAAAAAATACCCTTGCATACATGTTCAGGTACCACAATATTAAGATTCAGTTACATCTACCGATACTTGATGGACTTATTCTGGATGCATGTACCCATTCGAATCGGTAATCATGAGATAAGAGGAATCAAACATGAACTTTAATATTGAAATAAATCGAATAAAATGTAAATTGAACTTGAAAAGGAAGGTAGGTAGATAATAAGAGCTAAATGTATTGAAAATGCGAACTGGAGTCTTCGGTTGGAGGAGTAGTGAGTCGATATACATGATAAAAAACGCTGCAAATTGTTACACAGGGGTTGGTTATTCCTCGGACCAGGCAGATGGAGAATAATTTAAAATAGATTCTGCGTCCATAACCTCTTCCAGTGGGCGCAAGTCGTTCCGGGACCCATTTCATTGGATTCAGCGTCCCAAATTTAGTGGAAAATGACACCCCATAGGCCTAGGTACCAGAAATTTCGAAAAAAAAAAAAAACATTCGAAATGGGTACGTATGTACCCATAACCTCATCCAGAGGGCGCCAATTATTCCGGACCCCTTTTCATTAGATTCAGCGTCTAAAATTTAGTCAAAAATGATACCCCACTCGCCTAGATCGCCGAAAATCCGAATGGGTTGAAAAGTTTCAAAGATCAACTAGTGCCGGAAACGGGTCCCTGACCAATTTTCAGATTTTTAGAAATTTTTCTACTTTCAAAAACGGCGCGGACGGCGGACGGACATTTGACTTTTCTGATCAAGACACCTTGAAACGCCCAGAACAAAATTTTGGGGTGAATCAGAGAGATTGTATGACCTTTTGCATAAAAAAAAAATAGGTTGATTATTCATGGAATAACCAACCAAATTGATGTTCCCCTGTTTTGCAAGTCATTCTGAGGTTTTGTCATTCCTAGATTCCGAAAAAATCTAATGAATTCAATAATCGAATGGCGAATTCGATTCTGAATTTGGAAGTCCCATTACTATTTTCCAGATTTCCCTCTATGTTGTACTTCAACCCTAAAAGTTCAATTTGAAAGTTCACTCGAGAAAGAAATTAATTCAATGTCTTTCAATCTTACCTTCGCTTACATCAATGCTTTTTAGAAAAAAATGCTTATTGTTCATTTAAGGAGAAACGCAAGGAAGTAATTATTAGAATGTTGCGGACCGTACAATAATCAGTGAGAACGTGACTGAAACGGACTGGACGTGAGAGAAAAGGTACAGTGGAGATAGGCAATCGAGAACGATAACAACAACTATTATCAAGAAAAAGGAAGAGGAAGAACGCACCCTTGACATTACAGTAATCGATTAATTAGTCAAAACGACGTTACAGGTTACGAAATAACAATGAAATGCTGTCATTATATATTCCTAACAAAACCTTGTGTTTTTGTCAGGGGAAGTCAGAAATATTGAAAAGGAGAGGAATTATGTGGTTTTTTGCAGTTTTATCCCTCGATTGAAGTATTCTCGAAAATGGTTTGTATAATAAGGTAACGTACATGTAGGGATTCAAAATCTGCCAGGGATTTTCCTTGGGTTTTACTCCCCCCTTTCAAGTGATGACCGTCTAATGAGGACCTTGAACGCAATATGGACTCACTTTTGGCAGAATAAAATCCTTGGCCAGTTTATCGAATCGTCCGCGTAGTCCACGTTATCCAACCTTGAAAATCACGTAAATTTGCGCACCTCGTTTGGTGCCTCTACCACGAAAGTTACAGGAAAGCACTCAGAGGAAGAATTTAATGCGCGAGAAGCTTCACGAAGAAGCCGGGCACTGGAAAACGAACGATGCGATATCACAAAGGTAAAACTCGCGGGCCGCCTCTCACAACGGCTTGTTGAAAACTACGAGCGAAACGAAAGCTCCTATAGATGAACTCCGGCTTACGACAACGAAAGAGTGGGAGGCGAACTCAGAAACTGTTGGCGAGCGCGTGTGCCAGTCACTTTCCGCTGATGTTGAAATCAGCGGAATTAATCACAGAGAGCCTCCTTCTATGTATCATGTCCAAGCCATAAAGCTACCTGTCTACATCTGCAATATAGTTCTAAAATCCAAACCCTCCTAAATGATAGAAAACCCATTCCTGGCGACTATTTCCTAGCGTTGCAGTATAGCCAGAAACGTCTGCTCTTTCACACATCTTCATGAGGCGGAAAATACATCCGTAGCTACCCCACTCCGACAGGAACTGACACAGATTTCGAGGCCACTCGAGCAGAAGGTAAACTCCATTAAAGCTTGTGACCATTGCGGTTTTCAGTTAATTTTTACCTTAGACCGTTTCTACTACGATGATACATTCAAACTCAAGATGTACCCTATTAAACCCATATGCTTCACTGTTCATGCTGCATCGACTTTTGGGGGATAGCAAGGTTGTGGCAACCTCTCTTCCAAATCTACAACAACGAGTAGAACAGGCAGTATGTGTGAATAAAACATCAAAAGCCATCAAATGTGGTTGAAAAATGCGCAAATGTATTCACAGGGGTTGGTTATTCGTCAGACCAGGAGCATCCAAACTCATTCCAATTTATTCAGCATCTAAAATTTACTGAAAAATGATACCCCACACGCCTAGGTACCAGAAATCTCGAAAATACACATTTGAAATTGGCATGATAGATACCCATTTTGACCCATAACCTCTTCCAGTGGGCGCCAAACGTTCCGAAACCCGCCTCATTGGATTTAGAGTCCAAAATTTAGTCAAAAATGATACTCCACACGCCTAGATAGCCGAAAATCTCGAAAATCCATTTTCAAAATACACATTATGACCCCCTACCTACCCCAAATTTGGTCCGATCGGGCTGAAAAGTATCAAATACCTACTAAAACCGGAAACGGGCTCCGATTTTTTAGAAAATTTTCTACAACCAAAATCGGGCGTGGATGGCGAACGGGCATTTGCTCATTTTAATCTAAACACCTTGATACGCCCACAAAAAAAATTTAGGCCGAATCGGAGATATTGAATTTCTGCATGAAAACATAGGTTAATATTATTCAGAGATAACTAATAAAAATACACTTCCAGTGTGCAGCAACCGTGCTCGAAATAACGTTGGACAACAATGAATTTTATGCTTTTTCGCCCATTTTTAAGCAAGAGGAGCTCGACACATGTAACATGTGACAACGGACATCCTATACATGGAAAATAACTGTCTTGTCAAAAGCTATGTACTGAACAAAGGCTTGATTATGAGTTGAAACTATTAACTGACATGAAAAGGAGCCGCTTAATTGTTAGGGGACTTATGTTATACCTGATAGCTGACCTGGGCTACTCCAACTTCAGTTTTATTTCTTGACAAAATATAGAAATCACATAACTATCACAGTGTCTGATAATTTTCCATCAAACTGTAAGCGCCCCACCGATTTACTGTATTGGGTGGCGTGGGTCATACCATTTTGAGTTCAAAGTCGAGAAAAGAATTGAGAAAATAAGCCCGCGTATACCAGTAATGTAGTATCTACCTACTTGGGAGTAGATTGTTCGGGCTAACATCAAGAAGAAGAAGAAGAATGTGAAGTTAAGTATATGTAAAGTTCTGCCAAACGCCATATTTGGCCAGGGCAGTCACCTCATTTTCAAAGAATAGATACCAATGTAGTTACTATACTTTGAATGAATATTCCATATGAAGTGCGCAAGGGTACGAAATTTCCAAGATGGACATGCTACGTGGATTAATATATCCAAATGCAATTCTTCCGCTATGGCTTATCCTTATCCTATGGCTTATTCCTTTAGAGCAAGAGTATTAAGAAACAACGATGTCTAGGTCTTATCCCAAAGGATTCAGCACCCGAAAAGTGGAAAATTATAACTCACACGCTTGAGTCCTCAAAAATGCACTTCCAAGAACACATTTTCCATGACTTCTGAAATGCCTCGCAATGATGTTTAAGGAGGTTCCCCTTTCAAAATTGTACCACTTAGTATCTTTACATTCCTAAAACTGATGAAAAAGTATCTTCCCGTAAAGTATTTTCCTACGGGGCAGCAAATAAAAACGCGACTGGATTCCACGGTATTCTTAATCAAATGAAGAAGAGAGGGATTATAACTAAAATTCACAGAACATGCAGGTGAATTTTCAGTAGATGGTAAATTTCTCCAGAATTCTGATTGTTTGAACAAAGAAACAATCCAATGTTCACTTCTACCATAGGAATTGCCAGGCTGGTAGTCACACTCGAGATTTTGAGTTCAATTTTTTGATGTCACCATCCTCCAACAACTGACAAGAACTCGAGGTAGCAACACAGCTACAACTGCAGATACCCGTAGAGTCTTCAGTTTCATTTTGCTATCACAAAATTAAAAAAATTTAAATATCGCTCTCATTTCGCTGTCATAAAATGGATTTCCTCTTGTACAGAACACCACGGCCGCAAACACATGTAGCCATAAAGGGGTCACCACTGTCTTATTGATTGGCATTGGCATCGACCTCATCACTACATAATACTCTGCATACTTCATCACACGCATCGGATTTTATGTTTATAAACGGTTATTCCCAATGAGTGTCCGCTCGTTTGTCGGCATCATACATGTCAGTTCTGCAGTGATAAATGGGATTTGTGATGGGTTCACTAGGCACCTGATGACCAGTCTCCTCCAAGTGA
>CM034002.1:18338195-18393497 GCA_019603395.1 Cyrtorhinus lividipennis | reverse complement strand
CTTTTCAACCTGCTGAAGGGACCCATCTAAGCCGAACACACAATTTAACCCTTCTAAGGTTTTTCACTTGTGCCTCATCATTTTCGCGATTTATGTCGAAATACGTAAAGAAAGCCTTCGCCAATCCGAGTCTAGAAGCTACAGCAGTCGGGGATCCCTCTTGCCAGCTAAGCTTGGATAAAGGGATAGTGAGGCAGTCCATCGAGCAACCATGTAAAAGGAGAAGTGTTCGCACCCCATTTTGGCAAGAGTTGAGACACTTTACGACCTCAACAGTTTTTGAGTACCCAGGAAGTATTTAGAGTATTTTAGGCACTTCCGAGATTAAGGAGAAGATCTCTTGGCTCTGTACTTATATGGCAATTCAAATTGGACAATGGTGACCAGAAGCACGTTTGCGAGACTGGTGGCAAAAAGACCAGAGTCCCTTTCGTTCAGGGTGACAATTTTCACATGACGCTGAAGGGGGCTGAAGTGAAGAGGTTAATTGCCACTTGTACTTGTGCTAGAGCCCTGAAGACCTTTTTTACAGGACAAAAACGCTAGCCAAAATCCATCGCCTAGAAGCAGAACCAGAATCAACTCAACCTTCCACCGTGATTGTTGGTTTCCGCCATCTGCAAAATCCTCGACTTCAATGATTCAAATGAGCGTGAAAATTTGTCAAACACAACCAGCTGATTTTCAAAAAACGCGTTATTAAGGTAAAAATGATTATGTGATACAGTCACAAGCAAAATGTAGACAACAGATGAATGATTGCTTGAATGACTACATGATAACGCTGATCCAAATAGCCAAACATTAAATTAAATGTATGCTATGGCAATCCAGGGTAATAGTTACACAATATCTTAAGAATGGTTGACAGGTAGTACCCTACGACTTGTACATACAGAAACTAACTGATTTGAAGGTAGGCAGGGAGAAAGAAGAAGGAAATTACTCTTGGAGTCGGTCACCGGCCTACAAAATGCTGAACAAGGAAAAAAGCTCTCCTGCTGCGAAAACACCCATTCTACGTTTGATGGAGAATTATCACCACGTTCGCCTTGCTTTCAAGCATAACGCTATGTATAACAAAATTAATTTTTTAACTGGACGATTTCTCTTGAAATTCGTCTCATTATGTTCATTATTCCTGCTCAGATACAATGGTTTTGATATGTTCTTAATATTCGATTACAATTGAGTTCTCCTACATCCCCAAAATAGGGAAACTAAACGCAAAAATGAATTTCAAAGGAGATATTGATCGATTAAACATTTTGAAAGAGGTGAAGCGAACCACAAAATTAATCCAACGGCGCTAAAAATATCTACTGGGTTTCGCTCGAGACTACTTCAGACATTATTATTACGTTGGTACTCAAAATTGAGTAAAAATTCACACATCACTCACCATATTGCTTCTAAATTGATTATCGAGGAAATGTGTGGCGACGTGAGCAGGTAGAAGATTGCACAGTATCCGCTTGTTGGAATGTTGAAGAGCGTCCATGTCCCGCTTTTCTTCGTTAGCCTATAGAACAACAAAGATGCTTAAATGCGATTTGGGCGGTTAAGTTTAATTATGGTTGCTCTTGGAATTTTCAATGTTTCTTTCCGCGTGAAGATATTTCTATACAAAATCTCGGCTCAAGTGTATTTGAAAGAGAACAAGAACGATTCTTTATAGATTTATTTCCTTCGCAAAGTGAAGACTTACTTGGATTTTCCAAAGAAAGTCGAGGCGAGCTGTCCACTCGACTTGACGGCCATGTATCGCTACTGCCAACAGGAACATCACTATGTACACAACACTTAAGACGTGGGTTGGGACCACAGCACTGGAATACAAAAGAAAACAGGTGGAGTTAGTGTGAATAAATAAAAAATTGAGCAGCTTGTTGAGGAGTTGCTTGAAGTTTCCGGGGGTTGGCAGTGTCTTATACGGATTGAGAGCATTTTTACTTCAGCAATCAATAAATGCATAGACTCAAGTGATTTTAAGACAACCGATATAGCCAACGGGCACCTGCAAGCCACTGTTCAGTATATCTAACCCAAAAACATTGGTATACCTGACGCGTTTATCGTAACAATCGAAAATATGGACGTGGGAGACTTGAATGAGCAAAGCGTAGACGACGGCCATGAGAATTAGTAGGGAGCACTTGATGAGCGTTGGGAGACGAAGGAAGATGGCGACTGAGAGATAACCCAGGCAACAAGAAATGGCAACGTAGTGAGGGAGAGGGCAAAGCCTATGATCTGCCCAACCTGCCGTTGCGTTGACGGGTGGGCATTCAGTCTCGTAGCGACAGGTGAACTGGAACAAAAATTTGAGTTATAGTGCGAGTGAATTCAAAATTCCAACATTGGCTGACTTGAATTTGTAGGTAGTATCAAGGACGCAAAAATCCTTGCACAAGTAGAAATTGAGCAAAATTAAAAATATATGTTAGCGCCGCAGGATTGATTGATGAACATTTTGATTGCTTTTTCTTCACCCCAGCTTCTCTTTCATTTTCTCTCTATCCAGTACGATCATATGACGCTCGTCACTATACCTGAAATCACCCGGATAAATCAAATCTCTGTCACTTGCTCTGCCAGAGGAAACTTCACGATCCCTCCGTGCATTATTGCTGTACCAACCCTCCCCGCTAGCCTCTTCACTGCAGATATCTCGGTCGATCCTCTTGGACCGTCGCCTCACTTACCACAAACACATCTCTGACCTTTGTCACAAGACCAGAATCCCGGACAAGCAAACTTAAGCCTCTTCCCTCCAACCCACTGTTTCACAGGGACAACAAGGTCCTCCTGTACAAAACCCATTATTCGACCCTCCTATACGGGGACCTCTGCCCTCAGACTCACAGATCAACGCCTTTGAAAGTCAGCCAAATGCGATCCTAAACACTCCACAGTTTAGATGATTTTTCGAGATTAGAGGACCTTATTCTCCTTATCCCCTGTCATATAAAAAGTTTCTTATTCTGACCACCTCTTATCGTGGCTAGTTTTTCTTCTTCCTCTCTTTTTTCAAACGAGTTTCAGTGAAATTCACCTGACCTAGCTAGATCTAGATATTTTTGAGTTAAAATCAATTTAAAAGTAGTAGGAAAGTACGGTGAACGACACTTACAACTTGACTTGAGCAACAGTGTAGATAAGGATGATTGTGAAGACGGTGATAGCTATTCGAAAAGAACGAAAACTCTGTGAGATGTCCCCAATAATCCACCGCAGTCTCACAGCAAGCAGAAGCATGAGGACAACCTACGGAAAGACAACAGCTTTGATTAATACGCAGTAATTCAAATCAATTAATAAATTTCGACGCAAACAAACACGAATCAATGTTATCGTTGAAGAAAACCAGGCTACTAACGGAGATCCAGATGAAGGCAGTTAGGAATAGTAAAAGGAGGATGATGGTGCGAGGTAAGATGGCAGCTTGAAGGCCTCCGATCAGCAATAACAGAACGAGGCTGCACGCTAACGACGTGCTGTAGCCGACGTCGATGTCACTTTGGTACTGAGAAAATAAAAACGAGAATTCAACAACCCTGCCACGCCTTTGGAAAGAGAAAAATACCCGTCGAATAGACGTTTTAGCAGCAAGAGACGTAGTAAGACTTACTTGGCTCTCTTTGGAAGAATCTTTAAAAGCAAGGCTGAATATGTTAGCGTGTTCGGATTTTTCCCGGTCCACCGATCTTGCTTCGATAGCCTGAGACAGGTACTTATTCACACGGTTTTGCGGTTGATGATACACTGACGAGTGCCGTTTCTTAAACGGCCGTTTGAATTTGTCAGTTACTTTATTCTGGAAACAAGGAAATCTTTTTTAATGTCACGTAAAAATGACTGAACAGGCCAGAGGGCTTTTCCAACTAACTTTGTATGGCCTTATTGAACTTTACTTTTCCTTCTAACGTATGAGAACCAAATTTGAACTTTTAATAAGTGATTGATATTCTCAATCTCATCTCAATATCTTTCATCTCAATACAAAAATTGGGCCCTTATCCGAGATTTCAAGTCGACATTTTGGTGATTTCTTTCCAAACCTTGCGTAATTTTGAAGATGTATCGTATTTAAAACCTTTAAATACAGCTTTCAGGGAATATATTTAACCCTTAAATAGATTTGACACAAATATTGCAGAAAATCATACTGTAGCAACCGACCTTTGCGGAGCTGTTGCGAATATTTAGGTCGGCGGGGTTAAATGGCCTGGCACCTGGGTCGGCGTGAAGAGCTCGCTGAAGGTCCAACACCTGAAATCACAAGCGTGATCGAGTATTTGCCAACACTGCACCAAATGTTAAGTAGCTACTAAGCAGAGATTCAAAAGCTGGTAGTTTTGTGAAGCAGGCGTGAGAAGTGAGACAAATACCGCCTGTGGTGCAAAGTGAGTACGCAACTGTTCGCCATATAATCAAAAGGGAAAGTCAGCGAGACGATAAAGAGGTAAAAATGTGGATCTTTTTCAAACGCGACATGCTTGACTTGGATCAATTCAACAGGTTTGTATGGTAGAATGCTACAAATGAAGCCACTGTAGCAGCCAAGGAGCAGTGTTGCCAGAAAAGACTTCTATCTATTTTAAGAAACATCCCTATGCAGAAGCAAAGAGCAAACCTTCTAGATATTTATTCACTGAATTAAAGAAAAATAAAAAATAAATAAATACGTAGGCATAATTGTATATTGAATTATCTTCAAGACTAACAGAAATAGGTGACTTCTGATAAGTAATTTAGTATTAAAAAATACAAGTAAAAATGCTGGAAATTCCTTTACAGGGGTTGGTTACTCCTCGGGCCAGGCGGTGACTCATTTCTTCAACATAGGGAAAATGGGAGAAACAGTGGGTGTGGTGGGTCCCGGGCCCATTCCTGTAGATTCAGGGTCCAAAATTTAGTGGAAAATGATACCCCACACGCCTAGATACCAGAAATCTCGAAAACCCACATTTGAAAAGGGTAGATAGGTACCCATTTTGACCCATAAACTCTTCCAGTGGTTGCCAATCGTTCTGGGACCCTTTTCATTAATTCAGCGTCAAGAATTTAGTGGAAAACGATACCCCACACGCCAAGGTACCAGAAATCTCGAAAACCCACATTTGAAAAGGATAGATAGGTACCCATTTTAACCCATAACGTCTTCTGGTGGGCTCCAATCGTCCCGGGACCCATTTCATTGGATTTAGAGTCCAAAATTTAGTCGAAAATGATACCCCACACGCCTGGATGGCCAAACATCTCGAAGGGCCATTTTCAAGATTCACATTTTAACCCCTACCCTCCTCAAATTTGGCCCGATCGGGCTGAAAAGAGATTGACTTTTTGCATGAAAACATAGGTTGATTATTCAAGAAATAACCAACCAAAACTGACTATTGTTATTCACTTACTTGTCGTGATCGATTATTCCTTCTCTCAGGAAAGTACATACAATCTTGACCATAACAGAATCCTACAAAATGCTTCAAGAAGGAGAAGAAGGATGACAAAATTGTCTAGTTATATACTATTTTGGTTCAAAAATTCCATCTGGCAACACTGACAGGAGGCCTTACAGCATACGTACTAAGATCAAATGCACACAGGCCCTCCCCATTCATTCATTTTTTGGACCAAATTGATAGATATTTTCGTAACCCAAAAAGAATCAAAAATGAAAATTAAGCCACAGGAGGAAAAGGGTTGATGCCACAAACGACAGCTGGGAGAAAAACGAAAATCAACAACAAACAAACACTGTGCAGTTATTGTGACAAATCAAGACAATACTATGGGGCATATACTCAAGATCAAAGTACGAACCAATGAAGGAATCAAGAAAGACAACGGAAAACCTCAAAGGGAACGATTTCTATTAACTTACGGTTTCTCCGAAGTTTATAACCTCAGCACAAGGTTTATTTGATTTTGAATCAATGGTTCCGATAAAGCATTTTGTACGTGTTTACTCTCTAACAATGAATGATTAAAATAAAGAAAATCTTGGTGAATAGTTAGAGAGAGTGTCGTGGAGAGCGTATTTGTGTGAGATGTGAATTAAAACGTGTGAAGTTTGTGAAATTAATGAAATATGGAGGAAGCGGACATACTTTGTCGTAGTTGGGTTCAAGTAAATTTCCTCTGAGGTAGTGGTCACTTACCGCGTCCTAGAAAAATACAACATCAAAACAAAAACCAAAAGAAAAACGAAAAATTAAATGATAAAACATGCTCTAAGGCAACAGTAGGTAGTTGCACGGTGAATTGGCTCTTGAACTGGTTTTTAAAAGGGTCATCGCGACTACTAGGTTCGTAATGCATGCACGTAGAAGATCAGAGGAGCATATGATGTGTCTTTTTGACCGAAGTTCAGAATAGTCTAAACTCAACAATGCATTATCGAATGTCCCTTGAGACTAGAAAGTGAGAAGTTTACATTTCCTCCCACGCATCAGCGACCAACGTTTCAAAACTCAACGCTACTTCTGAATCTGTAAAGGAGCACTGGAAATCAGGAGAGTAGGGAAGGTGTATTACTTTCCAAAATTTAAGACTGATTTGATTACATCAACTGTATTGAAGGAAGTAGAAACAACCAAAAGGAAATCAGTAACCTAAGCAACGACTTAGAAATCTTGTTGGCTAACCTGAGATCCAATGGTTTGAAGAAGTGAGTAGAAAAGCTACTCAAAGGCAAGGTTAGGAACTGCTAGAGGTTAGAAACCAAGAACGGTAACAACCGCCCTCCTCTTTCTCCTACGATGCATGAACAGCCAAGTTTTAAACCTCATAAGCCAGCTTCTTTCTATTTCAGACATGAAATCTGTTGAAATCTGTAAGTCAACACTGGCACGCGGTCTTTTGGCACTAACGCATAAACAGACAAATTTCACTAGGAAAACTAGCTTCCCAGATATCTATTGACGATGCAAATGATTTAGGATCTGTTCATTTCAGACATTTCTTTGCATGTACAGCATCCCACAAAGAAAATTTGAATGCTTTTTTCCCCAAGTGAAACTGTGAATTTGAGTGGGTACAGATTACAACCCCACTCCCCATGCATATTCAACTAGAGGCATAAAACCTATAAACTTAGCACAACCGAGTGAGGTTCCCTTTTTCCTTGCTATGCTTCCAAGTTTCACACAGGGAAAAACTCTCCTCGTATCTATTGTGGATACAAATGACGTGTTCAGTTCATAGGTGCAGTTTTAAACAACTGAACAAGATCCAAAATTACAGAGAAAAGCTTTTGTTTCTACTTTTTAGAGTGCAATCAAGTCTAAGTTGGGTTGAATGAAAATCATTCAGCTATGACTGACATTCTGTTGTCCTAAGGCTGCAAAAGTGGTGTATGAGCCCTGAGCTACACTTGAGTGTCTTTATCCAAGGAAATCAAAGGCACGACGAGGTTCAAAGCGCGCGCAGCGTTCCTACAATTACATAAATGTTTATGCAAAAAGCGTACAATACCTTTGGACCAATAGCGTTATATGACACTCAGGTATTTCTCAAATCGGTATGAAAATGAGGCAGACAACGAATATACGAACAAGTAACATGCTACGACTCACTGCAAATGACAACTCATGCGGGACAAGAGCAACAATGGAAATAAGCCGAATATAAGGACTCGGGATGCAGTTGGAATCCAATTCGGCATGGAAATGTATACAAACGTTTTGATATCATTTAGGACTACTCTAAACTTCACACCTACGTCCGACAATTTTAGGTGAATTTCTCTAACTAAAACGACCTTTGTGTCGATGTACGATTCAAATAAGCTAATATTCAAGTTTACTAGAGCTGGATTCAGAGCACCGCAGCGTAGGTTCTGTTTCGCTATAACAATTTTATACTTCTGGATTCAATCAACACTGTACCTTTTTTAATACCTCCAAAAAGAAATTTCGCAGTGTGAAATCAAACATATACGTGGCAAACTTGGTCTTACACATCATCTTGAAACATCAAAGACTCACCTTGCGAGCCGTGGATGCTTTGTGGTCCGCAGGAGTGGCAATATTGCTGAAGGGAACTTCCATTGAGTATTTAATCGAATGAAGAAGTTGAACCACAACGTTTGAAACGTTTTTAAAAGACAATTTCCGCCTTTGAGCTCCCAACGCAGATCTTACTTGGAGCGTGTTGAAGAGCAACGGCTAAAACAAGGGGTTTTGACAGTGTTTTCTTCAACGACTGAGTGAAAAAGCATTGAAAAGAGGGGATTTTCACCTTTCTTCGACGGGCAGGAGGGACGATGAAATAAGTAGTGATGCCATGATCTCTCAAATATTGGTTTCTGGTGCCACCGTGACCAGCTTCTACTTCATATTCTCCCCCTAAGTAGTCGAGCGTCGCCTGAGTGATGTGCACTCTCCTTTTGAAAAACAAGAAAAACATATTTGTCAACAATTTTCATCCATGGATCATAAAACGATGCAGCCGAGAAATTCATGTAATATTAACGAAGTTTTGGTTGGTTATTCCATAAACGAAATCCCTGAATCAGCCAAATAATCCCTAGAAATCAAAAGAAAGTTTGATTTGGTAACGCCAAAGGTCAATCTTCTCCCATTTACGAGTACGATACCCCGTTTTCCACTAATTTTTGGCCGCTGACACGATTGGAATGAGTCTCCATGCGCCGGGTCCGAGGAATAACCAACCCCTGTGAAAGAATTTGCAGCGTTTCATTATTATTATCTGAATTAAGTCTTACCCCGGTTCTCCTCCGGCCTCCATGTTGTTAGCAAGATTAACATCGTTTGACCAAACATCATACTGCCATTTTCTGAGGCCTAGAACACCGCACAGCACCCGCCCGCTGTGGATACCAACCCTCATGTTGAGATGAACATCGGTGGCTTCCACAACCGAACTGAAAAAAGGGTTAAGTCATATTTAATTAGAAAAAATAAAAACGATTAATTTACAGCAACAAATTTGAGCAGAAGAAGCATTCAAAAGAGGAATAGTTAACAGAAATCCGCACTTCTTCGTTACTATTCAGTAAATATGTAAGTTCAGCAAAGAAGAATTGAAGGCGTTTCTAAAAATTTAAAAAAAAAAAATGAACTATCTGCAATTTTTTAGCCAAAATCCCAGTTTTTACGGTTATGGGGGCAGAAACGTGATGTTGGCCTACTGCTTCTATCGGGCTGAGAATTTTATTACAAATCATTGCAATTTATTTAGATTATCACTCATTGCAGAAAGCGTAATCTCAGAATTTGTTTATTCTATTCTTTAAGGGAAGAAATTATTACATTTTCTTTTTACACAATCCTACAAATGTAAAAAAATGAATATAGCATTTTCACGACAAATGGTGGGTTTACGATTCCATTTGGGGGTTTAACAGATCAATTCGGAGGATGAAAGAAAATAAAATATAATTAATAGAGGAATGAAGAAATTAAATATTTAATTCCGGGAATATAACTGAGTGAAATATAACATTCAACAAGTAAGAATGAACAAAATGAACGGAAAAGAATAAACAAAATTTTCAGCTTAGGTCTCTCCTTACAGCATTGGCTGTCGGGTCCAAGGGAGAGACTCAAGTTGAAAAAACTGTTCATTCATTTCCGTTCATTAGGTTCATTCTTACATTCTAAATTTTCATTTAATTTCCGTCATCCTCGAAATTGAAGCGTAAAACCCCCAATTGGGAAAACTCAAATTTGGAATAGAAAACCACCAACATGATATGTAAAACCTCCAATTTAACGTGAAAATGCTTTATGGAATAAACGAATTAATGTCAGTTGGCATGAAGTATTCATATATTGTGGTTGGAAAGTTAGAGAGGATCGATTTTCAACACATGGACAATAAGGCGCCTCAAGGGAGATTTTTGAGGATTCAAAAACCCTTTTCTGGAGCAACGCCATCAATTTGAAACGATTTCATCACCTGCGTTAGCCTTATATAGTTCAACGATTTTCCAAAAAACCAATTGTACTTACGCAATGGCGTCAATCATGTCCAAGCCCATTTCAACGGTACATTTCGCGTGGTCCGATCGAGGTTCAGGTAATCCTGATACGCAGTAGTAACAGTCGCCGAGGATTTTTATCCTCAAACAATGGTTGTCCTGTTCAAAATTGGCGAAAGAAATGTTAGTACTATTTGCAGATTAGGGAATGATATTAGGTAGTTTATGAAAACGAGGGTTTTGTTATCTGGCGAGGTTTCTAAGGATTTTAAATATCTGGTAGGTGTACAGTAGGGTGGGAAAGGGAGCCCCCAGGGAGGGGTTTTGGAGGTACCTGTGTGGTACACAATTTTAGGAGGCAAAATGAAGACCCTTTTAGGTTCTGGATTTGAGTTAGACCGTTAAGTTTTGAATTTTTAGAATTTTAGACAGCTCTGGACGCAGTAGGAAACGAGTATGAAGCGGCAAAGCTTGTTTAGAATAATTTAATTAATAAAAAAAAGCTGATTAATTTCCAATTTACATGCCTAGGTGATTTAACCGACGTGCCGGTTGAAAAAATTGAGCCACTCAATAACCCCAAAAAACAAAATTTTTAAAAGAAGCGCTGAATTCATTTCCGGGTCGGGTCACTCTTATATAAGGCCAATGATAAGAGACGTTGAATACGAAAGGGAAAAGCATCTAACACGCAATAAGCACTCACGAGAATGAACTAATGACTCCAAATTGGGAAGAAATGAAAAGGTTGGAAATTGGCTTACGTTCGCGAGTTGGTCGAAACGGCCAAACAACTCGTTCAAAAGACGTACGAGCTCCTGGGCGGTACATTGCGATGCGAGCACGGTAAAACCAACGATATCGGCAAACAATATGCTGGAAAACAAAACAAGAACCCATAAATTCAACGTGAATGTAATTCTGCAAAAGTTCACTACGATTCAATAAATAAATCGAATCGAGGCTACAATATAAGCAAGTTGATGTAAATGAGGGAACTCACCTAACGTTTTCATGCCTTTGGATGTAAATTTTATGAAACTGTCCCTCAACTGGAGACATAATATCAGCCTTCATTTCCATAGCTACGTGTTGAGGGAGCACCGACAAAAGCAGTCTTTCCTGTAAAGATGGGATTAAACGAGGCGACGCTTGATGGAATTATTCAATTAGTTCCTAATTCAACTGAAATGTTGATTTTTCCCCCAGTAAAAAGTAAAAGCCGTTTATATGAATTGAACAAAAATGCTGTGGAAATTTTATGTTAACAAGAAGCAAAGATCTTGGAGGTTATCGGAGTATCAACAGACGACATTCTACTAACTAAATTTCAAATTCACCTGTTGTTCTTAAGATATCAACAGGCCGACTTCCTTTTCAAACTGAACTTTCAACTATAGTTCGTTTTCATATAACATGGTATGCGAAAAAAGTTAAAAAAAAACAATCATTTTCTTAAGTTTTGGTTTGAGAATGTGGCCATTGGAACCTGTAATTTCATGTTAACCTTCCAGTCGTTGCATGGCCCTCCTTGTGCACCTCCTTGTTCGTAGTAATGATGAACAGCCACCGCTAGCAGCACTGCAGGGGTGCACAAAGACATGGACCAATCCGTTATCAGAGTTATGTTGGTCTTGTCTGGAGTATTGATTCACCGCCATGTTGTTTTTCAGATTGTTTCAATACAAAATCATTCGCAAACACTAGTTTTCTGCTTTAAATGAGCTGTTTTGTTGATAAAACGATTTTTCCAAGTTATTTTAATCGTTTCCTTCAACATTGACTTTCCTGGCTGTGCGGTTATCAATCAGAACTGATTGTCAAATCAGTGTGCCAGGCAGGTCATCTTAACTCGGTTACATGTACTTTGTATTTGCATTAATAAAGTTCCTTGTCTTTTCAACATACATTCTTCCTATAACCAATCCAGCAGGATTATTTGTGTTGTTTCAATATTCTAAGTATCTCAATTGGGATGACAAAAATACGCAATGCATTTAAAAACAAATCTATACAAAAGAAAACAAATTAATACTGTAGGCCACAGACATTTTGGCAGCGATGTATGCATTAGTTAGGATGGACAGCCACTGGTATCGCTGCGAACCAGGGGGGGGGGGGGGGGGAATTATTTGTCCCAGTGTATTAGTAGGTGCACAGTGATCACTATTTCACTATACTCACTGAATAAAAGGGAGTGGGGGATGCCCCTCCGTTTATTCTCCTCAAATCACCACAAGTTTGGTCTCTGTGATCATTTGTGACCAGCATATCAAAAGGTTTTTTCTCAAATACTCTTTTTTTTTTTTTGTATTTGTGCTCGTGTAATTAAACTGTAGTAATCATATTTCTCCAATATGCAGGAAAAATTGACCAATCGAGATGACGAGGGAAGAGGGGGAGTGATTCAACGATTATCTTTCCATGCGATTCTGTCTTATTTCTTCTTTCCATTATTTACGAGACTTAATATTGCATGTCATGACTAAGATACTGATTGAAATACGCATTGTGATATTAATTCTCGGAAAATCAGTCCATTAATTATAAGGCTTACAATATACTTTACCTGAATACATAATTAAACGTATAGCAGATTGTAATGCTCATGTTTTTATGTTCGTCATTAAACATTAAAAATTAACCAAATTTGTTTTCCTTCCAAGACCTTATGTTACTCTCCATTGATATTTATTACATATTTCATTTACATATCAAATTTGGCCAAAGTTCAGAGTACAGACGCAATTTCAAGTGAGTTGAATCATACTTTCTTGTTCTTTTTACTTGTACTTGATGGCCAACATGATAAACCCTTTCCGCAATTGTTGTGATAACTGTTACACTTACGAGTTTCTCGTTTTCATCCTCCATTTCAAGGCGAGCGGCGATACAGTTCCTCGTGTCCAAGAAAGCTCTCCGTTGAGCGTGTTCCATTAAAGAATGCAGAAGTAGCCCAACCACGTTGATGCAAATGAAAACAAACACGTTCGCCGCCACCTGTAAACGTAAGAGGCCCAATTTGAGAATTAGCGTCTTTTTGAAAATCATTTAGGGGAAGTGCAGAAAAGGCGAGA
The DNA here is from genome assembly GCA_019603395.1 of Cyrtorhinus lividipennis. NCBI lineage: Eukaryota > Metazoa > Arthropoda > Insecta > Hemiptera > Miridae > Cyrtorhinus > Cyrtorhinus lividipennis. The sequence continues at coordinate 18,380,471 of CM034002.1, read as the reverse complement.
ATGATTCTTGGACATAAGACTTAGTGGAGACTCCTATAAGGTTGCTGGAAAAAATGTTGCAGGAAAAATATACAATTTTGTATTGTAATCAGCCAGGCAACTTGCTCTCGCAGTCCAGAATTTACATTAAATCTATTTTTTATTTGTATGTACGAGTACGTATGTCGTCCATCATAGACTTGAAAGAAAGATAATTCTAATAGTTTACACATTAATTTATATTGACCTAAAGTACCTTACTCGGTTCTCATTGATCTCTGTTCTTATGCACTCACGCCAACAACATCAGCTCGTGCGGTTTGATCCTCCTGAGTCCTATGAATAGGTCATCCGTGCCAAGAAGGCAGAGATAATCTTCGTTGACGTGATTTCAAGCCTCGCAATGTGGTTGATGGCTTGATTTCGAATAACTTCGTTGACAGATTCCATTTGGAAATGATAATGTGGTCTGTCGTTTCGAAAATATCTGTAGGCGTTAACGTAGCCAGAAGGTTATTCTGGATTCTCTGGATTATGTTGGGATTACTCTGAGCACCACAGTTGCACGCCAGAAGTCCAGAAGCCCATACAGGCTTTGGGACTTGGTCGTACACAATTAGCTTATTGCGAATTGACATTTTTGAATGTCTGTCCAATACCTAGTACATTAATCCGACTTTTCCAAGGTATTCAGCCTCATGGGCAATGGGCATATGGGGTGACTTTATTATTGAGATAACCCGATTCATAATTTGTTCTCTTAATAATGAAATCCACAAGAACCGATATAGGCTCATTCATGCGAATTCTCCACCTGTCTGTCCACTTCTGCATTTGTAAGGTCGATCGATTAATTTAGGAGATGGTATCGAGGTTTAATGTCCAGTTGCGAGAATGGCGGTGTCATCCGCAAAATTCTGCAGTATTTCTTATATTTCCGGTAAATCGCTGGTGAAGAGCAGATACATTGGACCTAGCACGTTGCCTTGTGGTACTCCCTTAATTGGTTATGGTTCCAAAAATGCGTCTTTCTTTATCTCAAAGCAGCTGTCAAACAAATATGATCTCAACTTTCGAATAACTTGCAGGTGGGCACATTTTCGTGCCAGCAATCATCGCCCAGATGATGCGAACCTAAATTTGATGAAGACGGCAATTCATAGCCCAAAAAATCCCTTATCTCAGGTATCATTCGAGTGAAGTATGTGGTTATAACACATGGCTATAACACAGAGAAATGAGCCTACAAAACACGTTTTGAATGTTTCTCTCTCTTATATTTCACCGGTGTAATCTTTCCGCTGTTTCTCAAGATGTTTTCTCGCGCTCACAAAAGCGTCGTCTGTTAACATTATTTGGCTCACAAAGGGCTCCCGAACAAAATTAAGAGTCAGAGGGTTTTTTAGGCGACATTTGCTCTTCTAGTCAAAGGGCAAAATCATCTCTAACAATGTGAACAAATAAACCCCGAAACGCCTCTCTTTAGTGATAAAAAAACGAACATCTAACCTTTCCCGAGGTCGATAAAGGGTGGAAAACGGGTCGGGGGTTATAGCCAGCCACATTGGAAGATATTGTCAGGGAGTCAGTATGGAACGAGAAGGCCGAAACACGACCCCTCACACCCTCCGAATGCATGGTGGCCCTTACGATTGTGCCAAATGGACAAGGCAACAAACCTACGGGTGACCTACTGTTTTGTTTCCGAACCAAATACAAAACCGAGAGACCGTGAAAATGAACTCTCGCTCACCCACATGTCACTGATGAGTCTGAAGGGGTTTTTTCCATGGTGTATTTTCATACGTCTGTCCAGAGGTTGTTCGCCGGGAAATGAAGAGCCGGGTAGTGGATTTATGTGGGAGCTTTGTTACAAATTAGAACAATAGCGGAGAATGAAGAGGGGAAAGAGATTTCACGGCTGGAAAGCGAGACTTGTTCAGAATAGCAGGTCGTAGGTTCAACACCCGCTTTCATCTTCCGTTTTCCCTTTTTCGTGTGATCCTTCGGTCCCGACAACGGAAATAAATGATTCGCGTTCAACTTGGGCGACAAAACCATTTCCTTCATTAATAAACTTTCAACAAGGCCATTCACTCATCATCTAATCGTGACATCTCAGGCATTGATGCACAGGGGAAAAGCCGTGGACTGCGCAATAGATGGAAGATCAATTGCAAAACGCTGCCACTTGCTGTATTCATGAGCTTTTAAAGGAAGCATTTAAATGATTAATAGTCCACTAGTGATTTTCCGCGTGCATAACGTCCGATTCAAGACTTTTTTCAGACGGGAATTACTGCCAAATTTTATTTTAAAGAAACATTTTTTCTTCATTCTCGTCCTATTTCTTCTTGTCTCTCCCAAAATTGAATATCAAAGAACTCAAATTTCCGCAAATGGCTGCGATGGTCTTTAAAACTCTCAAGTTTAAGAGATCTACCTGCTCCAGGCTTTTTGTCCTATTGCTGATATTCATGACAGGAACACCAGGAATAGAGAAATAATGTTGCAAATCCCAAATCCACCGAACAATGATGTTTGAACGGTATTTTTTGGTGCAAGGCACGAAGATCTTTGACAAATATTATGGACCCTTCAAGCTAGAAGAAAGAATCGGAAGATTCAGGACAAATCTAAAGAAGGTGTTGATTGAAGAATATTGAATCATAGTAGTATCTAAACTGTTTTCCAATTTTTTTTTCTTGTTTTTCCCAAACAATGTTTCATGTTAAACAAATCTATCATGTAAGATTGTAAATTATGTACGATTGTAACAGGTAAATATTTTTTTATACACCATGAATCTAGGGGTGGAGGAAGAGAGGGCCACTAACCCCTCCCTGGAGGATAAATAAATAAATATAATTAATCAATAAATCAAAAAATGGGGAAGGAGTTTCTCTATTAAGTTACTCTTTTTAAATAGATAGTAAGTGTTGAAACACAATGTGGCTTTTTAACGGCCTCTTGGAGTATTATTCCTTAAATAATCAATTCATGTTTTCATGCCAGAGGTCAACCCCTCCGATTAGTCCCAACTGTTTACAGTTTGCGTTTCATGATGTCTAGAGCAAATTCTTCTACAATGGTTCCACCTCCGGAGGGTTCCACCCCTCCCAATGGATTCAGAGTCCGAAATTTACTGGAAAATGATACCCCACACGCTTAATTCCCAAAACGTCACGAAAATAGAGTTCCAAGAATCACAATTTCACCCATAACGTCCCCAATCTGGTCCGATCGGGCTTAAATATTTCGTGGATGTTGACCTCTGGCACAAAAACAGGTATAATCGAAAAACTAACACAAAATATTTTAAAACATTAAGTATTAGGTCATAATGTGTTTATTGCAATTTCATTCTGCGCCTATGAAATGAGTAATAGACCGGACGTTAACTTACAATACGCATATAGGCGATCAGTACGCTCTGTGTATTTATTTATTTATTTTTTTGGTTAACAGAACTTTGACATCCTGTCTACACAGCAACCTCCCCACTAAATTGAAAAACGCAATAAACTCTACAACCTAACAACTCAACCACTCTTTGGCTTTTGGCTCAGTCAAGTATCTAGATATAAATACAAGAGGTAAACAAAAATGTGTGAATGGCCACCTCCTCCTTACCAATGATGTTTATTTAGGAGAGGTTTCTAAAGCGAGATTTCAAAGTGAATCGAAGAACGTTTTCAAATTTGTAACGCTCAAACAGTTCTCGTGGTATTCAACGTGCGGTAAATAAAATAAAACCTGAACTAAATTGATCCCTTCATCCCAATTCGGTGAAACACTCTAGCTCAAGCGTCTCTCTTACTTAAAACACTGCAGAGAATGTCTTGCTCCTCAAATCTTCGTTACCTTACTGCGACTTCTTTTACGCGGGCTCGCAAATTTCAGAGACAGAAATATCAGAGCTGTAGATCATCGGACGTTCCGCGCGTTGACGGAAAAAGAGGTCGACATTTACGGGCGCGTTTGAAAACTATTTTCGAACACATAGGTCGAATTGAGCGTCAGTCACGGGGCTGTTCACGTTTTACTCTTCACTCAACCACGACCCCATAATTTTTTTCGCTGTCGTTTCAATCAAAACCGGTGAAGTACGCCAACTGGGTGGCGTGAATAAACGGGAAATTGTAGTAAAATGTATTCAAAAGCGCTTGAGTCATGTCGACCTCACCACCACGCATCACGACGACAGAATCGTGAAAAATATAATATTTACAGATGTTTCTCACGGAATCATATTTCATAACTTAACTTATTCAGCCGTTTTAACCGGAGGGATAAAACCTAACAGTGAACCTATGCATAATCAACACACCTTTAACATTTCCAGACAACACAGAAACTAAGTAGAAATATACATCGCGAATAAATTAATAGTTTACACATATTTTTTCCTCAACTACAATTCAGTACCCATACCCAGAGTCCAGCCATTCTGTAGTTATCCTGAGAGTAATCGTTTGAATGTTTCATCAAATCTCCGAGCTGACGCAATGAATAGATTTAATTGAGGGAAAATCCTATTTCAACGTTGCCACATGAAACCACAAATGTGCAGGGGAGTTAAATCCCGGGAGGATTGCTAATGCTAATGGTAAATGAATGGTAGGGGCTGATCGCTCAACTCTTGAATTAAATCGAAATTGTTAAGCCAACATGGGAGTTGTTAATAGATGGACGAACTAGTTGGAGTTATCGAAGTGGATTCAGATAAGTAGAATTATCAGCACGAGAGATTTTTTACGATTTTGACAGTATTATATGTAAATGAAAAATTTAGAAAACAAATCATCAAAAAATCGTTACACAGGCAATTATAAATTAAGAAAAATCTCGAAAACACACATTCGAAGTGGGTATATAGAACCATTTTGGCCCATAACCTCCTCCGGTGGGTGACAATTGTTCCAGGACCCGTCTCATTGGATTCACTATCCAACATTTAGTGAAAAATTATACCCCACACGCCTCGGTCACCGAAATTCTCAAAAATTCATTTTTCGAAAAACACATTTTGACCCCTACTCCCCTAAATTTGGTCAGAGATTGACTTTTTGCTTGAAAACATTGTTGATTATTCAAGGAATAACCAACCAACAGTGGGTAGGTACTCATTTTGACCCAACCCTCGTTCAGTGGGCACCAATCGGCGTGGATTCATTTTAATAAATTCAACGACTAAAATTTAGTGGAAAATGATACCACACATTCACTTCCCAACTAGTCCCGTAAATTGTGTTTCAAAAAAATAATTGTATCCCATACCCTCCACAAAATTAACTTAGAAACTTTCGAGGACCAACTAGAGCCGGAAAAGAGCCACTGATCCTAATTTCAGATTTTTTGGAAATTTTCTACGACCAAAAACAGTGCGGACGGCGGACGGACTTTTGGGTATTATGATCTAGACACCGTGAAACGTACACCGTCAAATTCTGGGGCCAATCGGGGAGGTTGACTACATTCAACAATTGACTAATCAAAATTTTAGACCATAAATTGAGCGAACGCCCCATCAGCTGATGAGGAAAATGCTGAAGGTGACTCTCAAATCTTAGAGATCATCACTTATATTCGACAACGCTCGTCCACCAGCCGATGAATGGACGCTGTATTTTTTCACCAATTCAACGTAATGAGAGGGACAAAATCCTCAAAACCATTTAGCCCTCACGTTATTTTTGGAAATTCTTCGACTATATTTAAACGTCTAATCATAGAGCAGTTCTAATCATACCAGAAGTCATTGATGAAAGGCGTTGAGTCTTAACAAGATTGAAACAACCGACGTTGAGAGTCAATGAGCCGCCAATTCGGTGGGATTGTAAGTTCAAAATGTTCGATGACGTCAATCGCTTTACTTAAGAGAAGAGATTCAACCACGACCTCCCTAAACAATACTCATTTTGCAGACGTAAAAATAATTTTGATTATTATTTCTTCTTTTTTAAAACATTACAAAATCGTATTCAGCCGTAATAATGAATTATACTTGATTAAACCTTCAACTTACAATTTATTTATAAAACTAAACAGCTCTTTGAACACATAAATATTCCTAGAGGCTAGAATGGAACGGTACTCTGTATCAATGTAGGTCATTTTGGTTGGTTATTCCTTGAATAATCAACCCATGTTTTCATGCAAAAGGTCAACCTCTCCGATTCGGCTCAAATTTTTTTTCTGGACGTATAAAAGTGTTTAGATTAAAATTAGCAAATGTCCGTCCGCCGTCCACAGACCTAATTTTGGAGGGGTCGGGGACGAAAAATTTATTTTCGAGATTTTTGGCAATCTAGGCGTGTGGGGTATCATTTTCCACTAAATTTTGGACGCTGAATCCAATGAAATGGGTCCCAGAACGATTGGCAAGCACCGGAAGAAGTTATGGGTCAAAATGGGTATCTGTCTATCCATTTTATATATGTGTTTTCAAGATTTCTGGTACCTAGGCGTGTGGGGTATTATTTTCCACTAAAATTTGGACGCTGAATCGATTGGAATTGGTCCGGGACCCATCACACCCACGTTTCCATTTTCCCCATGTTGAAGAAATGTCTCCATGCGCCTGGTACGTGGAATAACCAACCCGTGTGAATGAATTTGCAGCGTTTTTTCAAATGAATTGAACAACGCTCTACTCGGTCTTTCGCGATCTTGGCACTTCATAATTGTTCAAGTGATCCAATTGATGGTCCACATTTTCGACATTAAGCCGTTTCTTGTTTATTGATGAGGTTTAGGTAAGCTTCGCAGATTCCACAAATCGCCCTCAGGCGGAAAATGGTTCGTCCAAGGGGTTTCTCAATGCCCTTTTCTTGAAAACCACAGCATCTTCAGGGGGTGGGGTTGGATGATTTCATAGAATAGGGCGTTATTGGAACCGAAAAATATCCTTCATTTTTCCTCATGTTTTTGATTGATGTAAGGTATCAAATCTTCGGCCATGACAAAGAACTCAGCGGGAGTCCATCAACTGCGCCTCTCTTAGCCCAAATAGCCCATCCATTTGTTCGTTCGCCCACAATCCAGTGTGCCCCCCCCTTAACCCAGATGAAATTTAACTTTCTCTCTAGATCATGCAGCGCCTCAACAGTCGGAGCAATTGGACGATGATGTCATTTTTGGCTCCCTGGATACTGCTTGTTTCTAGTAGCTGTTGAGTACTGAGAGAGACGGTGCATATAAGGTACACATAGTCATTTCTTCCAGATCTATCGATATATTTACATTGGTCGTCCTGTCGTGCTTCTCTTAGTTGTCTCATTCTTTTAGTCCATAAACAACCCTAGTCCCCTGATGAGGGTTGTGAGGTTATGGACTAACTTTTTGCAGGGTATGGTTCTCACTGGGGTTTGTGTCCCAAAGAGGGTGTATCTGCGGGATTTGAGTGCTGGGCACTCAAAGATTATGATGTGAGTTGCAGTTTCGTCTGCTTCCTTATAGTAGAGTTTGCATTTGGTTGAGTCACTCCTATGCGGTTCAGATGAAAACGCAGAGGAGCGAAGCCGGTTAGTAGGCCAACTATCGCTTTTAAGTCCTTGGTGAGTGATGGATGGGGTTTTGCCACCGCACGCTTACTGTGGATGTGTCCTTCAACTGAATTTCCGGACTTTGAGCCATTGGTGAAGATTTGAACGGCTTCTGGCCATTTGGAGTGAATAAAGATATTACATTTGTCGTTGAAGGTTATGCTCCTCCCGATTTCCGTATATTTTTACAGGAAACGTCAGCTCTGGATGTCTTAACGTAACCACCATTTACAGCTTCCAGGAGCTATGGAGTTTTGAAATACCTAGATCTTCTTGTGTGAAACTGCTGACAGGTAAAGGCATGTTCATCTCGGAGTTGGATACCAGCATGTTCCTACTTAGTCGACACAAGTCTTCAACCATATACCATTTGATGCCGGAAGTTCAAAGGATATTCACCAGATTCTGCTAGTAGTGTGTCAAAGGATGTCGCCCGGAGAAATCCAATACATTCACGAATACATTTGTACTGGAGTCGAGCCAATTTGAGGAGATTTGTCTTGCTAGCCATAGAAGATAGATCCATAGTCGATGACAGCTCTGACGGTTGCCTGGTAGAATAATAGCACTACCTCTGGGTCTGCTCTCCAATTGAGGATGGTAACCATCTTCAGTGCATTGAAGTACCGTTCGGCTTTATTTAATACATGGACTGTATTATTGTTTCATCCGATCTTCAACTGCTCAACGGGGGTCCAATTTGGCTAATGATAACGACTATCAGCCGAGTATAAACAAATATTAATAAATAAACGCTTTCAAATTCCAAAAACGTACCTGTTGCCAAAGAAGATGCTGAAATTGATCGACGAGAGCAGCACTGACAGCGAGGTGGACTAACGGAAGGGCCAAACCGAAGAGAGCTGCTACCCACGTTTTCAAAGGGAGCATGGCGTAAGCTATGAACAGCACGAATATCACATGCCATACACCTTCCGGAAACACCCTCTGGCTCTCCAATTTCAGTCCTGCGTGAAAAAGAAGAATAACGATTAGGACAACCATTTATACAAAAAATTGTACAAAAGCACCGACAAAATTTAGTTATTGCAACTGAGCATGAACTTTTATTAATCTCCATTTTACCTTCGAATATTTAAGCCATAATGGTTAATTAATTTATTCAAAAACTATTAATGGTTTGATCAATGAATATCAATGTTGAGTTAGGCGTCCAAAAACAATATTCCAACGTCAATCATCTGTCTTAAACAATCTTAATATTTAGAAGTTCTTGAGCGGATTAATTAATACGGACGTATCAAACTACGAGTAATTCCCCCATTTCCAATTCAAAGTGTTGCTGCTGTTAATTTCTAACCTCCGCCCTCAAAAGCAGGGCAAGTCTTAAATGAACGAAGATGGAAATTCAAAGCGAAAACCTTTTTAAGTCTCCCTCGAGTGCCAGAACTCCCTTAACCCATTTTCAACCAAGGAAAGAATAATGTGGAAAATCGTCAGTTTATTTAGTAAGAAAACTTCATCTCATTTCTACTGAACATGATAGTACTTTAGGAGGAAATTATTGGAGGATATTACATGTTCATTGTTTGAGCTGTCTAAGACAAAACTTGTAATCTGAACTTAATTTGGCAGGTTTGGCAGTCGTTTGTCCATTTGTTGAGGAGTTTCCTGACATTTACCAACAAATTTTCAATCGAAAATAAATACACAATATGGTCGACTGTGGCTGACTGTTTCCACTTTATAGTACCTTTTTGCCTTCTTGAATATGGTGCACGCCGTCAATGTTACAACTGGCGTGGCACACAATTGACACTTGTATTGAACAATTGTAAAAAAGTACGTTTTGAGACATTGGTTTCATGAGTTTGTCTTATTCACACTATTCAACTAGGCTGTGTGGCCATCAAATGCCATTTTTGGCAGTTTATTCTGAATTTGATTTGATTTGTGAATGGTCCCACTCCCTAACCTTTGGATATTGCTTTCTCTCATCGTTCTGCCACGGTATCCCGGGTACTTCAGAGCGACAAAACTAGGAAAATGTGAAACAAGAATGAACTGAAGAATGTTTCACCCTTGAAAGAAACTTAGTAAACCTGCATACGAACCATTGGCCGAAAATTGGTCAAGATTAATTTTTCCGATAAGCTCTGAGAATGACTTCAGCTTCAAAATTGTATTTAATTTTTAATACCGAGAATTTTACTTGATAGAAAATCGATTTCCTCCTACCTCTACCTTGTAGTTTCAGAATAATATGTAATATGCCGTCTAGAAGTTTACCTGCAAATAAAACTACACAATTCAGCCCCCATTAATTCATTAATCAGCCCTCAATTGTGACCTGGCGAAAACATCAACCACGAATCCTGTTACTCGTAGTTTCTGACTTGTAAGTGTTTCGGGTCTCCACTGTGTCAACTATGATTGAAAGAATCAAAAAAATAACGAATGTGAATCACCTGATTCTCCGATGGGTAGACCGACAGCGACAAAAGTGGCGCAGAAGAAGAGGATGACGTAACATACCCATAGTAGATAGGTATCTTGCATATACCTACAACAGAAAACCGTCAATTAATTAAATAAATAAAATTAATTCAATCTATCTCTAGGGTAAAGTATTAATCAGGTCCTCCGTAGGAATGAGTAATTCACACACCTTACAGACAGAAAAAGGTACTTTCGGGGTTACTTTCTGAGTGATGAAGTAGCTAATGTAGTAAACCACGTCTGTGCTGCGCACATTCTAATAATAAATAACCCGACCCCACTGATTCGGGTCGACAAACCAAGCGTTGCAAGAACTACTGAACTTTCTTTCTGAGTGGATACCCACAAACAAGTATCGAAGAGCAAACACAAAGCGACAATATTATCTCAAAAAGTGATATATCATTTTATTGTTCTATAGGAGGATAAATTATGATTAAAAATACTGTAACCTGAGGGCCTATGAGCGTTTACTCATGATTCGTTTTCCTAGAAGGCTACGCAAACAGAATCATCTCGAGACAACGAGGTTTGTTCTTTTCGATCCTCGACTCAGGCTGGAAGTTGTCGATAGTAGTGGGTAGTACGGTATAAACGCGGTATAAGGTGAAATGGGAAAATAGTGAATCGACAGTTTGGCCACAAACATCACGGCGCCAAATGTCTGAGGAGATCTGGTTGTTTCAAGAATCAAATAGATCCAAAAGCGATTGGCTTTGAAACTAAATCGAATGTATAGCACATTTTTAAAACGAGAATTTTTATATTTCTCTTGTTTCGGGTGCTGATCCGCATGAAATTACTTCAAAAATCCACCAATGGGATTGTCATAACATGGGAAAGAATTCTTGAACGTGGATCAGAAACTGTGCTAATTCTTCCACACTGGTTAATTATTCCTCAGAGCAAGATTATGCGGAAAACAGTGAATTTCCAACACATTCCAATGGAAACGCCCCGAATATAATGGAAACTGATGCCCACTTGAACCCATTTGCAAAATAGGTACATAAGAGTAAGTTCCAACCACGAGTTCCTATTATAAGAAAGCAAAATGAAACCGACATTAGTTGCGGCCCTTATCTTCATTACATGAGGGATTCCATTTTGTAAATTGAAAGCAATATTTTAGTCGTGACTTGCAATCGTGTTGTTATTTCAAAATATAATTTTGTGACAGCAACAAAAACTGGAACATCACATCACGATTTTGCAATGGTGTTACTACCTCAAGTTTCTATTGTACGACAGCAACGTGAAACCGATATTAACTCCCATGTATCAAAGAGAATACATTTTGTGAAAACAACACTAAGTGTAGGTATATTGCAATTGTGTTACAACCTCAAGTTCCTATTATATGTATGTAACGTGTAACCTGAACTCTCCAAATCTGTTGCAGTCGTGTAGCTACCACAACATAAAAATGTAGTCTCTAAGAATTCACGTCAGAAAGATGGTAGTAACTTTTCTAAAAACCTGAACATTTTGTCAGGGACCACTTTCCGGCTCTAGTTGATCATATCGAAGCTTTTCAGTCTGATCGGCCCAAACTCAGGGGGTAATTAGGGGGAGAGGTTGGCCTCCGGTATAGAAACAAAAATGTTGTATATTCAAGGAGAAATAAACAAAAACGCTGAATATTGTTTCACGCGGGTTGGTTATTCCTCGGACCAATTCCAATCGATTCAGCGTCCAAAATTTAGTGCAAAATGACACCCCACACGCCTAGGTACCAGAAATCTCTAAAACACACATTAGAAATGGGTAGATAGGTACTCATTTTGACCCATAACCTCATTCAGAGGGCGTTTATCGTTCCGGGATTCATTTCATTGAATTCGGCGTTCAAAATTCAGTAGAAAATGATACCCCACACGCCTAGGTACCAGACATCTCGAAATCCCAGTATCGAAATAAGTAGAAAGATACTTTTTTTGACTCATAACCTCTTCCAGTGGGTGCCAATCGTCCCGGGACCCGTCTCATTGGATTCAACGTCCAAAATTTAGTCGAAAATGATACTCCACACGCCAAAATCTCGAAAATCCATTTTCCAAATACACATTTCGACCCCTATCCGGCCTAAATTTGGTCCGATCAGGCTGACATGTTTTGAGGACCAACTAGAGTCGGGAACAGACCCCTGGCCACAATTTCAGATTTTTAGAAATTTTTCTACTACCAAAATCGGCGTGGACGGCGGACGGACATATGCTATTTTTGATCTAGACACTTTGAAACGTCCAGAAAAAATTTGGGCCGAATCGGAGAGATTGACTTTTTGCATGAAAACAGGTTGAACCAACCAATAACTCTGAATTTGTGACTGAAACTCCCAGTACCTTGAAGAGCGATTCTACGTTCATTGGAAATCAGTCATACGACAGCAATTTTTTTGTGACCCGGAACGCCTTGCTCAGAGAAAGAATCCGGTTGGGTAATAACACGAATTGCCATTATTGGTCTGGGTCTCATCTCAATCGATTCAGAAGCGATCGTTAATAAGTGTTGCTTTGTGCCTCCAACCTTGTAAATAATCCATCAAATAACTCGCGATAAATCCGGTGTCTTCGGAATGAATGTCTGAGATCATACCGAAATCTAAATGCGATTCATGGGACCGGATCTGATCGAACGAAAATAGTGATTTGCATGATGCACACGCTCCGTCAACGGGAACGTGAAGTCATTAGCACGCAAGGTAGTAATTCAAGAGTCGGTCTAAGTTTAGAGGGCGCTAGGAGGGAGCAGAGAGTGAAGGGTTCCTGGAATAAAGTCAAGGGAAGGGATTCTTCGCCTGGAAAGGAATCTTCCCTTCGCTATGACGCTATATTTGGGTCTGAGGAAAACAAACAAGGAAAAACGATGCGAAGGATAGCGGCCTTAATACTCCAACGACGATCCGGCTCTTCGGAATATTGAACGATCCACCAAGATGAACGTGACGAGACCCCGCCGGGCATTCGCTCAGGTGACGTCACTAAATAACCTCTACTTCCATTTAAAAAAAAGAAATCCAAAACACTATAGATGAAACCTAGCATTACGAAACCACCAGCCGATGTTCACTGTCAAGCAATAGGATTTAATTCCAGATGATTATGTATAAACGGCCCTTTTCATGCCATCCTTAACTGTTGCTCCACACTTTTCCAATTCGTGTTTCTAAAGACTGCAGATTATTCAAAAACGGTTAAATATTCTGGGTGGATTTTAACCCTGCGATGTCTAGTAACTACCATGGACCTAAAATATATCTTTAAAATACACCCTCTCCCCTTATACCTTTCTCAATCAATTCAGTCTCCGAAATTTAAAGGAAAACGGCAAGTACCACAAGAACTTGGGTTATTCCTTGAATAATCAACCTATGTTTTCATGCGAAATGTCAATCTCTCCGATTCTGCCCAACATTTTTTTTACTGGGCGTTCCAAGGTGCCTAGATCAAAAACACTGCTTTCACAGGGGTTGATTATTCCTCGAACCAGGAGCATGGAGACATTCCAATCGATTCAGGGCCGAAAATTTAGTGGAAAATGATACTCTACGCGCGTAGGTACCAGAAATCTCGAAAATCAATTCCTCAAAATGCACATTTTGATCCACCCGCCCTCCCAACTAGAGCCGGAAACTGGTCGCTGACGAAAATTTCAGATTTTAAGACAATTTTCTACTAACGAAATCAGCGGGGAAGGCTGACGGACATTTGTTCATTTTGATCTGGACACCTTGAAACGCCCAGAAAAACATTTTGGGAGAGATTGACTTTCTACATGAAAACATAAGTTGATTACTCAAGGAATAACCAACCAATAAGCAAATGTCCGTCCGCCGTCCACACCGATTTTGGTAGTAGGTAATTTTCAAAAATCCTGAAATTTTGGAAAGGGATCCTTTTTTTGCTCTAGTTGGTCCTCAAAACATTTTAGCTCAATCGAATCATATTTGAGGGGGAGAGGGGGGGGGAGAAGTCAAAATAGTGTTGCGAGCTCGCACCGGCGCCGGCCAAATGGGCTGCCGGCGTCGCAAGGTCAACGACCTGTGGAAGGCTAAGGGACCGTTCTCGAACATTCGAGAACCTCCCCGTTCGTCCCAGAACGTTCTCGGCGAGGTAACAGGTATAAAACAGGCCCACGAGCGCCGCCCAGTTCAGTTCAATTCGGAGTCCGGATATAGACGCTTCTCGGGTTATAAATCGTGCCGCGCCGCGTTATAAAAAGTGCGACAACCGCGTTACAACCGTGTATTGTGATTCTGTCATTGTGTAAGTGCGCGAATGTGAACAGTGTATGTACTCAAGCGAACAATTGTTAATAAATTACTTACTAAGAACATAAATCGTTACAATTGGTGTCAGATGTGGGGTTACAAATTAGTGTTATAGTGTTGGACAATAGTTAGTGTTAAAGTGTTACAGTGTTTTCAGTAGTTATAAAGTGTTATAGTGACTTTAGTGTGTTACTGCGCGTTTGAATTCTTAAAAACGAACAAAATGAAGTTGACCGATTTGAAAGTTAAACAGCTGAAGGAAGAGCTGGAAGAGCGCGGCTTACCTACCGGTGGAACAAAAGCAGATCTACGCCTACGACTTAAGGAGAACTTGGTTGAAGAAGGTCATGACCCAGACAACTTTGACTTTGTGGATGATATCACCAGAATTGAAGAGAATTCTAGACAACTGTTTGAAGAAAACTCACGAAAAATGGAAGAGAATTCTAGACAACTGTTCGAAGAAAACTCAAGAAAAATGGAAGAGAATTCTAAAAGAATCGAAGAGAACACCAGAAAACTGGAAGAGAATTTGGTGAGTCATATGGATAAAATAGTGAGTGATGTTGCCAACATAAAAACAGATGTAGACAGACTGGAGGACAATCTGAAATCATTGTCCAACACAGTTGATGATAAGATCTCTACAGTTGATGATAAGATCTCTCAGGTTAGAGACGAAATTGAAAACAAAATTCGAGCACTAGAGAGAAGCAATCAAGGAAAGTTGAGGCACTTGGATATACCAGCAGAAGCCAGCTTCAACAGTGGCAATGAAGAGAAGTTTACCGGAACCAGAGTAAATAAAATTAAGCCACCTACATTTGATGGGAAGGTGCCATGGTCAACATACAAGAGACAGTTTGAAGCTGCAGCTGTTGCAAATGGATGGCTCGAACATGACAAAGCAACAGCCCTAATAGTTGCATTGCGTGGAGAAGCCTTGAACATTCTCCAGACAATACCGGCTGGCCATCAGAACAATTATGAATTGCTGACAGCAAGGTTGGATATGAGATACGGAGATGCTCATCTACAACAAGTCTACCGTGTGCAGATAAACGACAGGAACCAGAGGGCCACCGAGACGCTACAGGAATTTGAAGCGGACATTGCAAGACTGGTGAGACTGGCTTACCCTACAGCGCCTGATGACTTTTTGGAGCAGCTCGCTGTCCAGACTTTCGTAGATGGAATCAGGGACAGTGAAACTCAGCAAGCATTGAGACTCGCACGCCCAAAGACCTTGTGCGATGCCCTGGCGCATGCTTTGGAATTTGAGGCTGCGAAGCAAGCCTCTCACCGGAGCGGAGCACGTCTGAGACAGGTAGTGGAAGAAGAAGAGGACATCGTTGAGAGGGTACTAAGGCGTTTGAAGCAAGAGCCCGATTGGGAGGACCTCAAACGACAACTCAGATGCTGGCAATTGGGGGAGTCCTCTCACAGTTACAAGACGGGCAAGAAGAGGAGACCTATTCTGGACAACTGCGGCCACAACTCAAGACCGGACCAGCAAGAAGAACACCTACGGAGGACCAGAATTATCCTGGGTGAGTGGCAGCCAGAGCACTTGCAGGAGCGGCAAGCAGAAGACCAGGAGCTAAGGATCTTCTGGATTGGAAGAGAACCAACAGGAGACCCAGTTGGCCAGAAATTAGACATCGTAGTCCAACTATAAAAACCTATTGGGCGCAGTGGAACTCTATCATTCTGGAAGGAGGAATCCTGAAACGTCGCCTGGAGAGCAATGATGGTACTGAGACAAGGACGCAGATCATTGTTCCACAAAAGTTGGTTCCCTTGGTTTTGGAGCATCTCCATGATCGAACATCAGGAGGACATTTTGGCATCACAAAAACGCTACAGAAGGTTAGAGAGCGTTTTTACTGGGTAGATAGCAAACAATCTGTCAAAGATTGGTGTAAGAAGTGTTTGCTATGCAATGCCGGGCAGGGACCAACTGTGAAACCGAGGGCAAAGATGCTGCAGTACAATGTGGGAAGCCCAATGGACCGAATAGCCAGTGACCGGATGAAGACTCGATACAACATAAAGGCAACTGAGGTGGGTCTCCAAGCAGGCGATCTTGTCTGGTTCTACAATCCGCGTAGGAAGCGAGGACTATCTCCGAAACTCCAGAAGGATTGGGAAGGACCCTACGAAATCATGAAAAGAATCAACGATGTCATCTACAGGATTCGAAGAACTCCAAGAGGGAAACCGCGAGTGGTACATCATAATCGGCTGGCAGCATTCGTGGGCAGTTCGACGCAGGAAGACCTATCGAGGACAGTGACTACACCATCAAGTATAGAAGACCCGGCAACCCTGGAGTTCAGCATGTTCATGAAGAACTATGGAGGGACTAGCAAAGCGAGATTTGGAGTCACCAACGAAGTGCGTGAGAACCTTTTTGACGTTGGAAAAGATTATGCGCTAGCACACTGTGTAGCTGCCGACCTCAAAATGTCGAGAGGAATTGCCGAAATATTCAAGAAGAAATATGGTAATGTCGACCAGTTGCAGCGGCAAAATCCACGCATTGGAAAAACGTTGTCACTGAGGATAGCCAACCAGCTGATAGTCTATCTAGTGACAAAACAGTCTTCCCACCAGAAGCCAACCTACAGGACTCTTTGGGATGCGCTACTTGCCCTGAAGAAGCTGCTCATTAAGCAGGGAATGAAGAAGTTGGCAATACCCAAGATTGGTTGTGGCTTGGACCAATTGGATTGGAGGATAGTCCGTAACATGTTGGAGTTCATTTTTCAAGGGACCCAGATTGAAGTGCGGGTGTGTACCTGGAATCCTCATGGAAGAACTGATGTGAAGACTGTGGACTGCTATTTCTACCGCCAAGGCAGCTGCAAGAATGGTGATAAATGCCGCTATCGACATGGGCCCAATGATGAACAGATGCCCAAGATTGTTCTGGGACAGAACAATTCTAAGGAGGGGGCAGTGTTGCGAGCTCGCACCGGCGCCGGCCAAATGGGCTGCCGGCGTCGCAAGGTCAACGACCTGTGGAAGGCTAAGGGACCGTTCTCGAACATTCGAGAACCTCCCCGTTCGTCCCAGAACGTTCTCGGCGAGGCAACAGGTATAAAACAGGCCCACGAGCGCCGCCCAGTTCAGTTCAATTCGGAGTCCGGATATAGATGCTTCTCGGGTTATAAATCGTGCCGCGCCGCGTTATAAAAAGTGCGACAACCGCGTTACAACCGTGTATTGTGATTCTGTCATTGTGTAAGTGCGCGAATGTGAACAGTGTATGTACTCAAGCGAACAATTGTTAATAAATTACTTACTAAGAACATAAATCGTTACAATATGTACAAATAAAAATGAATTTTCGAAATTTTTGGCGATGTAGGCGAGTGGGGTATTATTTTCGACTACATTTTGGACGCTGATTCGATTGAAATGAGTCTCCATGTTCCTGGTCCAAGGAATAACCAACACCTGTGAAAGAATTTGCAGCGTTTTAGGCATTTCATACATACTTTATGGAGTGCGTTTGATCGAGAACCAGCCGTCGCCTTAGAGAAGTCACTAAGCAAAACGTTTTACAACAAATTTTTACAATTCTTATTGCCAAGGCAGACATGAGCAGCGCACAGACTTTTCGGTTTTGGGGTGTATAATATCTTGGGACACAAAATATCAAAATTTTGTGCAAATAGGAGATCTTAAGTATGAAAACATACGGTTACTATTTCAAAGAATGTTAAATTAAAAGGAGAGAAAATCAGAAATATTTGTCAGCGGTTCGTCAGCGGCGTTCTCGCCTTGTTGAACGCTAAAGTTGCACCCGAGTTTTCAATGTAATCGTATTTGAGGGCTTCGCCCAATCGAGTACAGTCACGCATATTTATCATAAATCAATCAATTCGCCCGTAGGGCCGGGTCAGTAAGCGGTGCTTTCATCAAGTTAGTAATAACGAACAATTGGAAATATAGCGACAACATGTTCCCCACGTGGAAATATGTTCACATGGTTAGTGCAACTTCGAAAGTTTTCCCGACTAGCATGACTAAGACTAACTAAAACATTCATAACCTAGCGTGCGTGCCTTTTTCCGTCTCGAATGAAGCCTAGGAGAAGGTAGAAGCCGTGGAAGTGTTTTACAAATCCCCAGCCGTATCCCTTCGCTCTTAAACACTTCCCCCCATAGGATTGTGAGTCGTCTGAATTGTATCAGGCTCTTTCAAACGTTTGAATAGAAAGAGTTAACGAGTCCCTTAGTCAGTACGTAGGGCTCAGCATCTTGTTTGTTTGTAATACTTCACGAATCTCGTGTCACAATTGCCTCGCGTTTGATTGTGACCCAAAAATGTCCGAACATTGAGTTTCAAAGAACAAATTTTCACTCATACCTTCCTCAAATTTGGTCAGATCGGGCCAAAATGTTTCGAGGACTAACTAATGCAGGAGAGAGGACCAAAGTATGGACATTTTCAATTTTTTTGCAGGAAATTTGATGGGAAAACTTTGACACTCTACTCAAACTGTTTTTCCCTTGTTGTCCTGGTTATGGACAAAGGTGGGAAGAAAACGCAAAATAATTATGCAGCGGGAAAATCAATGAAGAAACGCCGCAAATTCTTACGCAGGGGTTGCTTATTTCACGGACCAGGTGCATGGAGACTCATTTCTTCAACATGGGGGAAATGGGGGAAACTGTGGCTGTGGCGGGTCCGGACCCACTCCAATCGATTCAGGGTCCAAAACATGGTTGAAAATGATACCCCACACGCCTAGGTACCAGAAATGCCTAAAACGCATATTCGAAACGGGTAAATAGGTACCCATCTTGACCCATAACCTCATTCAGAGGGCGTTTATCGTTCCGGAACCCATTTCATTCGATTCGGCGTTCAAAATTTAGTGGAAAATGATACCCCACACGTTTAGGTACTGAAAATCTCTAAAACACATATTCAAAATGGGTAGATAGACACCCATTTTGACCCATAACTTCTTCCGGTAGGTTTCAATCGTTCTGGGACCCATTACATTGGGTTCTGTGTCCAAAATATACAGCAGAATAATCCCCACACGCCTAGATTGCCAAAAATCTCGAAAATTTTTCGAAATACACATTTTGACCCTTACCCCGCCCAAATTTGGTCAGATCGGGTTGAAAAGGACCAACTAGAGCCGGTAACGGACTCCTGACCCAAATTTCAGATTTTTAGAAAATAAAATAAGCTGATTTTTAGAATGTTTTCAGCTACCTAATACGACGTGGACAGTGGACGCATATTTGCTCATTTTGATCAAGACACCATGAAACGTCCAGAAAAATTTTTGGCGAATATTATACTGGTTTGCTTACCTTGTGCTAAGGAAGACTAGAAGGAAGATGAAAAGGAGACAATGGAGAAGGTGGTAGACATTGTGGGCCGTAAGCGCTCGGTTGTAAACGAACGAAATGTTGGCGAGAAGAGCTGTCAACAGGAGGAAAAGGCACACGACAGACGTCACGCTGCTGTGTTGGAGTTTAAAGATGTACCTGAAACGAGAAGATGCACATAGCTTAACGACAAAATTCTTTAAGTTCTTTTAAGAAGAATTATAATTCCTAACTCAGATGATTTCATGTTGGTTCACCATCTTACAAGAAAAAACGTTTCGCCAAAGGCTCTCCATCTGTTGGAAATAAATTTCAAATTTATACAACTTGCTGGCATTTGTAAAACAAAGGGACACAGGAGATGAATACCAAATGAAACAATTTCGTTTGTTACATATTCAATAAAGACAACAAACTCCCAATCGAGATTACCAATGGGTACTTAGACATTGCCTCATACACAGACGAAAATGGTAATGTTTGACATAATTTTAGGTGGTATTCTTTCACAATGAAGAAAAAAGCAACTCTCACAGGAAAATCCACAACCAACTTCAACTGGAAAGAAGGGAATATGAGGAGAACAGCAATCGTAGGGTTCCAGACTCATTCCAATAAAATGGTGGGTACCCATTTTGACCATGATCCTCCTCCAGTTGCCGCTAATCGGTCCAGAACCTATTTTGATGGAATCTGAGTCCGACATTTAGTGGAAAATAATACCCCACATGCCTAGTCCCCAAAAAGTACCAATAATTGAATTTCAAAAAACACAATTATACCCATTCCCTCTTCTAATGGAGGGTGTATTGTACCCAGGTCCGATTGGGCTGAAATGTTTCGAGGACCAAAATTTCAATATTATAGAAATTGTTCGGCGGATGGATTCCAAATTGATTATTGATCAATCCAAAATAGATGAAACATATCAAGGCAGAGGTGCCAAACGAGTGTTAGGACATGAACTCAAATTCCTTGACAATCAGGATAACTAGCTAGATATGATAGAATAGCTAGATCGTACCTCATTGACCACATTCAGGGTTTAAAATTTTGCGGAAGTTAATATCCCACACGCTTAAGTACCAGAAACCTCGAAATCACACATTCAAAATGTGTAGATAGGTACCAATTTTGACCCATAACCTCATCCAGAGAGCGCTAATCGTTTTTTGACTCATTTCATTGGATTCAGCGTCCGAAATTTAGGGGAAAATTATACCCCACACGTCTAGGTACCAGAAGTCTCGAAAACACACATTCCAAATTGGTAGATAGATACCCATTTTTACCCAGAGGGCGTTAATCGTTTCGGGATCCGTCTCATTGGATTCACGTCGAAAATTTAGTGGAAAGTGATACTCCACACGCCTAGATCGCCAAAAATCTCGAAAATTCATTTTTGAATGACACATTTTGACCCCACCCAATTTAAAACGAGGATCGACGAGGGTCGATGGTCACATTTCACTCATCTCATACCAATCACCTGAAGACGGGTCAACTTATATAGCTTATACAGCTTATATATAGCCAGCACCTCAATCTAGGTAGAAGGTAGCACCCATCTAAGAATTAATGCAGAAATAAGTCGAAGTTATACATTTTACGTGTTCCATGTTCCAACTAATAAACTGTATTTCAAATATCTCTAACAACGCGGATATTTCCTTGAAAGTCGAGAAGATATGACATCAAAGACTTGAGTGAAGCGTGTCTGAATGAAACAGACCCCTTAGAGAGAGATCGCAATATCGAATAACCCTCTAGGGCGAGACCGACTTGAAACGCAATACCAGAATGACTTGGCGAATAAGATAACTCGAAAAGGTCAATTCGTGACACAACCCAAATTCAAAGGAACACTCACTCACTCGCTTCCACATACCATGAGACCGAAGTAAGTTATTCGATATTTAAAGTATGAATTTGCACTCAAGGGATACGGAAGCATTGATCAAAAATTGGATGAAAACTGAAGAGGATTCCCAAATTCCCCCTGAAACCTAGTTGTAGTACAAATCCGCTAATAGAAGAAATTCACGTTAAATAGTTATATAAATAGTTTATATAAATAGTTACTCGAAACATACATTAAACTGGGAAATTACTGAAATACACTCGTTTTTTCCTGAATGAACTAATTGAGCTAATTTATAAAAAATAAAAAAGTGTGGAATAAGTGTTTCTTTTACTGTAAATGTTTTTGGTAAAAACAATTGGGTTCTTGATCAGTAAGATGTAAATGAACGATATATACGAGATGATAAAACTAAACTTAGCCAAATTATCGAATCTCAATTAAAATTTTTAGTTTGACGAGAAATAATCGAAGGGCTCAAATGCGAATTATTTATTAATCTCAAAACCATCAAGTCCTCTCATTTCAGAAAGTGTTAATAAAGTTATTTCTTGAGTAAAAAAAATGCTGCAAATTCTTCCTTAATGATTTATTATCCAGCACTCAATACGCATATTCTAAATGGGTAGATAGATACCCATTTTGACCCACTACCACTTCCAGTGGGCACCAATTGTTCCGGAACCCATTTTATTGGATTCAGCGTCCAAAATTTAATGGAAAATGATATTCCACTAGATCGCCAAAAATCTTGAAAATCCATTTTTCGAAATACACATTTCGACCCCTACCCCACCCAAATTTGGTCCGATCGGGCTGAAAAGTTTCGAGGACCAACTAGAGCCGGAAACGAACCCCTGACCCAAATTTCAGATTTTTAGAAATTTTCGTAGAAAACATTTGTTAATTTTGATCTAGACCATTTAAACGTCCAGAAAAAAATTGTGGGATGAATAGGAGAGATTGACTTTTTGCATGAAAACATAGGTTGATAATTCAAGGAATAAGCAACCAAAAATACGTGTTTAACCATATTCACCCTCTCTTGGGGTGATTGATCGCTCCGATTTGCCGCAAAACTTGACTTGCCTAAATCAAAAATTAACCACTAAACCAACACGTAGGTTTGGAGATATGACCTGTCCTCAGCATTTTATTCCTGATTCGTACAACCTAGAGATAGCGGTATATTCCCATGAGCTAATGTAGTGGAGTACGCAATATACGTTCAAGCTCACACAGCAATTCAAGGAAATTAATCTTTGAAAAAGGGCTACGAAGGAAAAGAGGGAGAGAAAGGACGATTATCACTTTGAGAATAAGGCGCTGGGGATTCCTCTTTACTTGGCGAATTAGAGTGTTAGTGTATTCGGACAGTAATCACACATCTTCACAACTCATTTGTAGGTGGCAACGAATATTCAAGAATGAAGGAAGAAAAAGTGGAAGTAACTAGGTACAGAGAAGCCTGGTTTGGTCGAAAGGGGCTTCTCATTTCTTAATTAAAATGAGCAAAATGGAACGAAAGCTCTTGAGAGAAGGAGAAAGTCATTTTCCTTCATTTCCCACGGTTTTCAATCAGGTCGAGGCTCTAATTATTTACCACAGTACAGTTGCGAATTATTAATCAAGTTCGCGACTAAATTTACCTTTTGAATAAAGAGTCGATCGAGATGAGAGAACGCTCTTCAATTAGAAAGACCTCACAAATTCTCGCCGAGAAAGTTTCCACCTTGGAACAATGCTGAGGATCAAAGAACTTGGGAAAGGTAGTCAATTTCAACTTGAAAATCATGAGAACACTATCCTTTCTCTTATTCCATTCAATTGTCAAGTACAAAACTCTTCCTAAGTAAAATGTAATCTCCTCGCGTTCGTTCTACTGATATGAAACTGTGAGCGAAACAGCAGAAGTGGATTAAGCTCGAAGCAAATACGAGTAGTTATAACATTATAAGAGACCGACGAATTGCGCTACTCCATTTAAATGAATGATACTCGCATGACAGGGAACTATTTCGTTTACTAATGATATGCAGCCATCTTGATGAAGAAAGGGCAATCAGAAAGCAAGCAGAAAGCAATGCTAGAGTGCGAGAAGTTACAGAAAAGGCGCCAATATTAACCGATTTTGAGCAGACGTGTCCAACAAAACTCGTTTCTCCTTCGATCTAATGCCACCTGAAGGAAAACCTTTCAGGGCTCCTTCTAACAGGTGCCTTTTGAAGAAAATTGCCATTTAACCCAGGTTAGTAGAGCGAAGGTCAGCCAGTGCAGATAACGCTTATCCTACCTTCACCTCTTCAACGCATTGTCAATATAAAAGTAGTTTAAAATGATAAAATGGCACAGCTGGTTTTCCTAATATCATCATCAACCCTTTTCTCCCGCTTCAACCGTTCTCGAGTTTTTCTACCGTGAATAAAATCATTACAACTTCTTAGCATGCACCACACAGCTCAATTGATTACGCGTCTAAAATTTAGTGAGACGTGCTACTGCAACCCTTAGGTCCCCGAAAATATCAAGGAACATTTCCAAAGTACCCATTTTACCCTTAGCCTGCATCCGTTTGGGTCAGCTGAGAAGTTTTGAGGAGCAATCAATGCCCATCAAAAGTGAAGTAACTCTACATTTCCATAATAACCATTTTACCCAAAACCTGCCACCATTTGCGGCTATCGGTCGAAAATACAGCCCAATCTACGAGTATGCGTCCAAAATTTAGTGAGACGTGCTACTGCAACCCTTAGGTCCCTGAAAATATCAAGGAAAAATTTCAAAGTACTCATTTTACCCATAGCCTGCCTCCGTTAGGGTCAGCTGAGAAGTTTTGAGGAGCAAAGTCCATCAAAAGTGATGCCACTCTACATTTCCATAATATCCATTTCACCTAAACCCTGCCACCATTTGCGGCTATCGGTCGAAAACACCGCTCAATCTACGAGTATGCGTCCAAAATTTAGTGAGACGTGCTACTGCAACCCCTACGTCCCCGAAAATATCAAGGATCAATTCCAACGTACCCATGTTACCCATAGCCTGCCTCCGTTTGGGTCAGCTGAGCAGTTTTGAAGAGCAATCAATGCCCATCAAAAGTGAAGTAACTCTACATTTCCATAATATCTATTTTACCCAAAACCTGCCACCATTTGCGGCTATCGGTCGAATATACAGCCCAATCTACGAGTATGCGTCCAAGATTTAGTGAGACGTGACACCTCGCAACTCTCAGGTCCCTGAAAATATCAAGGAAAATTTTCAAAGTACTCATTTTACCCAAACCCTGCCTCCATTTTGCTGCAAAACATAGAGACACGTCCCACAACCATACCCAACGTCCCCGAAAATATTTAGTAACATTATCAAAACACCCATTTTGCCCAAATCCTGCCTCCAGTTGGGCTGAGATGTCAATCAAAACCTAAAACAGTCACCCCGATATGTCAGATTTTTGGGAAAACTTCTGTTGCTTAAAACAGCGTGCAAAACGTACTGATATTTCAATTTTGGAACCTAGACAACTTGAATGGCAAAATGTCAAAGTTATGGGGCAAATTGGAGGGGTTGACATCAGGCATGAAATATAGGAGAGAAGAGCAGCCACTCAGTACGAGTTTTAGTGAGGACAATGTGTCAATGTGAGTTCATCTCGATTACAAGGTTGATGAGAGACAATGGAGATGTCAATTACGATATGATTCTGGCGACGAGTGATAAATCATAGATGGCTCAGCCAAAGACTGGGGCACAACTCCTGTAGAACTGTAGTTCACGCCATCGGTTGTTTCTTTGGGTCATCTAAAAATACGTGTAGTCGCGCGTTGTGAACACGAATTCGCTCAATGAAATGATACGTTTCCTTTTCGGGTTTCCGCAGCAGAAGTCGATACCTCGGAGAGAAGAAGCAGAGTTTGCAATAACGTCGTGAAATACTTCGCCCGAGGCGCACGAAAATGAACGGCCTAACCAGGAAAGAAGCCCTAAGTATGAATTACGAGGACGATATTAAATTTGTTGGGTCTTACCGCTGATAGAGCGCCTCGAGCTCGTCGTTCTCGAACCGCTGCCGGTCGACCAGTCGGGAGAAGACGAGTTTGCGGTGCTCCATCGCCTTGACGGAGTGGTCCATGGCAGGACCTCACCCGACCTCCCACATCAGCACCACCTGCAAAGCCAACAAAACCAAGACTTGTCAAGTATCTACACATACTTAATAGTACTCAAAGAAGGTCCTATGGATGCCAAACACGTATCGATACAAATCACAGGGGTTGGATGTTCCTCGGACCAGGCGCATGGAGACTCCTTACTTCAACATGAGGAAAATGGAGAAACATGGGGTGTGGCGGGCCCCAAACCCATTCCAATAGATTCAGGGTCCAAAATTTAATGGAAAATAATACCCCACACGCCTAGATCGCCAAAAATCTCGAAAATCTGGAGGAACAGTGGGTGTGGCGGGTTCCGAACCCGTTCCAATCGATTCAGGGTCCAAAATTTAGTGGAAAATGATACCCCACACGCCTAGATCGCCGAAAATTCATTATTCAAAGTACACATTTTGACCCCTACCTACATTCAAAAACGCTGCAAATTCGTTCACAGGGGTTAGTTATTCCTCGGACCACGCGCATGGAGACTCATTCCTTCCCATGGCGGGTCCAGGACTCATTCCAATCGATTCAGCGTCCAAAGTTTAGTGGGAAATGATACCCCACACGCCTAGGTACCAGAAATCTCGGAAGTACATATTCAAAGATAAATACCCAATTTGACCAATCGTTCTGGGACCCGTCGTATTGGATTCTACGTATTTAATTTAGTCGGAAATGACCCCACACGCCTAGATCACCAAAAATATAGAAAATCCATATTCAAAGTACACATTTGACCCCCCCCCCCCCCTCAAATTTGGTCTGATTGGACAAACAAGTTCCGAGCACCAATTAGAGCTCACAACCAGTCGCAGACCAAAATCTCAGATTTATAGATTTTTTTCTACTACTAATATCGGCATGAACGGCGGACGGGAATCTGCTTATTGATCTAGAAACCTTGAAAGGCCCAGAAAGACATTTGGGCCGAATCGGAGAGATTGACTTTCTGCATGAAAACATAGGTTGATTATTCAAGGAATAAACAACCAAAGTGGGAAAATCCTTGTGTGCGGAGAGTTCCGGACTCATTGCAATCAATCCAGCGTCCTACATTCAGTAGAAAATGATACCCCACGCGCCAAGATACCCAAAAATCTCAAAAACCCACCTTCGAAATAGGTAGGCAGGCACCCATTTTGACCCATAACTTCATCCAACGGCGCAAATCGTTCTGGGACCCATCTCAATGGCTTGAGCGTCCAAAATTTAGGGGAAAATTATACTGCTCATGAGTTCAATTTGTTTTTAGTTGGTTATTCCTTGAATAATCTTTTGGACGCTGAATCCAATGGGAGGGCCGATTGGTGCCCACAGTAAGCGGTTATGGGTCAAAATGGGTAAATATCTACCTATTTTGAATGTGGGTTTTTGAGATTTCTGTTACCTAGGCGTGTGGGGTATCATTTTCCACTAAATTTTGGAAGCTGAATCCATCAAGAAGGGTCCCAGACTAATTGACGCCTGTCGGAGGTTGGACCGCGTCAAAATGAATTTCAAATGTGGATTTTCGAGACTTTTGGGTACCTCCCTAGGCGTGTGGAGTACAATTTTCCACTGAATGTTGGAAACTGAATCGATTATAATGATTCCAGTACACTCCTCACTCAATTTCTCACATACCCCAGATTCAAGTTAGTCATTGAGGAATAATTTTTCAGCGTTTTTGATCTAGACATCGTGAAACTGTCAAATTTTGGCGTTCATCGAAGAGGGACATTGATTGATAGGTTGAATATTCAAGGCGTAATAGACCGAAATTGGTAAAAATGTCGTTATGTTCTCTCTTTTACAATGAATATTATACCACATCACACCATCAACTCCATTGGTATAGATAAATAGTATCATCAGCCTACCGAAGAATCATTTCAGGATAGTTTTCATCAGCATTTACACAAATTTCTTGAAGGCATTTAATCGGATTCCCCTGTTGCTGCTGATGAGGAAGTTGAAACTGTTTGGATTCTTTTGGTTGCTTTTGAGATGATTCGCCAGTTACTTGGATGGTCGTCGCTTGATGGTTTCAGCTCTTTCAAATATGAGGTTCTTTCTGAAGTTCCACTGGGCTCAGACCTTGGTCCCTTGATGTTCCTCATATTCATTGATGTGGCAGGTGTTTTTGGACTGGGTGTGTACCACGTTCTATTTACCGATGTTCTCAAAATATTTACCGTCGCTTGCACCAAGAAAGATTGAGCTCCTCTCCAGGCCAATTTGGGAAACATTTGGAGAAAAGGTGCTGTGATAATCAACTGTTTCTGAATGTCGGCAAATGCTTCACATTTCCTAACCAATTTCCGATTTTGGTTGGTTATTCCTTGAATAATCAACCTATGTATTCATGCAAAAAGTCAATCCCCCCGATTCGCCCCAAAAATTTTCTCTAGACGTTTCAAGGTGTCTACGAGATCAAAATTAGCAAATGTCCGTCCGCCGTCCAAGCCGACTTTGGTAATAGAAATTATTCTAAAAATCTAAAATTTTGGTTAGGGGTCCGTTCATGACTCTAGTTGGTCCTCGAAACTTTTCAACCCGATCAGACCATATTTGGGTGGGGTAGAGGTCAAAATGTGAATTTTGAAAAATGTATTTTTGAGATTTTTGCAATCCAGGCGTGTGGGGTATCATTTTCCACTAAATTGTGGACCCTCAATCGATTGGAATGGGTCCGGGACCAGCCACACCCACTGTTTCCCCCATGTTGATGAAATGAGTCTCCATGCGCCTGGTCCAAGGAATAACCACCAGTGTGTAAGAATTTACAGCGTTTTCAAGTCAATTCAATTCAGTGAATTATGTTGCTATCGCATTTCGGGCAATAAAGGCAATCTTTTTCCAATTCTGAATTTCTCAAGGTTGGCTTGATTGAACCATCAGTAGACAGGTGAACAGAGTACAGGAATGGTTGGCTCCACTAGAAGCTATGTAGCCCTTACGAAGAAATTTAGCCAAATTTCAGCACCTGTTGACTCCTATGGTCGGTTATGATAGAATTAGGTAAAAGCTGAGGTGATATAGCTTTTCGATTTCAGGTAGGAGTTGATATTGGAATGACAAGCACCAACCTGTTATCAGACCATTGACATCGAGACATTTTATGAGCAAGTGCCACGTATCATCTAGATTATACCTTCTAATTACTACGTCTAGGCTGTTCGTTATCATGTAGGTTTTAGGTAGTACTAAAATAGGTTAATGGCAGATGTATTTTCGGCTGCCTCTGTAAATAAGAATGGTTGGGATTGGCTTTATGAGAACTAAGACTATGTGAATCTAGGAGTGAATAGGGCGTTAACAGCGTCGAGGATCGGAAAAGAAGTAGGCATGAACATTCATACCTACAAAAAAAGGAGAATTCTTTGTTAATGCCCTCCCAATCCAGAATATGAGTATTCAAGTAACAAACCCGTCCGGCCAATTTTGATCCAACAGCTTTTGCAACCTCTTCAACGACGCCTATCATCATGCTTACAGCCTAATAGACCTCCGCTATCTTGACAGGCAAACAGCTCGCATATTTACCCTACGCTAAAATAAACAAGTTAGCACGCACGTACAACTTATTGGTAAATTGCTAAGCTCGAAACCTCGTACGAACTCATCGTCAAGGGAGCGTAGTCATTAGATTTGAGCTATTTGCTTTTTGCCAATAAAAGGCAGGGCCAAAGGGTCAACAGAATATTGAACTTCGAAACCGTGTAGTGTGAATAATGTCACTCATGTTCTTGAAAATGTACTTAATTTTCAGTTTAGGCATTCAGGTGGTGAGAATAGACAAACTAAAGTTGGTCTACGACCAAACCACCTGCCGATACTTAGCAAGTAAGTAAACATAATCCAATGGTCGTCATCTGTGGGAACATGAAAGCCGAGTTGATACTTGTTGTAGTAATATTAAACAAGACAACTGGAATGGAAGGAAAAGAAATCCTAAATTATTATCACGCTCACTTGTAATCTCACCTAGTCAGAAGCCGTCTAAAAACATGATGGGCAGGAAAAAGTCGTAGGATGCAACTGAAGAGCAGGCACGAACACTGAACTTTCACTCCCGTAAACAAAACAAAATATTTTAAAACACTTGGTATTTTACGACTGGTTTTCTTACGACTTACAGGCTTCAAGAAACGCACCAAAGGACGATTGACTAAATGAAATAAATTAAAAAATAACACGAAACTCTGTAACACCAGCGAGCACGGATGAGCGACGCGGACCGATGGTAGTCACTGCATTGCTGGGGCGAACCGTGAACAAAGGGGAGGGTGGGTGGTGGGTGACGTCACAGGGTCAAGGAAGCGAGCTGCCATGCGCTTCGTGCCGACGAACGAGGGAGCGAGAGCTACCTAGCGGCCACGGCCTGCAACATCTGCCGGCCGGCTCATGGAGGGAGGCTAACGCGGCTTGAATTATAATTAAGTCCCTAAGCCGAAAGGAAAGAAGTATTTCTTGCTTGATCGCCTGTCCCCTCAGACTATTCACCATAAGTTATTTAGGCGCTTTTACATCCACAAGGTACACAGTGTCCTCATAGCCTTCAGCATGAAAATGATTAGAAAAACGCTGCAAATTCTTTCACACGGGTTGGTTATACCTCGAACCAGGTGCATGGAGACTCATTTCTTCAACATGGGGAAAATGGGGAAACATTCCAATCGATTCAGGGTCCACAATTTAGTGGAAAATAATGATACCCCACACGCCTAGGTACCAAAGTTCTCGAAAACACACATTCGAAATGGGTAGACAGGTACCTATTTGACCCATAATCTCATCCTGAAAAGTTTTGAGGACCAACTAGAGCCAGGAACGGGTCCCAGACCAAAATTTCACATTTTGGTTGGTTATTCCTTGAATAATCAACCAATGTTTTCATGCAAAAAGTCAACCATCCGATTCGGCTCAAAATTTTCTTCTGGACGTTTCAAAGTGTCAAAAGAAGATTAAAAAAATCAAATGTCCGTACGCCGTACGCGCCGTTTTTGGTAGTAGAAAACTTTCAACAAATCTGAATATACATTTAGACCCCTACCCCGCCCAAGCTTGGTTTGATCGGGCTGAAAAGTTTCGAGGACCAATCTGGCTCTAAGAAAGGGTCCCAGACCAAAATTCCAGATTTTTTGAAAGTTTTCTACTACAAAAAACGGCGCGTACGGCGTACGGTCATTTGACTTTTTTGATCTAGACACTTTGAAACGTCCAGAAAAAATGTTTGAGCCGAATCGGAGAGGTTGACTTTTTGCAGGTTGATTATTCAAGGAACAACCAACCAAAATGAAAATTTGTACTCGTCCTGGTGTATGTTCGACAGAAAATACGTTCATATTTGCCTAATGAATACCATATTGTCCAGAATGAGGCCAAAACTAACATCTAGGACAAACAGGAACGCAAATGAACATACCTAAGTACAAACGAGCACAAGCAACTGCAAACGAGCACATGTAATCAGAAACACGACAGTTGAATTTCGTAGGTACTTCCATGATGTTTTCCTTCGATGTCGGCTGTAATTCTCCATTGGAAGAAAAATTTTAAAAACTGAAAAATGTATACACGATGTAAGTACACGTAGACCTTCACAGTTTAGCATGAAAATAATCTGGAAAATTGACCTACCCAATCGACCCAAAATTGGTATTTGCTAATACAATACCATATTGCTCAGGACAAGCCAAAAATAATTTATTAGGGCATGGCGTATAAGAACATGTGCAAACAGGCATACTATGCATGCACAAGTAGTCAGAAACACGATAGTTGAGTTATTACTGTGGTCTGAGGTGCCAACAGATCTTTTCCTTCGTTTTCGGACGTTCCTTTAGTTTTATAAACTACCGGAAATTACTAAGTTTTGAAAACATTTTTAGCTCCTACATGATAATTAGGGTACGTACTCTGTGGCTCCAAGTGTAGGGGAGGAAGCAATCCTGCACGGCATACGTGCTTTGTTGGCTTACTCTACCCGTGAGCTCAGCTCACCATTGCTGCCGGCGCGTTGTCGTCCCCAACTTCACGAAGAGTTGATAACAATGATATCGCTGAAAGAAAACAAACAGCATCGTGCACCATCTTCGTGTTTAGTTGTCTGAAATTTTACTTTTGTGACAGTGTTTCTGGTTTGTATTGGCATCATACATGCTTAAGCCCTACGCACCTCGGACTACTTGTTCAATAACTGATCGCCAAGATGCACCAAGGCGGTCTGAATATTCCTCAGAAAGTGCTCAAATATGAATCGTTTCTCAACGACGTTCTCAAGGAACAATTAAAACAGATTCACAACAAATTAGACCACCTCACAACAGAAATAGCCGAGTATACCCAAATCAAGCAGTTTATTGACACAATGAAGGAAGAAAATTTGCAAGAAGATGGATTGAAATCTCAGGTGAATACATCCCACTCATGACAAGTAAAATAAGTTTTTAAAAACTAGACATAATAGGACATAAATATAATTCTATACGTGCAGGCAGTTGACATTTTGGGGTTTATTGGGATAACATCTTAACTTGCTTTCTACTTCTCTCCTCTAATTACGAAGAAATTGTTTTGTGGGTTATGCCTCGTGTGGGAGGCTATTTACCATTTATTATTGATTTCCTATGACATAAAAGTCGTTAGTCACAGCATGCACACGCCCTTCTAACTCTAATTACAACTGATTTATTTTGGCAGGTTGACATCGGATGCTCTTTCTTCATTGAAGCCAAAGTGGAAAACCCTACCCGGATAAACATCAACGTCGGATGTGGAATTTGGGTGGATCTCAACCTCGAGGAAGCCATTTTCGTTATCAACAAACGATTGAAATACTTGAAGTCCAAAGTGGTTATTTATGAAGAACAAAGTGCTTCGGTTAAAGCCCACATTAAGCTGGTTCTCCTTGGGCTGGCTGAACTTCAAAAAGTGTAGAACTTCAAGAAGTGTGTTTCAACTTATTTCTGCAACATGGTCAACATTTTATATTTACCGAAATTAAATATGTTTGCTAAATACGCAATCTATCTCTCCTACTTCTCATTACATCTTATGTCCTGCAGCAATAGAAAACTTGGAGAGAAATAGAATAGTAGAATATGAATTCACACTGAGAAGGCGACAAATATTAGCAATAAAGAAACAGGATAAAGAATAGTAGTTAGTCCCACCCCTCTTCTATATTATCACACATTGCAAATTTTGCGGAAGTGAGAGAGTGACAAATTTGTGTAGAGATATGCCCTGCAAAATGTTTGACAAGTACCAGGCATGGAGGTTCAAATTGTCGAGTCCCTGCTTTCCCTTACAACCAGACCATGGTGATATACTCGGCTTTGACATCAAGCAGAATGAAGCAGGCAATCTTATGGAAGGACAATATTGAAAGAAGATTGAACTAGTGGCCTTCTCACCATCGACTCATTTGAAGCATCTGAGGATATTGTGTGCACGCTGCTCATGCAGTGAAATAGCTCTTCGAGTGACGTGCATTCGAATGATTTTGTGTATGAGGTAGGTAGCTTACTACAGGTAAGAATGGTGATGTCATACTGCATCTGACAGAAACACAATTGCGACTCTGGTGAGCTCGATTCCGCTCACAGAATTCCTCCTACCAGCGGTTTCCTGCTGTCCTCATGATGTCTGACAAATCTGTAAAAAGAACCTAGTTTAATTGTAATATCAATAATTCTTCAAGGATGTATCCCCCTCATTTAAGTTAGTTCCTACGCTTCACTAGTATATATGGGGTACATACCACATACATTCAGATTAAATCATTTTGATATGTTTGGTCCTGGTACATGTGATGTGACCCATGAAGGGCTGCGGACATGAATTTTGAACATGCTGCAGGGAATATCATTCATCCACCTCCGTATAATGAGTATTACATAAAATCTAAGAATAGTCGGGGAGACTTATAAGGGAAAACTCATCTTCGCTTCCCTATATTTTTTGTGCAGTAACTACAAAATTAACCAGGCAAACATTTGGTATTTATATTGTGCAATCAGGGGATGGATGGGGAGATCGCTCTGCACTGTTTGTGAGAAATATTCCACAATTGGATTTGCGAATCGATAAGCAAAATTTTGGTACAGGACAATGCTTGAATATAATCCCCTGTTTAGATAAGGATTTGGTTTTCAGATCTCTCAACTAGAACCACAATCTCTTACCGCAAAAGGAGAACATATTTTACAAGAATTGTCAGAGGATGTAACATTATATAGAATTATTAGAATGTATTTTGCACGCGTACCATAAAAGTTCTTTGCACATAATGTTGAATTGTCAATGGTATGAAAAAAAAGGTTGGTGGAAGGGGGGGGGTTAAGTTTAAACATTTTTCTAACGTTGGCATTACGGTAAAATTTTATTGTATTTTTTCTCAATTCTAGTGAAAACTCGCTTGTCAGTGAGGTTACAGTGTTACCCAAATCAAAAATACATGTACACCAATAATGTGAAACAACCACATTTTTATTTCATTAACTTATTTCTGAAATTTACAAACTGTCCTTTTTTTAAAACCTAGATCATAATCACCAGCAAGGAAAATTCTCTACCTAACATGGGAGCAATGACATCCAAAATGTCCTCTCCTACTAGGGATGGGTATCGAACCTCAAAACATCGATGTTTGAACATCGGTAGTGATAAAAATAAATCATGGCAGAAGGGCAAATGTCAGAGTCATTTTACTTGAATCGCTCGTCCCGAGTTTATTTTCATTTGTTAATCAGTTTATAAAATCCATATCGTAATATTTCATAATCCTTATTAAACCAAGTAAGAATAGGAAGCAAACAAGTAAAAAATTAAAGTTGAAATAGTTTATTCCTAACGAACATTTTTTAATTAAAAAATGTATAGGTACTACTGACTACTCGTGCAGATTCAATGTTGGTTTTTTTTCAATTCAAACAAATAAAACAGCAAATTAAGAGAAATTTATACAAAAAATTTATTTACAATAAAATGTATCATAGTTCATAACCAAAATTTTTCGTTCGAATCTTTAAGAAATAATAATTTTGAAGTATGATCCGGAGTAAAACGGATTCTCCGCTGGTTCATCATGAAATAAAATAATAAAACCTGCTTCCAAAAAAAGTCTTCCGACGGCACTGAAGCATCTAGGTACCACTGGAGCATAATCTAATACAATTTCTGAAATAACTGGGTAAGTCATCGCCTAAAATTTTGAAGGGTTTTCTTGAATTTTTTCTGGAGGTGCTCGGATATGTTGATTACTCATCAAGGATTGCAGAAAATGCGTCTTTTTCGTTTTCAGTAAACAGAACTGAAGTCAGAATGTTTCCTTTTCTTTCGCCTATCGAGTTATCGACACGTAAACATCGATATTTGAAACCATCGGATGGTTGGCCATCGATGCTAAAATAATCGAGTATTTGATACCCATCCCTATCTCCTACTCCTTTTTCCCGGGGATTTGTGTCTTTTGAACTCCAAAACAGAAACAGCACTTGGCTCATGTTTGTGCGGCAGAGAAATTATTTCGCTTGAATTTATACGGTTAAAGTAATAGTGATCCGAGTAGTGAGTAATTGTTGACACGTAATACTATCGAGGTTTGTGTCGAGTAAGTATAATAACATGATACAAATAATGTAATCAACCACTTACCCTAATGATACAACAAGTTCTTCTTTTTATGTTCAAGTTTAGTTGGTTCTTTAGCGAACACGTGTATTGTATATTAAATGTTGATGAACTGACTGAAACCTTCCCGAGGACTTATCTACATTGGGTTTTGATGATGGTTATTGGGTTTGATGAAAGCAAGAGGTCAACTTAAAGAGGGGGTTCGGTCGGTATACATTGTTTTTTTGCTTTCCTCCTGAATAATTTCGTAAGATACCATTCCTGTGGTTTGAATGGAACATCTGTTTTGTTTCTGAAGAGTGAGTGGTTTCATGTAAATGTACCGACACACAGAGTACCGAGCATCTGCAAGCTCATGCTTTAACTTCTTATCAGGTAGGTCAAATACACATTGTACTATTCTCTGGACGAGTTAGTGATTGCAGAGTAATACATTTTCATTGTCCTAGGCAATGAGGATGCACTTGAAGTGACAAACAAAATTTATCGTGCATTTTTAGGTGCAGTTTGTCCCGATAAAATGAAAACGTAACACGATCTGTCAATAGCTGGATTTTCTGACAGGTTGCTCGTTGCCCCACAGGCATATGTTCAGTGAGAAAAATTTTCTAACCGACCTACGCCTGCGCTTTGGAGTTATTAAATTCTTCAAGATGATCCTGGTTTATTTTCCTAAATTTCTGACGTTTCAAGGTGTGTGAAAGATTTGATGTATGATAGCCAGGCCTCAAAGTAAATGGGATATCCTTAGGAATTCCTTTAGGAATTAATTGTAATCCTCTTTGAAATTCACGTCATACCTAATGTCCCTTCCCTTATAACATGCTGAAGTGTCGATAAATGTGGGTGTCTTGGGCCATCATTTTACCTTTATTTATGAAATGATTTGGGCCGTCGAATTCTCCGTTGTAGGTTCCATTGCACCTTTGTGAGCTATCTAAGCTCGGAGAAGTATTTCCTGTGTATTTCTTATATGGACACTGAATAAAAGGGAATAAATGAATGCCCCGTGTGATAGCTCCAGCCTGATGGATTATCGCGTCTACGGCGTTAAGCTTAGATAAACCTGCAGAGCTTTACTGTAATGTGGGTAGCATGCTCCGAAATGATTGGCGATTCTTGACTACGTTCATACGATAATAGTTCATTGCTGTTGTATGACTAGGTTACTCTGAAACAGTGTCTGTCAGCCTTACGGAGACGCCGAAGCCCTAAAAATAGTGACTTTCAGTTGGTTTATAAAATGCGAGGATAATGAATTAATGAACAGTGTGAAGAGATTAACAGCACTACGGCAGGCAGACTTTCCCGCTCCTTCGATTCGAAAGTCGTGATAGTTCACTGTCGAAAAATGCAGTATAAATAATATATGAGATTGCTTTGTGACAAATAACAACGGTAATTGCTCTCATGACAGCAAAATTCATACATCAATGATGTGAACATCATAGTAGTGGCCACGGCAGTTGCTTGTTATAGTCACATACTAGGTACACAATGTGATAATAACTATGTAAATGTGCCAGCAGAACGAAAAGGTGGCTACCATATAAGATCACGCCTAAACAAGTAAAAAGTCCGGTTGCTGATAGCAAAAAAATGTTGTTAGACTGAGGACTTGTGGATCTAGTTAAGATTATTTTAAAAGAAAATAGAAATTTCTTAGGTTTCAGGAATGCAAAATTAGGTAGGTATACCTAAATTCAACTGATGTCATGCCAATAAAGTTAGTTCATCCGTATTGATAATTAACTATACACTTGTGATAGGTTTGTTTGTAAAAGCATTTTCCAGTTCGTTTGAAAACTTGTTGATCCAGAGGGTGGAACTAGATGGGTCAGCAGTCTGAAGTAGTTTAAAATAACGTCTTAAAGGCTTCGCCAGTTAGGTCTGACAATTCAGTGGAACGGAAAAGTTGTGTGGAAAAGCGCTTATCTGGATGTGAAGTCACTGGTAGCATCTGCACACATTCAGGCCGTTGTTGATTTTCTGATACTGAATTATGTGTTTATATTGAAGCATTTTGTTTATATTGTTTATATTTATTGCAAAAATCAATTATATGAATGGTAATACTTAGTTCCAATGCTTGGATTTTTTGTTTAATTTGCTGTAATATATGCTAGTACGGAGATATTGTATTTCAATAAAATTTTAAAGAAATGTGAGTTGTGGGTGGACCCAGATTTACCATCCACTTCCTATTTGTTGTTCTTCTGTTCCAGAGTACCTACAGCAATAATGGATGTGGTGTCTCGGTAGCAAGTCATTGTGGCTCTTTGTTGCCATTCAAAAGATTGACAATTTTTCTAAACCAGTCTTCAGAATCTACCACTTTCATGGCAGATATGGAAATTAATGATTTAGAAGATTCTACTTTGACCAGTTATAAGGCAACTAAGACATGTGATGGTGCCATTTCCCCGCTGCAGGAGAATGTCGATGTACATGACAAGGTAAAACAAATTATTATTGCCCGAATCTTTGAAGGGAAGGGCAAAGATCCTTCCTTGCCCACTCTTTCTGCAGGTAGAAGGAAAGCTCCTGGTACTATTTCTATTGTCAGAAACAGAAGTAAAATGTATGTTGGTACCAAACCGTTGTCTGTATCAGCAAAATTTCCGTGAACAGCAGAGGTAGAGTTAATATTTCACCTCCCAAAGACAAAATTAGCATTTCGCCTGATACTACATCTCCCAAAGTTGGAAGAATAGTTTCTCAAGTGAACCCCATGATTGGAATGAAAGAAGCAAAAGAATTGAACGCCATGACCTCTGAGGTCGAAGAAATGTGTAAGGTACCTCTCAATGTTGCACCCTTTATTGTTAGAAATGAAGTGACTGTTAAGCAGTAAAAACGTCCACCACAGTTACTCCTGTCAGATACCAAGATAAATTTCATGAGAAGATCCCTACTTCTAACAGACCAAAGATTCTGGTAAGTATTGACTTGAAGTACATCAAGTTAGATGTTCCCTTTCCTGGCGTTGATAGAGATGTAGAGAGACAATACTAAAGAAAACTGTTTTACCTCCTCTTGATACCAACACATATACCGGTAAAATTGCACTCACAACAGCAGAAGTGGATTGAAGATGAGTTTTCCGAACCAACAACAACAATTGCTTGAAATCACCGACAACAAAAGAGGTTTCTACTCCAGCTCCAACCAGAGACATTCGTTGTGTCGTTAAAGAACCATGGAACGATAATGTTTTGGAAAAGTGGTGTCACAAGAGGATCATACCATTCCAAACATCAGGGAGACATCATCCCAATGACGAGAACAAAACTGATAACAACTTGGCACCTTTTGATGAGCCACTCTCGTTAGTAATTAACGTTGAAAAAAGCAAAGATGCCAAAGCCTCTCAACCAGAAGGCCAACATGTGCTGTACATCGATCATAACATCAACCAAGGTACCAAAGACAGGGAACAATCAATGGCTACACTCCGAAGGGATGAAAGTGAACTGCTTTTCATGGATGCTGCGTCCGTGAGTGAAAACAACATGCTTAACTTGTCTTTGAACTGCAAGAGGCCCAAAGAGGTCCGATGCTCGTCAAATCTCAATGACAGTGCATTAACCAATCATGGACATTTTGCCAACTGGCTCAAGAAACCCACTTCCACCGCAAGTTCCAACAAGAAGCCCAAAATTTGGAGGCCCTACATTGACAACTCTCCTCCAAGTAAAAAATTCAAAGACTCAGGTATTCAGTTTCAATCCAATCAAAATTATGGCCAATTACATGAAGGTTTGAGCACGGAAGACAGGGAACAGTCAATGGCTACACTCCGAAGGGACGAAAGTAAATTGCTTTTCATGGACGCTGCATCAGTGAATGAAAACAACATACTTGACTTGTCTTTGAACTGCAAGAGGCCCGAAGAGGTTGTCCGATGCTCGTCAAATCTCAATGACCGTGAATTAACCAATCATGGACATTTTGCCAACTGGCTCAAGAAACCCACTTCCACCGCAAGTTCCAACACGGAGTCCCAAATTTGGAGGCCCTACATTGACAACTCTCCTCCAAGTAAAATTCCAAAGACTCAGGTATTCAGTTTCAATCCAATAAAAATTATGGCCAATTACAAGCAGGTTTGAGCACGGAAAACAACGTGAATTCGATCATTTGGTTGAGAATGTCAAGCAAGTTACTGTCCCCAGTCTGTTCAAACGTTCGTTAATTGATGGGTATGATAAATGTGCCCCCGGAGTATGTTTTGGAAAAATTTTCCAACTCCGGTTACAGATGTGCAACAAAAACACACCAAGACATCAGGCGAGAAGATCCAAGAGTGTTACAAAAGGAAGAACAGGATTTTGAAGAGAGTGCAGATTTGAAAAAACTACATGATTTACCACCTTTTTGTTCTGAAACTCCATCGTTGAAGCCCTCCACTGCTTTCCACCTGCACACACTTCATACCTTCGAATATTTCCATCGAGCAAAGGACAACACATCAGAGGACCAGTGGAGGCTCATACATAGTCAAACAGAGACCAGGAACCATCGTCTCACACACAGTTTATTTCTCTTACGGATACATGGGCTATCCCTATCTCAAGTATATATGCGTTTTCTGCAGTAAGCCCTTAGGGACGGATAAATTGAAAACACATATAAACACATTTTGCGATAAAACCTACGATGTCCATTTGCCTTGCTAGGTTTTCTGACATAATGGCTTACCACAACCACTACACAGAACACTTGACAAAAAACGAGTATTTTCAGTTCACATGCCCCCAATGTTACAAAACAACCGCCTGGAAGTGGCAGATGAAATTACATTTTTTGGACGCCCACATTGTTGATAAAAAATTCAATTAAAAAGTAATTTTCACCGTTTCTTGAACAGTTAACAACCTCAATGTACATTTTTTTTATAATCTGCTTGCAATAGGTGAAGAATTTCACTTGTTGTGCAATGGAATGAGTATACAAACCTGAAAAACCTTGTTCATAATGTTCAGTGGCCACCATGGTTTACAATGAAGGGGAACACCTCATTAAGGATAATAAGGGATATTCTTCGCCCTTCACCATTTTGATATTTTCCCCTTGCCCCACCATTTGCGAGCTCCACATTCGAAGTTTTTCTTTCAAATTTTTATTTACGTTCGTGTTTTGTCCAAACAAAACTGTACAACCACAATTCATCGCAAGCTATCATCCGGAAAAATAAAATTTTAATAAGTTCTATAGAGGAATAATAGCTTCGTAGTGAATTTTGAGTTATAATTTTTATAGTAATAATTACACCCGATTGTTTTAAAAAATCTCAAATTTTTATTTTTCCCATTTTAAAGTGCTATAAAATACAATAAAAATGAAAATTCGATTTGATTGGGCGACCAAAATTCATTTAAAATTAATTCCCACGTGCCCAGGTTCGAAAAGAACGCTACAAATTCTTTCACAGGGGTTGGTTATTCCTCGGGCCAGGCGCATGGAGACCAATTTCTTCGACATGGGGAAAACAGTGGCTGTGGTGGGTCCCGGACCCATTCCAATCTATTCAGGGTCCAAAATTTAGTGGAAAATGATACCCCACACGTCTAGGTATGTACCAGAAATCTCAAAAACCCATTTCGCGAAATACACATTTTGACCCCTACCCCGCCCAAATTTGGTCGGATCGGGCTAAAATGTTTTGAGGACCAACTAGAGCCCAGAACGGACCGCTGACCCAAATTTGAGATTTTTAGAAAATTTTCTACTACCAAAGTCAGCGTGGACGGCGAACTGACATTTGATTTTTTTCGATCTAGACACCTTGAAAGGTTGATTATTCAAGGATAACCAACCAAAACGCAAATAGCAAACAGCTTGCTGAAAACTGTTTTATTTTGGTTGGAAAAATGTCAGGAGTATTATAGGAGACTTGCGACATCGACGATTAATCTCCGATCCTAAGCCACGCTACACTCCTGGTTTTTACTTAGTGATCATTGGTTGATTCCGTCTATAATTCGAATCTATAATTTATTAAGCAGATGAAAAGGTGGCCTCTAACAACGAGAATTAAAACAGAATTAAAATAAGTCTACACCCGCCCTCATACGTATACAGATCCGAGTCAGAGAGAAGGGTGACCGAGTTTTCTTAGTAGAAAAGACGAGAGATTCTGAAATTACAGTGTATTCGTACAACTCCCACGAACTGCTTCGTTCGTGGGTGCCCGCTCACTGATAAGCTCTTATGAAGTAAGGGAATGTTGCCGCAAGAAGGCAGATTGATGGAGAAGAAAACTCAAGAGAGACAGAAAACCCATGAAAATGCCCTACTTTGGTGCGAGGACTTTTGATGTTTTAAGAGCGTCTGACTAAGGGGAGACTAGAGGAAACCTCTGGAGAGAAAGATCTTCAGAAGTCACAACTTTCGGTTTTCATTAGCCTGACCACATAAATTTGAATTTCCCATTCCCCCCTCCCCTCTCTAGTCTGCGGCTCCGTTGGACGGCATCCAGCCCTTGCCCTGCATTACATTACAGCTCCTCACCACCAGATTTTTATTTGCTGACAACTCGTTTTCATCCAAACCACCGACCTTAATGAACGTCAGTATCAAAATACAGACAATAACCAAAGTTGTCTCACTCATTCAGTTCCATCCTTGAAGATTGTTTTAGGTAACCTTATTTCCGGACTTGATCAATCAATGGAGTAATTGACTTGTATACATCATCTAAAACAATTCAATTGAATTCACATTTCATTCACTCGCTCCTTACATTTGTGCACAAGAAATTGAAAATAGTTCCTTTTTAACGTTTTGTATCTCACAGCCGGCGGATCTAGGCCTAAACGAACACTATAGTATATTCATTACTCTCACACACGGTCTTACTAACGATTGTACTAGGCCCACTCACGTTCTGACTGTGGGGTGCGGGGGAAGCGAATATTATCCCCTCTCCTTACCCTGACCGAGAATTCCGAAGACCACACACTCCCCGACCATGATATCCAACACATTCCATCCCATTTCGTTTTGCATATATGGCTAA
>CM034002.1:18291768-18338170 GCA_019603395.1 Cyrtorhinus lividipennis | reverse complement strand
ATATTTGATAATTTTAAGACATAAAAAATTAATTATTTTTCCATTTTTTGTACTATTGAGCCTTGGGAGAGCTTTTAATGGTTTCATTCACAAAATATCGTTTTTTTTTAACATTAAACCATGAAAATCACGCTTTTCAAGTAAGGATGAACTTTGACATTCTGGGAGTGTTCTAAATCAACTCAGGGTAAAAAAAAAAAAAAACGATAGCCTATCCCACTTGCCGTACTTGGAAAAAAAATATTTTGAACTCTTTTTGAAAATTTGAATTACTAGTTATGAGCTGATTTTCTCGACAACGACCTGACGTCTTGCAGGACAGATTAAACTAAAAATGCTATCTCAAGCATTATGGCAGTTATCGTCTGGAAATACGCCCTAAAAATGTAAATACGGGGTTCAAATCTAGGATTCATTTCTCCAAGTTCTGAACTGATTTTGAGGGAGTCCCTGGCCATTTTCAATTTTTAATTTTTGGATGCCTTGGCAAGGGGCTATAAAAAGTTCGATAATGGGCGGTTGCAGTACGACAGCTCCACACACGTTCTGACAACGTCAGAAGATGAGGAGGGGGAACCCAACCATTGGACGGTCGAGACCATCCAATGTTTTGTTGGATCCATGAGGTCAGGACTGTCCCTACACTCGCTCCAACGGACGTGTGTGCGTGGGGTGAGGGTAATTTTTGCCTCAACCCTCTCCCGACAGTCAGAACGTGAGTATGCTTTACAGCTGACGGATCTGGGCCTAAACGTCAAAGACCTGTCCTGGCCTCTCTTCCTAATGTGTACTATAGTATATCCATTACTCAACGTCATACCGTTGTTATTTTGAACCAGATTAACACGGTATGACACAAAATGTGCACAACTTTTCCGTTCATTTGATTTTTCTTATATCCAAGATAAAGTGTTGTTCTTTTGTTGTTATCTTATAGATCTATCATTACCAATAAAGGTTTTATTCGTTCAACAAGTTGTGAATTTCGTTCAG
The DNA here is from genome assembly GCA_019603395.1 of Cyrtorhinus lividipennis. Taxonomy (NCBI): domain Eukaryota; kingdom Metazoa; phylum Arthropoda; class Insecta; order Hemiptera; family Miridae; genus Cyrtorhinus; species Cyrtorhinus lividipennis. The sequence goes on along the minus strand of CM034002.1, from coordinate 18,337,177 downwards.
AAAAATCCTTCTTTGTTGTTGTAAAACTCTCTTAGTTTGGACAATTTTCAAAAAATATCGGGTTGAAAAATTCTCAATTCAACTTTGAAAGAGTGTATAGGTCCACTGTGGTTTTGCAGTTGTTAATCTGGGTATAAAAGGTAGAAAATCGGGCCCAAAAGTTCGACTCCTCTGCACTGGACGGTGGAAAAGGGGGTACTTGGGACAGTTTGCAAAGAAAATGTGCCCCTTCAAGATGAAAACGGTCTGGAAAAGTGATATCAAGAACTAAAAGTTTTCAAATAATCCCTACGAACCGAAAATTCGCACTTGTAATGAAGTTTGCCCACAATTATCTATCTGTTCGGAGCTGCGGTGTCAGGTCATACTGGGAACTCACTCATGCTGCGAATAGGCTACGTTATTACTATTCAGTTCTAATGATTGCGTGTTATGATCATACAGAACGTGCATAAAGCTGAAACACAAAGGTCTCAGTTAAGTAAACAGTTTCTTAGTACGAAACAAAATGAAGAGGATGTTGTAAGAAGCTTCCCTCATCTCTCTGCTCATTCAAATTGACGCTTGCGGGCGTACTTCTATTCTGGAAGGGAAAGCCAATATACAATGAGGATGAAGAGCCGGAGTAGGTACGAACCAATTGAAACAGAAAAGGAATACAAATTGACGTGTTCATTAGGTGCTAAGTGAAGTTTGGCGTGTGGAAACTGACTCAACCAAAATCCTTCGTCCGCAACTCAACATCCACGCTCCGCCCCCGTAGCAATTCAGATCCCAATCTCAGAGCCTTTTCCCGGGACCGTACCTGGGCCACTTAACGTGAAGGAGGATTGGATTTTGGCGTGTTATTAGCATTCAGACCTTGTTCCGCAACCGCATTCCCTCCCCCGGTTTGTTCCTGGGCTGAACCAAGAGTGGAATACCCCCATTTACTTGCCTCATCAAACAATGTTGTTGGTGGGAAGGGGAGGGTTTTCTAAAGCCAGTTCCTACCGGTACCGAATCAATATAATACGTCAGTTCGTCCGTATCCGTTCGGGTATTTTTTATAATCACCAGTGTGTATCAAGAGTCTCGATGAATATTCACGTTTCCCGTTTGAACCCCTTGAGTGAAAAAGCCCCGTTCAAGAGGATTCTTCCAACGATTTCAATAGACCGAACGTTATTGAGCCACTTAAGGTGGGATTTTTTCTCTATAATTTCTTGAAAAGTGTCTGCATAGGACTTCCATGAATTTAATCAACACGAATTGTTGACGAAACTATGGGAAGGTTTGAAAACAAAAATCTGCGCTGCATGTGAACAAATCCACATTCACTTTTGGTTGGTTATTCCTTGAATAATCAACCTATGTTTTCATGATAATGGTCAACCTCTCCGATTCGGCTCAAAAATTTTTTCTGGACGTTTCATGATGTCCTGATCGAAAAAAGTCAATGTCCGTCCGCCGTACGCGCCGTCCGTCCGCCGTCCGCCGTCCATTGTCCACGCCGTTTTTGGTAGTAGAAAATTTTCTAAAAATCTGAAATTTGGGTCAGGGGTCTGTTCCCGGCCGAGACGGGTCCTCGAAACTTTTCAGCCCGATCGGACCAAATTGGGAGGGGGGGGGGGGGTAGGGGTCAAAATGTGTTTTTTGAAAAATGGATTTTCGAGATTTTGGGCGATCTAGGCGAGTAGGGTGTCATTTTCCACTAAATTTTGGACGCTGAATCCAATGAAATGGGTCCCAGAACGATTGGCACCCACTGGAGGAAGTAATGGGTCAAATTGGGTATTTATTACCCATTTTGAATATGTGTTGAATTTTGGCCCCTTAATCGATAGGAATGGGTCTGGGACCCGCCACACCCACTGTTTCCCCCATTCGAGGAATAACCAACCCGTGTGAAAGAATTTGCTTATTTTTTCCTACGGTGACGAATTTGTACCGTCTGGTGACTGAGAAAATCAAAATATGATTCAGACGCGTTCGGCATCAACCGCCCTTGATTTTCCAACCTTCGCTCGATCGGTTGACTCCGAAAAGAAACCTTTTGAAGAACGCCTCGTGACAAGGAACCCAAAAATCGTGACGATTATCTCGCACCAGGATACTTTTTTTCTTTACATCTCTTTTTTTAATCAAGAAAAATCTCTCTACTAGGACGATTCAATTTTTATTCTATGAGTGGTTTTTCCTTTGAAATTGGAGTCGAGTAGGAGGAGAGCATCTGTTGGAAGGGGAAAAGGCTGCTTTAATGCGGATCTGTTCTACAATATTTACAAGCAGCAACTTAATTATCCAATAGGGTGAGAACTACCTAACATCTCTCTCCCTCATTAATCAACACATAGGATTATCCGATTCCTTTTGACGTAGAGAGATCGGTTGGCTTGTTCGCCATCGCATTTCATAATTCGTTGGCTGCCATTCATATCTCCATCGTTCCTGAAAATCCTTCCATAGCGCCCCATTCGTCATAAATTTACAACTTTAACCAGCCGCCCTTGAAATTCGATTCAAACGCAGAAACACGCCTCCACCGAAAACGTTTCCTCGAATACATCGTCCCGTCATTTCAGGGTTTCTCATTCCGTCGGGTCAACCTTTTCGAACTCTAAGAATAGGTACAAAGTCCATAAAGGAAGAGAAGAAGATGAAAAGGAAAACTTGAGTGCCGAGGAAAATCAACTTACTGAAGCGCTTTGTGAGAAAAGAGAGCAATGCTGTTGCTTATAAAGCGGACGGATAGCAGTTCAGTTGACGCAAGGCTGTCGGGCTCCACAACTTCCAGCCCACTTCCTACGACGTCAATGTGAGAAATTTTGCTCCCAGGGAAGTCTGCGAACAGAAAGGTAGCAAATGTTAATTCTAATTAGGAGTCACATTACATAGTTTCTACGTAGGTTTCATTTAAAAGCTGACTTGGCTCAATAATCATATTGATGTGATCTTTCAACAGCTAGAGGTTAAATTGAGATTGACATAGAATCCACAAAATTCTTCATACATAGGAAAGAAGATTTCGTTAAAATTCTAGATTAGGTTCGTCCATAAAACCCAAAAATTAAAACGCTTTTCTTTAAAAAGGGCCGGTTATTCCTCAGACCAGGAGCATGGGGACTCATTCAAATCGATACAGTGTCCAAAATTTAGTGGAAAATGGTATCCCACATGCCTAGATCGCCAAAAACCTCGAAAATCATATTACGAAAACACATTATGACCCGTACCCCAAATTCGGTCCGATAAGGCTGAAAGTTTTGAGGACCAATTAGGTAAAGCCGGAAACGCACCCCTCACCCAAATTTCAGATTTTTAGAAAAAAAAATTATTACAAAAATCGGCATGGACGGTGGCCTGGCATTTGTTTATTTTGATCTAGACACCTTAAAACGCCCAGATTTTTTTTTTTTTTTTTTTTTTATTTGAATTGGAGAGATTTTTTAGGTTGATTTATTCAAGTAATAACCAACCAAAATTCGTACGAAGTGATTCACATTTCTCAAATTGTGTTTACTGTTCCTACCTCATTTTCAACTGGCGGTCCCTTTTTGAAAAGAAAAACAGCAATTTCCCAAGTAATGTTTCGGAGTTGGCAATCTACGTTGAACTTGACGAGACTAAAAATACATGAGACGGGAGCTTCCACGAAACCAACATTATTCCTGAAAACTTTAACGAAATTGGTTGACAACTGCCAGGAACCATTCTTTTATCATTGAAGAGGTCAGTTCATTTCTCTATCCATTTAATCGTTATAAAACTCCTATATTACCCGTATGTTTCATGAAATTGTGGATCAGGTGGAATTAAAATTGTGGAAATGATCGTTGTTACAAGGTGCGAAACCAAATTAATTCAGGACGCTCTTTAACTTTAAATGTTCGTTTACATTTTGACTTGAGCAAACTCTTATTAAGTGCAAAAAATAGCAACTGAACGAGTCGTTTCTCTGCCTGAGATGCCAAAATGCAGCAAAATATTCTACAAAGTTAAATCAAATGGACTATAGCGTATTGTCAAGGTCTCTCGAGTAGGTAATAAGAAGCAAGTTTTTAAAAAGTGTACACACATTTCTTTCATTAATTCATACGTAATTCTGAAATACCCTTCAAGGCCCGTCGGTAATCTCGATGAGCACTTAGGGCTCTCAGTCTTTATAGCCTTTTTGACCTGTAACGGACATTTAGGATTTTGAGTCTATATACTTTAAAATGATAAACTTTTTTTATACAAAATTAGACGGTGTTAATGAAAATGAACTGAATAAGAGTCAAGTTGGAGTAAACAATGTAAAGGGCTAACTTAACTTGAAGATGACCCTGTAAGCATTTCCACTTGATTTTCGTCTCAGAATATATATGTAATTTTTCTCATCAACCTCTCAACACAATATTGTTACTGCGCCCTCAAATTGAAATGGAATCGTAAAGCTAGGTCGACACCTCAACTTTACCCCCGGAATGATGAATTACGATGTGGAGCACCTCATCAAAAAGTTGCACTCGTCGAGATAGAGAATCCAGCAGGTTTTGAAGAAGCCGAGGACGCCACTCCCAAAAGGTTTAAAGGCTTGCTGCCGAGACGTAATGTAATTTGGCCCCAGCCTGGATGCGATCCTCCGAAAAACGCCCTTTATTCTTTATTACGCTCTCTCAGGGGACCGTAAATATCATTTCCCTTCTTTTTCCCCCTCTGAGATTGTGCCGAGCTAAAGTTCGTTCAAAATTTCAGTTGGAACTGAGAATGTCATCAGTGAAGGTATGTTCGCTTTTTAAACAATAAGTAATTAAATTTACGTTGTCGGAATATAGTTAGATGCGGTACGCTACGTCAGAACACTCTCCGAGCTCTCAAGTCACCTTCAAAAGACTACAACCCCAATCAAATTAGATGTCTGATGTTCAGACAGCTTGTTTGAAGAATGAGGGTGAGTCAATATTATCACTCGCAATAAAGGTATATTTTTGTTTATGTTGGCAACTCTGTTGTTTTCCGTTGATGACACATTTGAGGTTACATCTGCACACGTTGCAAGCTTCTAGGTTAGTTTCATGGAAATGTTTCAAAATGGTCGCACGATTGTTACGCACAATGAAAAAGCCAAATGACCGTTCACCGCCAACGTGGCACATTATCTGCAAATTAGCCATGGTTCTGCATACAAAATCATTCACAACAGTCTTGAGGTTCATAAAGTTTGTGCAAGATGGGCCCCAAAACAACTGACAGAGTCGAGCTTGGGCACCTGCTAGCAACATTTGGATAGCAACGTCATTGAACGAGGCAACTTCTTCAACAGGATCATTGCTGGTGTCAAAACATAGATCCACGATGGCTGGCAGAAGAGCAGAGTATGGAATGGAAACATCCAAACTCAACGTGCATGAGAAAAATTCAAGACCCAACCCTCTACAGGAAAACTGATGCTCACGGTTTTCGGGGAGTCGCAAGGTCCAGGAACATAATTAGTAAAGGGGGACAACGATGTACATGTTACAGTATAATGCTTAGTGCTAAGCTAAAGCCTGCAATTCAAATCAAGCGCCAAGGGTTGCTGTCAAAAGGTGTTGTTCTGTTGCACGACAATGCCCGTCTATATTCTGCTGCCCAAACCGCTGAAACGCTACAGAAATTAAATTTTGAAGTATCATCCCTCATATAGTTCTTGTTCTGACTTCCTCCCTTCAGGTTTGATCATTCTTTTGCTCCTTGTCATTACTTTCGGGTTGCACTAGCACATTTGCATCGTGCCCAGCAACATTGGCTCTTGGGCCTAGCCAGAGCAGCTCCAAGGCACCAACTACAGCTCAGAGTTGGGACGTAAAAGAATCTCTACTGGTTTTTCTCAAAGGTTTTTCTATTCTGGTGGCCTTGGGCCTAGTTGAAGCTGCTCCAAGACATGCTGCACATACTTAGTAAATCCTACAGCAAAACAGAGACATGTGAAGCGAACAACGGCAAGCTTACCCCGTCTCGGGAGACTGGGGCAATGATGTAAATTGTGGACACAAGGACTCTGATTGCAAGATGTATTCTCGCCCCTGAGTCCATGACCTCTGGCTGCAGTCCCAATCCTGCTCTTTCTAACTAGCACTTGTTTGGTCCACAGAAAGAGGCAATAAAGGCTGTAGATTTACCTCGGATGATGAATGAAGCGGTGCACTCCTGGCTTGCATCTCATACGAAAACATTCCTTTATGAGGGTATCAGGAAACTTGAACAACGATGGATAAAGTGTGTTGAAAAGCAAGGCTACTTGTTGCTTTGCTTTTATTACAATCTTATACGATGAGATTGTATAAATGTATTGCAAATAATAATTTAAATGTTTGTGTCTTGTCTTATGATGTCTGCTATTGTGAAAAACGTATATGAGGCTCTAATTTGGTTTAAAAGAAAAAGTGTTCGAATAGATCAAGTACTGCTGTAAAGTGGAGACAAGAGCCGCTCACCTACTCGCTATTTCGTTAAGTTCAGCAAAAATACAACGACGGAGCTACCGCTATTTTGGCCCTCCACCAGAGTGAAATTTGTGCTTTGTAAACGGAAAGCAGAGGAACTGGAAATGATTAATTTGTATGGAAACCGGCGTCACGGAACCGTGAAAAACAAGGATTTAAAACAGGGGTGGAGGGGGAAAGAGTGAGATCCCGAAATTCGACCGCCAAACCAACGGAGGATAAAGGACAACGTAGGAAAACGAAAAGCCAGATCCGGGAGAATGCGCGAGTGCGTATTTTCTACTAGGATTGATACTCCGGGACGTTATCAAAGTTTCACACCCCATCACGGCCCCACGGGCGTGAGCTCAATAAACCACCCGGAAGAGAAAGTACGGCCTCGCAGTTGGTCCAACCGAATGTGGACCGCCAAAAGAATTGCTACCCACTTTCTGGCTGACGCGTTGGTTTTCATCTCAAGATATTTTCTCTCTCTTTATCTATTCAGAAAGAGGATATTGCCGACCCTTTTAGACTCAATCTGCATAATATTTGCGTTAGTGTGTGACTATGTACCAACCCAGAACGAACCCGAAACTCCAAGGGTTGTTTAATTTGCTCGTACAATTTCTTGTTCCCCACTGCGTCGTTATCTGAATACTCTTCACCCATTATTATCAGCGCATGGAAAGAAATCCAAGATGAAAGGCAAAAAGTGGCACTGGAATTTCTGCCAACCGTAACCTGTGAAGGGGAATGATCTTTCTCCACAATGAAGAATACCATGATGGTTGCCTTCTTCCACGTGTTGGCAGTGGTATTCTCATTGAGACATGACCCAATAGATTGACAAAATAGAAACGAAATGGTAGAAGAATTAACTTAATCCGTATTGAGAGGTCTAAAGAACAACTTGAAGTGAAGTAAAATGTATGAAGAACGTTTTCGAAGTGACGTATTTATTTAGGACAAGCGGTGAACAAGCATCCCTTTGATGATTCGCCAGGAAACTGACAACGGGATCGGGCCCCGAGCACGAACAACCTTTTCTTGAACCTCTAACGCTCCGGGCTACTGTTTGACTATTCGGAAATGTGCGTTTTTGCGACAGATACATTAGACAGCGAAAAGGTGGCTTTGGGAACATTCTACTTCGAAAAACGCTAATAACTATTCCAAAATAGTTCTACACTACTAGGTGATCAGTCCGAAACCTATTTCAGTCGATTCAACGTCCGAAATGATGGCGGAATATAGTAAGTACCCCGAAAATCTCAAAAAACTATTCTTAAAACACAAATTTTTACCCACACTGCTTCTTTTAGTGGAGGTTGGGCTGAAGAGTTGAAGGACAAAGCTAGAAAGAGTAACTGATCAAAATGACAGATTCGTAGGAAACCTCTTACTGCCAAACACTGCCAATAAAATACGAGCACACAGGAAAAGCAGGCAAAAGGACCAAATGTCTCAGGCCTATATACATACAGGCTGTGGGAACCCCAAAAAGGGAGAGGCATTGAGCCTGCTTACACAATGACTGTTTCTGCCTCAATTGCAACAGTTACTGCAATGGGAGCAAGAGTCATGGCCACTGCCATGCAGGTGTAAACTGTATGGCATTTGCATGCAAGTACTGTCAAGGCAGTACTGTCACCATATCAGGTTTGACCTAATAGTTGACAGTAGCTGTCATGACTGTACTGCCACTTTTGTGTTCACTGCCATGGGTATACTCCTTGGTAGAGAACTGTCATGGCGTTTAAAGCATGTGAGTGGGAATGCTCCCTGTTGCTGGGGTTAGATTTAGCACCTGAGACGCTCTTAGGCGGATTCTCCTTGGTGACCAAACTCTCTCATCCAGATTATTTACTTTTTATTATTTTGGCTGCAACGACAGTGGCAGCTTGTACCAACTGGGCATCCACAATTTTAAAAACCAACTGACTTGATATGCCTGCGCTAGACTGTGCCTGAGGCCGTTAGGCCCATAACAGTCTGTCATCGTCTTTATTGTGCCATGAACCAACTGACTGTCGCATATCGCTCGTAAGGGTTTCATGCAGACAAAGCTGGCAGCTACTGTCACACTGTCTCACTATCTCGATCGCGACAGAAGACTATCACCGTGTAAACGAGGCTTTAGAGGGCTGGTTCCTTTCATTCAAAGCAACCCCGCTGATTGTAGAGAGGTGGACAACTACTGCTAGCTGCAATGTTTAGTACTACACACGAATATTTAGACCAATCAGCAATGTTTGACGAGACCTGTCCTGAGCCTCGAGCCACCGCCCTGTTGTTTTCCAGACTGTTTTGACTCACAGAATACGACTGTGCTGCTATCGAGCTTTTTTGTTCAGAAATCTTGAGTTTTTTAGTTCTTTTAGTTGTTTACCTCATTAACATTGACTTTTGCTGACTGTGGGATGAAGTGAAACAAATTTGACGTTGAATAAACATCCTACTATGATTTTTCTGTCTCGCTTTTCAATTCAAAACTGTGTGCAATACACGGTAAAAAAAAGTTTGAAATGTGACAATAGTGTTTAAAATTCCTACGAAAATTAAAAAAAGCTGTCAGTAGAAAAAGTTGCCGATTGGCTATTAATACGCCGTCAAACGATACAATTAAAACGATAAATCAAAAATAGATTGGGACGGCTCCATTTTTGACACCAGCTGTTCAGTGTCACGGATGCTTGGTTGAAATTCGGTTCGCCGTTCATTTTGTTTTTAATTAAAAACTGAACAAACGTCCCTTGTGGGACCCCACGTACCGCACTCCATTTGAAAGCCGCCATCTAATCACGTATTGGTCATTTTTCACGGAACTTCATTATCCTTCGGTTGTTTCATCACGCGGTGGAGGTTGAACGCGCATGAGAAATTCAGCGTCAAAATCACAACTCGTACATCGTTATTGGACCGGAATGAAAGGGCGGACCGTATTACGACGGTAAATGTGAGCCGAATTCTTGTTGCTGCCTCCTCTGAGTAATTCAGGGGCCAATCATACGATCGTATTACTTGAAAAGGCTGGAACGAGGTTCAGTCCTGTTCAGGGCTTCCATCCCCTAACAAAAAGAGCTCATTTTCTGCCAGCGAAATGCGCTGGAACCTCAACACGAGGGGCGTGTTTGGTGGTCTTATGTAGACCTCCATCGGTACAATCAATCCTCTATTCACTCGTGGCTATCAGCGAGTACTCCACTGAGCACTCCAATACCAACGAGAACTTTAGAAATGATGAATGGTGTGTGAATGTCTTTAACCAAGTTTAATTCATTATCTTCAAGCCTATTAATTCAGTCTGTTTTTATATTTATGGTGCGTTTTTCTTTCGAAAAATGGCCTTGCACTGGTTCAATTTTTGGATATTGAAAATATGGAATCCTAATGTCATTTAGAACCGTAAACGTTTTTCATATGATGAACAGTTTCATCTTAGTGGTCAAATATTTTGAAAATAACCATTTCTAAATTTTGGACACTGAATCCAAAGAGACGGGTCCCGGAACGATTGGCACCCACCGGAAGGGGTTATGGGTCAAAAAGGGTACCTGTCTACCTATTTCGAAAGTGGGTTTTCAAGATTTCTGGTACCTAGCCGTGTGGGGTATCATTTTCTAATAAATTTTGTAGGCTGGATCGATAGGAATGCGCCTTAATGCTCCAGGTCCGAGGAATTAACCTCATGAATGAATTTATTTGCAGCGTTTTTATTTTTCTCTCTCAATCCTACGTTCAAATATTTTCGAGACAACCACAAGAATCTAGACGATTTAGGTGCGTATTATTGACGATTAATTGATATTACGAACAAATCAAAAATATCTGTTAGTCAGAAGGATAATAGAATGATGCTAGCTTTGACTTATTTGCTATGTTACTGTCATTGGAATCACACGAGTGTTGTTGCAAACTATGAGAGAAAATTCATTAATCGATTCTGTAGGATTTTCTGATAGAGGGCACACGTAGATTAATTTTTCATTCTTATTTTCAGTTTCATTCGATTATGTCTTCTAAAAATGGCTGTAAGTAACCCCTAATTTTTTGTTCGCAAAATTCATTTGACGCCTCTAGGTTCTGGGAGTTCCTTAAAATGCTCAGCACTGCCGTCGCAGTAGGAGGCAAATTTTGGGAGATGATAGGTATGTTGATGTAGTTCGATGTTTTCGAGGACTTCAACGTATCTAGACTGTTTATTTTTCCTGAATTTTGAACATCGATTGATATAGGTTTTGACGGCCTAGAAAGATACCTACGCTCCACGACTTATGCAATATTCACCCAAAATAATGAACCATTGTGGAATAATTTTAGCGCTTCCATATTCCCAGAGCTGTGAGCCAAGTTTCTGATCATCCGTCTGGGATCATCACAGACTCGTATTATGCACTTAGTCGGTCATGTAATTTCACAAGGTGCTCTTCGTCTCACGGCATCGGAAGTAAAGAACGTTTTAATTTTGAGAGACCATTCTAACGAAGAACAGAATATCAAGACGGAACTAACTCGTTACTTACACAGTAAGTAAACGGAAATTCAAACGGAAGATCCGATGGGTTGGATTACGCCGTTCTATTAATATTCATAGCATTGCAAATCAATACACATTCATTCTGGTCTCCTCGTTTCCGGAGAGAAACTAGATTTTCTGATAGCGCAGTACCGGTGCTTTCCCAAGGATTATATAGACTAAAATTATTTCAGAGCCTCGTATTTTCCTTTGCTTTCGATTATCTTGGAGGATATTGAGAACCAAGTATAATGCTGCTAATTCATTCACAGGGGTTGATTATTCCTCGGACTAGGAGCATGAAGATTGATTTCAATCGATCCAGCATCCAAAATTTAGTGGAAAATGACACCCCACACGCCTAGATCGCCGAAAATGCCGAACATGGGGAAAATGGGGGGAAACAGTGGGTGTGGAGTGCCACGGACCCATCCCAATCCATTCAGCGTCCAAAATTTCCGACAGCAGTAGGTACGTGGTGTCTAAGTCAAAATTTGACATTTCGCATGTCAAGATTGAATGATAAAAAAAAAAAAAATGTCGGTCCGCGCCGTGTTTGGTAGAATAGAATTTTCTAAAAATCAGAAATTTTGGTCATGCACCACTTTTGGCTTTACTTAGTCTTTGAAAAGTTTCCCCTATTTGGGAGGGAATGGTGACAATAGGTTATTTGAAATTCGACTATCGGGATCATTTGGGAACTCGGCATGTAAGGTATCATTTTCCATTGAATTTCGGACGCTGAACCTATTGAGATGAGCGTGACTTTGAAGGTAGGTTTTCGAGATTATTGAACACCTTTGGGGGTATTTGGGGCACGCAGGGTATCATTTTCCATAAAATTATGAAAGCTGAGTTTCGGAATGAGTCCGAGAGAGACCTCACACACTGTTTTCCCCATAGTCTTGTTCCAAGGTATAATATATCAATGTGGAACAATTTCCAGCGTTTTTCATCTGACATCCTTTCAACTTTTCTTTTGAATTGAATCTTGGAAATTATTAGGACAAATGTGCGGTCACGGCGAGATGTTGGGGGGAACATACGTTTTTGTGGCAGCTCTGCTGCTTAAGGTTATTTCTAATAATGTTTTTACTCTGTATGGAGAAGATCTGTCAGAGGGAGATCATGAGCAAATTGTCACAAACGTCCACGTTTTTTCTCCACTGAAACTGAGAAGGTCTCTTGGTGACTTTGAGTTTCAAGGGAAGGATAGTGGGTTTTCTTCGGCAAGGCAGCGGCGTTCGCTTCTCTTTCTCTGACCTGACATTCCCCAAAGGCAGGAGTTTACCGAGTCAATTTATTATGAATGAGGCTTGAGCACGTGCGAAGGCCCACGAGGGTGGGCGATACTTGAAGCGAAAATGTAACGAGCCCATCTGGTCTCCGGTGGGTTTGACGGCCAAAGAGGAACATGTTAATTCGTTCGACCCTCTCAAATGTCGAAGGCTTAGCCAATGGGATTTGGTTAAAAGCGGTAGAAGTACTCCATTTACACGTCAGTACCAATATCAGTAATTCCAGAATGCCTCCAGCCACTGATATCTCAATATTGTACTACTCTATAATTTCCTGCTCGTCTTAAATCGTCACGATTTCTGGCAATGGTCTGTAGATTGACTGTTGTCTCGTGTCGCCCTATTATGGCTAAATAATCGACAACATAGCACTCGGAAAACGTGCCAATCCAAGGTACAGAAGTATGTAACTCTAATCTCATGAAAACGATCGTTTTTCAGTACCCAGATTTGATGGAAAAAACACGATTATTACGGTAATCAGTCTTCTTTCACCTTTTGGATTATATTTTTTACGCAAACCAGCAAACAATTCTATTTTTAACTTATTTTGGTATGTGAGAGAAAACAGGACGGTCGTAAAGATTTTTCCTCCAATTGAAACAAACATCCTAAATCTCAATATTTTCCGCAATCGTCAAAATTGGCTGAGCGTCATTACCTGGGAGCCGTGAAAAGGGTACGCCTGCGCACGAAATGTCCCGGATGTAGGTCTTATTGTCGTTGCTGGATTGAGCGGTTTTGCAGGAACACATTGGGTTGAAATTGCAAGGACTGGCCACCGATCTGTTCACCGCCATCAGAAAAATCAGTAGAAAAGTCTGAAACAAAACGTACAAAACAACGATTGAGTGGATGGATTTTAGGTGATTTTTTCAGTCTTTTCATAATTGGGAATTTCTGTAAAACTAGAACCCATAACTTTCCATGATTGGCTCAGAATCCACCAGCTGATTAAGTGCACACATTAAATAAATTAGGAATTCCATATATACTCAATCCTTCAATCGAGAATGGACACTGATATTTTGGGAGTATGGCAGTTCTATACGGGTTTTCAATACAAACTTTTTTTTTTTTTTTTTTTTTTTTTTTTTTTTATGGAAGATTTATTGAAATAGTGGTTCGTAAAATAGACGAACTGTGTATTTCAAACTCTGATTGCTTTCACGCGTGGAGTCTCTGCGGCACGGAAAAGGTGTGCAAATGAAAATGTCAGGTGAAGCTCGTTCGGAATGAGAAAAGTTTCGATTTCGCTACTATGAGCACGTACAATAGCGCCGCTCGAGCCCTTGACCATTTTATTGGCTTACATTTTCCACTGTCAGTGGTGCCCGGGCAATCATAGGCTAGGCTTGGGTGGGAAGGGCGTCGGGTGAATACATCTTGACAAAAGCTATTGCTTGCCCTGAGCGAAACAACCTTTTCGTTTTAGCGATCACGCGATTACATTCCTCGTAGGTGAAAAGTGAACTTTAAAACGCCACTTCGGTTATAAACGCTGTGATGGCTTCAATATGCGCACGGTCTGCTCTCCCGTCAGTACTCATTGTAACGGGTCTGAGGGTGCATGTGAATGAGAGCAGCTCCGCCGATCCACGAGTAGAGACCCATCTGAGGGCAGTCTAGCATGAATTTGATTTGATTCTCGGGGTCGGACCATTTAATTGAATCAAGACTCGGGCGTCGGGGGATATTTTTCGCACCCCCTCTGTACATTAATTGAAAAAGGAAAAAATAAAAAGGCGTTTCAGAGGTTTTAGTGCAGAATCACATATGTAACCGATGTATTTTGGCCATGATATCATCCACATCCTGGATAATCAAGCCAAAAAGCCATACAGACAAAACGAATGATTTTCCATTAAATGTGAATCACGACATACTTAGATGGCCACACACCTAGATGGCCTAAAATCTTGAAAATCCGTTAAAAAAAAAAAAATTATTTTTATTTTTAGCCATACACTCTCCTAATTTGGGCCGATCGGGTTGGAAAGTTCCATGGTCCAAGTAGACCCAAAAAGAGGTCCCTGACGTAATTTCCAATTTCTGGTTGGTAAATCTATGAATAATCAACCTATGTTTTCCGATTTGCCCCAACAAATATGCCTAAACGTTCCAAGGTGTCTAAATCACAATAAGCAAACATCTGCCGTCCACGTCGTTTTTAATAGTAACAAATTTTCTAAAAATCTGAAATTTTGGTCAAGGACTCATTTCCGGCTCTAGTTGACCCTCAAAACTTTTCAGCCTGATCGAACCAAATGGGGTCAAAATGTGATTCTTTGAAAATGGATTGTCGAGATTTTTCGTGATCTAGGCTTATGGGGCATCATTTTCCACTAATTGCTGGACGCTGAATCGAATGGAATGAGGCCGGGACACTCCACACTCACTGTTTTCCCCCACTTTCTCCATGCACCTGGTCCGAGGAATAAACAACTCCTGTGAATGAATTTGTAGCGTTTTGATCTAGACATCTTGAAATACAAATTTCTGGGTAAATCTGAGACCAACCTCTGGCATGAAAACATAATATGCACATAATCGGATCTGCAACTAACGCTGCGATGCACCAAAAAACCCCATTGTTAGCTCAATTAAACACGTTAATTTGGTCAGTCAAAGGTGATAAAGGTATACTTTTTATCAGTGTGAGGTTTATTTATGCCTAATTCTGCAGTGAACGAAGATTGTCAAGGATTCCTCAACTGTGTTTAAAGCTGACGGTTCACTCGATTTAGGTTCTCATTCAATAAATAATAACCTTATGGTTTCATGCCAGAGGTCTATAAACCCGTTATTTGTTTCAAAATGTATCATGAAATGAAATGTCTGCCTGCCGATCACGCCGTTTATAGGAAGTAAAGATGTGTTCCTGTAAATCTGTGAAAAAGTTTCGGTCAGTGAATCCGTTAATGCTCTAGATGGTTTTTGAAAATGTTCAGCCGAAAACCGAAGCACCATAAGGGTTAAAGAGGATATTTTGAAATTGGGTTTTCATGTCATGAACGTATTTAGTATCATTTTATACGGAATCAAAGACTGAATCGATTGAGATCGGCAGTATCCGCAAAAATGTTCTGGGACCATTACGGAATAATTCGTAGTTTTCTATCATCTCAATGTTCAACAGTTGTATGCCCAAGTAGACTGTGAACACTTCCAATAATTTAGATTTAACTCATTCCGAAATGAAACGATAACTAGCCGGACACCGAAGTGATTACGATGTGTTGTCTGTGTGGTCTGGTCATGATATTTCAGAGTTCAAAGGCTTTTACAGAAGCAAAGTGTGCGTTAATTATCTCCCCCATTATTTGTTTCATGTTCTTATCAATACCAGTTGCGGTCTTGATTCATTCAGTGAAAACTGGGGCTACGGTTGAGTTCAGTAACCATCTGTCGGCTCGTAGTGCGACTTGAAGATCGCGATAGTTCTGAGAAAACATTCTTTTGTGCGGGTCGTTCGCAAAGACCGAGTGTTCCGTCACTGAAATATATGATGCGGTAGGAAGGTGTGTTTGAAATCCCTCTCTGTATCTTTGTGATCCAAGTGGATCCAACAGTTTCCGTCCTTGAATCAATCATTCCGTACGTTGATCGATCACGCGGCAAGTCCATTTGTACCGCAACGACGCGAGATATTCTGCCGGAAAGATTGATTTATTTCTAGTGTCGATTACCTTTGTCGTTTCAGGGGAGGGGAGAAAAAATGTTCAAGAATCCACTCAAACAACTCATCCGACCCTTGAACGAAGATGAAATTCAACCGATATTGGAAGGCTATAGCCGGCATCGGAGAAACGTAAGTACGGAGAATTTCATCAAAAAACTACATGGCATGTTACAATGTTACGTCGAACAATCCGTTAGAAGATTTTGGCTTGGCAGGGATTACGTTGCGTTGGTTTGATGGATCATTGGGTGCGGTTACGGTGTACACAGTAAGCGAATGAGAATTAAGGCCAACCATTATTCATCATATTGGCATTTCAGGGTGAAGATAATATCGATAAGTACATACTCTAGCCCCTACAATGGCAAGCGTTAGTAAAGTTTTAAGAAAAATATTTTGGTTGAGGAAATAAAAGGCACCGGGCATTAAGAATGTTCTCTTTCAAGAAACACACAATATGAAACGTCTGGCAGTAGATGATCAGCCAACCAATCAGACATGGTGATGCGCGCAGGCTTGCTATATTGTGAACCATGTACAGAGATATTTGAACGAACCAAAAACGAACTACATATTCCTTTTTCCCTGATTTCTGGGATAATTTACGGGAATATATCACCCTCTCTGTTTAAACTTTGCAAAATTATCGTACAATTTGGCCAGTTTAATTATTTTGGGCTGTCAACTCACACCTACCAAAATTTTCTCAGATATTTACATAGTTTTTCATATCATCTAGAGAGCGCTTATAGATCATACTCTTTTGGAGACTTTCAAGGTGGTTCCTACCGGTCAATGTTCAATCCCTGTCAAAAAACCTCCCTACGATGGGCTTCCCTAATCGTATGGCGTGTTGCAAAATCCGCTTATTTCCCATTAGAAAAATCACATTTTGTAAAATTGCATATTATAATAGTGGGACCATACCTCTTATCTAACAGTTTGATGCAGAGGGCAACCGCTTTGAGCGGTGACATTATTATTGAGCCAATCAACGTGAATGGTCAGGTTTTGGGGTAAATAGGACTGCCCAACCTCCTTCCTCACCCCTCCCACTGTCAACCCCTTGCACGTCCGATAACCTTCCAGATCCTATCGTACACCCACTAGAGCATACCTCTGAAACACCACTCCTCACCCACAGTAGTTTGCTTGACGTTGATGTTCACATGCCAAGAACGCTTGCCCCCTGCACAAAATATGTTGGGTATGACGGAAATAGTCATGGCGTTATTATACAGGCGTACATTGTCCCCCTTTTCGTTGGTTACTCCCTGAATAATAGCCCTATGCATGCATGCCCAAGCTCATGGGGGGTCAACCATTTTCGACCAGTTTCATGATGTATAGAACAATGAAGGTAGAATGTCCAAAGGGTCAAAATGGATCAACGATTATTGGGTACTTAGGCGTGTGAGGTATCATTTTCCACTAAATATTGAACGCAGAATCGGTTGAAATATTTCCGGGACACTTCAAACTCACGGTTTCCCGCATTTTTTCCATGCTTCTTGGTCCAAGGATTGACCAACCCCTATGGAAGAATTTGCAGCGTCATTGTTATATTGTTTGAGATACCTAAAAAGCTTCAAACGTGTAGAATTTACATGGACTGTTGAAAGTATTGCTTTTAGTAGAGTTATGATGCCAACAAATGAATGCCAAATCTGATCTTAAATGACTCTTGTCTGGTTTACTATCAAGATGGCGAATACCACGAATGCAAATATTTAGTTTCTTCAATTTTGGAATTATCAGAAATATCTCAAGATTGTGTAATTTTCTTACACAAATAACACAAGGGGAAAAATTAATTCGAAGATTCATTAGCTTCTTATGAGGAATCGACTGAGTCTCAGGCCACTAGCATGAGTCTTCAAAATAAAACACATGGCCTTAATACAGTAGGCCTGGTTGTGCGGGTGGGTAAGGTTTGAAAACAACCCCGAATGTACAGCAGAGAACAGCTATGCTACTATATTATTACTGACAGACGCGTCAGTTATTGTGGGCATTACTAGACACCATTCACCGCTCCTTCGCCTTTCATACGGGTTTGGACCAGTATGAGGGTCAGTTTGGAGATAAAACCGTTTTGTTGACGCTGAGGCGAGTTCCTATGAGTGGAGTCTGGAGTTTAATCATTAGGGAACCTTAAACAAGTACAATAATTTACCTTTAAACATCTTATGGTGGACCTAACAGGAGTATTAAGGAAGCCTGCAAACAATATAAGTATTTGCTATCGTGTTACTGCCTAAAAACATGAAATTCTCGACAAATACCTTATCGAAAAATTCCCTTGGATATGTGGTTCTTATTTCATCATTAAAACGTGATCTCTGGTTAAAAAAAAAAATGTTGGTTGTTAAAAAAAAAACATGAACGGTTTCTCGCTAAATAATTAGCCAAATATTAAATAACTCCGTTATATTTTAGCATAAGCGAATGAGACAAGGCCCTGAGGCTGCATGCATTCAGCACCTAACTCGAATTCTCTCATCTGAATTCTTCGTGCTTCAACATCCTGTGAGGTGGTCTCGAGTAGATTTAATGAAAACTGGCTGACAGGAGAGAGGATGAGGTTCAAATGCGGTTACGCAATATTCTCCACCGTAAAACGATAAAGCAGGAACGGAGGAAAGAAAATATATAGAAACTAAGGGCCGAGGGAGCGCCCCATTAGAATTTCCGAGACAGAACGACTCTCATCATCCGTGTCATTGGCCATTTAATTCCACTCCCAAGAGATCAAGTCGAGGGAAAAATAGGATGGATGAATGCGGGTGGAAAACGTTTTTTATTCTGACTCAGCGATGTGAGCTTTTCTCTCAGTTGTCCAGTTTCACCTCGTCCAAGTCTTCATTACTCTGGCGGAAGGTTGATGAAGAGAGGGCCCTCCTGTGTCCAACTCAGTCGCTCTCCTACTTTACTTTTTCGCCTCCTCTCGCATTTCCTTCGGTCGAGCATTGCATTAGCATAGAGCTGCAAAGAGGTCCCTGGGTCCTGGTACCTTTTTGTGGGCTCTTCGGGTTTTCGGCCAACACACCCCCCCTCCGTACTCACACAACGCACGAATGGGATTACCATGAATTTCAAAAGGAGAAGAGACATCAGAGTCCCCTTCAGTAAACATCAAGCAGGATCTTTTCCCTCTTTTCTCCGTCTGCGCGGCCGAAATGCTGAATTAAGATTGTTGCCGCTTTTCAAGCCTCTTCTCTCGCACATACCTACATTAGCACCCAAGGGATCTACAGAAACCTTTTCCCATTAAAGTAAGGTGGAGCGACGAGGAAAATGCAAATGCTACATAACGTTGGCCGAGACCGCGCAGTTCCGTATTCGTAGATAATAATTGTTATAACCACAGCCATGAATATGGTATTGAAAAGCTTATGATGTCCCTTTGAATGTACCACCTAAAACCCATAATATATTCCTGGCGTCAAAAGGGTGACTTTCCGCAACTCCGTGGTGAAATGCTTAGGGATGGTTTCAGCGTTCAGATATCCATGTTAAGCTCATTTTCGCCAGTTTTTCTTATTATTTTGATAAATTGAAAGCGGTCTTAGATTTTGCCGCGACAACAGGTTACTAATCAGAGTTTCAGAATGTATTTCCTAGAAAAAAATTCGTTAAATTGTATCGTCTAAGTAGAGAATCTCATTTTGGTAGCGTCTGAAATATTTTTTTTTGGTGTCTTACCTATCGTTCAGAGGCTTCTACGGAATTTGGAGGATGAATGTTGACAACTGATGTGCTTAGATTACGCAACTATCTTGGCCTGTGCAATGTTAAGAAACTCACATGATTGGATTTCAATTTCTTGGCCATGACTCATCGTGCAGTGGCTTCAGGGGCTTGATGTGGGGTGCATCAGTGAAAGAAGCGTTTTGTACGTAGTTCACCGTAATAGTGGGTAGAGCAGGCATTCCATTACATCACATTTTAGAATTTGCCGGGGAGTTCTTTTACAGGGGTTGTTTATTCCTCGGACCAGGAGCATGGGAAAAATAAGAGAAAGAGCGGGTCTGTTGTGTCCTGGACCCATTCCAATCGATTCAGCGTCCAAAATTTAGTGGAAAATGATACCTGACACGCCTATGTACTAAAAAACGCTGCAAATTCATTCAAAGGGGTTGGTTATTTCTAGGACCAGGCACATGGAGACTCATTCCAATCGATTCAGCGATCAAAATTTAGTGGAAAATGATACTCCACACGCCTAGATTGCCAAAAATCTCGAAAATCCATTTTTCGAAAAACATCAGCGTTTTGTAGTTATTTTGTGAACGCATTCGACGCGCTTCATTTCAACATTTGGTCCAAAATCGAGCCAAAGTCGCTTGAAAATGGCTCTAGGCCGAGAAATTGTTACTCAATCATGTTTCTTAGCATTGAGTAGACCAAAAATAGCACGATTGCTTATGAAGGACTGGCAACCAGTATTACCGGTGCACATGAGCAATAGTCCGTGGGTGCTCCTGGAGCATCAAGGATGGTCGGAATCGCCTACGTCGAATATACCGATTTAAGAGGGAAGATTCACAACAGATATGTAATATTGTGAAGATAATGAGGTCCTAATTATACGTCATTCACCATTCGGAGACATCTCGAAAAGTCGTTATTTCTAGTTCAAATATTCATTTCAAATGTTAGTCAACTGTTTCATCAAGTGTTTGACTGGGCAGTTTTCATGTTCTAATGAACGTTTCATCAAGTTTATATACAGCATAAATTACAAATTTGCCTTTAGAAAAGTCGGTAAAACAACCAAGAGGGGGAAAGCTGAATGGTTCAACTTATGATTTCACATTTCTGAACAAAATTACCAATTATTTATTTAATTAGCCGACTGGAACAATTCTGGATAGGCAAGGGAGAAAGTAAATGTCTCAACGACAAATGAACGGCACATTGCTTCATTGATATGAATTCGTAATTTCAATTCATGGGCCCCTACCGTGGTAATATGCTCAAAACTCAACGCTAGTGACATGGGTATGGACGCTCCAGCTAGCCAATCCGTGTCATCCTTGAACATTTTTTATCAGAAATTTTTTTTTATCAGAGCCTAGGAACAATGTATTGTACAAATTTCAAGAATAAACTTTCATTCAGCAAAAAGTGAATAACTTATAAATGGTTTTGGGGCATTTTTTTTATTGTAAGGGGGACGGATGAATGTTTTTCTTCCGAATGCCTTCAGATAAAATGTCGAAGCACATTCTGAAGGACGGAGACTTGCATTGGGTAATGAGTAGCTCAGAAACAAAAGAGCGAAGTCAAGTCGTTCTCACATTACGCTCAGTCAGGTACCCCTTACTCCTCACCTACCCCTGCCGCCCCTCTGCAAGTTAGAATGCGAGAATCTATCGTTGTTTCAACTTGATCCTATGAATCTACCTCCATTGGCCGTTCGACGCGGCAACTTCGCGGAGGTTTCTCACTTACCCTGGGCCAACACGTCCCCGCTCTGAAAAGTTTCGCCCGTACAGCTCCTCCTAATGCATTTGCCTGGACGGGTGAGTAGAAGAGCGGGCTTAGTGTTGAAAACAAGCCTTCCCACGGCTTGAGAAAGAAAAGTTGTTCGACTGTATCGGATAAACTTTGTCGCTCCGCTACTCAGAAGCCCTTCCACCTGACGGGCGACGCCTTGTGAGTTTGGTACGGTGTCCAACAAAGCCATAATACAAAAAAATAAGTAAAACAATAAATCCACAAAGAGAGTCTACCAGTAAACCATTGGATGAATCGCCTCCAAAACATTATTCACTTCAGTATCCACCGTCAACTGGTATTCGACTCACCCGAGTAAATTTAAATGAACTCCTTCAAGCAGAATTATTCCTTTTTCGTATTCTAAGCTCATCGAAGGCATTGATATACCTTCACAACACGCTCTTAGCGCCTATAAACGATTCA
This sequence comes from Cyrtorhinus lividipennis, assembly GCA_019603395.1. Lineage (NCBI taxonomy): Eukaryota > Metazoa > Arthropoda > Insecta > Hemiptera > Miridae > Cyrtorhinus > Cyrtorhinus lividipennis. Next base: position 18,315,322 of record CM034002.1, on the reverse strand, counting down.
TCCATTCATTCAGTCGTACACATTAAGTAGCTAAAATCTTGACCGACTTTGAATCGTGCGTTAACGTGTCCCCACATTAAAAAAAAAATTTAAAAAAAAAAAAAACCTGCAATTTTTTTACGGGGGTCGGTGTTCCTCGGACCAGGAGCATGATGGAGAAAATGGCGGGAAACACCTACTTTTGAAATAGGTAGATAGATACCCATTTTGACCACTTCCAGTGGGCGCCGATCGTTCTGGTTTTCTTTTCATAATCACAGGGGTTGGGGTTATTCCTCGGACCAGGCGCATGGAGATTAATTTCAATCGATTCTGCGTCCATAACCTCTTGGTGGGCGCTAATCGTTCCGGGACCCGTCTCATTGGATTCAGCGTCTAAAATTTAGTGGAAAATTATACTCCACACAACTAGATCGCCAAAAATCTCGAAAATCCATTTTTCAAAATGCGAACTTTGACCCCTACCCCACCCAAATTCGGTCCGATCGGGTTGAAAAGTTTCGAGGACTAACTAAAGCCGGGAACTGGTCCCCGACCAAAATTACAAATGTTTAGAAAATTTTCTAATACCAAAGTCGGCGTGGACGGCAGATGGACATTTGAATTTTTTGATCTAGACACTTTGAAACACCCAGAAAAATATTTTGGGCCGAACCGGAGAGATTAACTTTTTGCATGAAAACATAAGGTTATTCAAGGAATAACCAACCAAAATGCAGCCCGACCTTGAAACCAGCTTATACGGAAAGTAGGAAATGGCTGATGATATAAATAATATATTACAGTGTTTATATTCTTCATCCCCACTCCCCCCCAGCTGCCCCCACCCCAGGCTCCTCCCAGAACCTTCCAGACACAACAACCCACCCACCTGTACTTCTCAACCTCCTTGACTCTTCGCCCACCGTAGTTAGCTTGACATCTTAACGTCAAAAGTTTTCAACCATTGCATCAAACATGTTAGGTAAGATAGGTGCTTCCCGTAGTATAATCTAATTTATGTATCTTCACAAAATGTAATATTCCTAGCATGAAATCATCGGATTTTGAATCACTCCATAGCCCAGGTCATATACGAGTAAAACCCTATATACACGTAATTAATAGATAAATCAGACAAAAATCGTAGATCATAATATATAGACTTGGAGGAATAAGATAAGCTTATCAAAATATATTTTTGTGGCAAAGTTTGGGGAGTGAATGGGTGATGGGTAAATTAGTGGTGTGGTTGCTGATCCTCCACCCCGCACGGCCAAAATGAGATGATCTTATTAAAATATTACAAGCTATTTTATTCACGTTAGAAAGACCGTAACTTAGGGTCTGTGTAGCTTTCAACATCAGCATACAGTCGTGTAAGCGAGGGCTACCCTCAGGGTTATGACTCACGGTGAGCCGAGCGGACCACCCGCAATAAAGTGTAACTCGTTGCGGGCAACCATCAACGAGAGGTGAAGTGGGCCGGGAGGGGTCCAGCACCCGTCTGTTATTGGCATGTTAAAAGATGGCCCCCATGGGTCAACACCGTGTAAATGGTTAGAAACACCGCCTCCCGCCGGCTAATGGCTTGCCTTGAGATATTTTACCGTCCATTCTTTCGCCGAATTTATCTCTTCACGCCTCGTTACAGAAACACGTGGCGAAGCGAACTCGAATTTCCATATTCCTTTGAAGCATGACAAAAGAGCTATTTCGTCTCCGTTACCACACGTACTCGAATAACTTATTCAAAAACCAGTAGTGGTCCTAAAAAAAAATCCAACAAAAATAAGCGGGTTTAATCGTGAGTCTTCTTTGACATGTAAAATCTGAATTATTCGCGGATGAGAAAACACGTCGTCAGACGACAAACTTCGGTCAAAAACTGTAACTGTATTTAGTTGATAACGTAGTCAAATTAAAGACCAGACTGCTTTGTTTAAAGCAGTGAAGGGACAACCAATTACGTGTGGCCCAGCCAGAAGGCTTAGCCGTGTCCGATCAGCTGTAGGCACATTCCAAAAATATGTTGTAGAAATTCTTTCGCCCCCGTTTTACACAGGAAACTCTCCCGGTGCTCAATCGTCCAACCCTCACCTCGATAGAATAGGCGTAGGCTCTGATTACTTCCCAATATGTGATGAATGATCACCCTCTTAACCTCAATTCGTTCGTCCCAGCTCAGATATCCCAGTACGTACCACCGTTAGATCTCTCAGCCCGCGTAATGAAATTTCTGTTGTAACCGAAGCAGAGTATTCATTCAAAGTCCTCATATGCGATAATCGTGCTATAAATGTTCAATTCTGCGTGGCTGATACGCTTTACCTCTTCTAATGACTTGAGAAGGTGCATCGACTATACAAGCCAAAAGTGATGGACAAGAATAAAATTAATTGTATCGTTAGCAAGTCCTCTCTTTCTTGTTTCGGCTCGTTAACACCGATGCTTATACTACCTACAAAGGCTTGTATGAATTTATTTGATCGAGATCAAAGGCACAAGAACCGCGAGACCTAAAACACTCTACTAATTGATTGGTCTTTATTCATTCAGCTGTGTCTTCACATTCTGCAAAACAATAAATTCTAATGGCATTCTGAGCAATTTGTTGATTACGAAACATCTAAATATGAATGACGTGGTTAATAAAATACAATAATACGCTTGATTACTCATGCGACAACACAGATCTCATAATGGATTAGCAAGATGTTAGATTTTGTCTAACTAATTTAGTCACCCTCTCCTGACATAGTAACGGAACGCGTTCATTAACTACTTTGAAAAAATTCCAGTTATACGGGATATCCCACGAGTTATACCCCCCCCCCCCCTCCAAGTAGTGCAAAAAAGTGAGTAAACAAAAAAAATTCCAAAGAATCCTCAAATTGTATTGCAAGGATCTCAAATATCATATTAGCGCACCCCGGGCATCAAGAAAATTTGATTCCTCAACCGATTTTTTCGATTGCGCACAACCAGTTCAGCAAGCACACAAAGTTGCGCAATTCCAAACATGTCAAATAGGGGATGGCGGTGATCTCCAATGTGCGGCACATGAATTTTCATCTTTTTTTTACGCTGATTCACGAGATGCTATCCGTTTCTTGATTCGATTTAATTTTTGGGGAATAATGACCAAATTACTTCTCGTAAAAGAATAATCCTCTCTTTTAAACCTTTTCGTTTTTAAATAATACAGACCTATGTTATTTCATGTACAGATACATTATAAAAAAGAGGATTATTTCACGTGAAATAAACGAATTTTGGTCATTATCCCGCAACAATTGAGTCGAATCATGAAACGGATAGCATCACGTGAATCAGCGTTGAAAAACAGTGACAATTATAGTACCACACATGTACCATCATCTACTACTATTTGACATTTTTGGGGTTGCGCAACTCTGCGTCCTCGCTGAACTGGTAGCGCGCAATCGAAACAAATCGGTGGAGGGATAACATTTTCATACAAACCGTAGAATCCGAATTTGCAATTAAAAATTGGGGTTTCCTTTTAAAATAAGAAAGTTGGTGCAGAAGAAACTTGCACATGGTCGCGCAAGGGTGTGCAAATATGATTTTTGATATCCTTGCAAAAAAATACGAAGATTTTTGTGTTTACTCACTTTTGGACTACTTTAGGAGGGGCGACAACAACTCGTGGCCTGTGTGTGGGATTATGTTGAAGGGGTTGGTTTTGTTAGGCCTTGCATCTATCTATATTCTCTGCCATACCGAACGTATTTATTTATAATCATCGCGGGCAAGCCCAATAAACATTAGAAATAACGTCGACAGAAACAGACAAGGAAGTTGCAAGCTATTGTTTGCTCATGGAAGCCCATAAAGGTGGGTCTACACGGAGAGAGCTAGAGCAACACTGATTGCGTAGAGCAGTGTCAGCCGCGTCCCACACCATGAGCCCTGAGAGCGCTAGAGTGAGCTTCTGAGACCGCTCTCGCAACTGCTCTCGCTAGAGCAGTTCCGAGAGTGTCTACACGACCCCACTTTCTTGCAATTGCGCGAGAGAGAGATTCGTCTTCGTTTACTCAGTCTCATTCCAACTGTCTGTTTATGAGTTCGTCGAGGGTAGCTCGCGCGGCACTCGTGATTGCATTAATCATTATGGGGAGACGCGAAAGGAGAGAGAAACAATGTGTTTGGGTGTTGTTTCGCTCAGGAGAAACTTCTCGAGACTGATGCCGAGATCGGTTGAAGGGCCGTCCACACGCCGAGAGAGGAGGGCGAACGCTAGAGCCCGAGAGCACCCTGCAACTAATCTCGGAACTACTCTACACTTCACTCCACACTTCTCTCGAGTGCTCTAGCTCTCGCTCTACCGCAATAAGTGTCGTCGTGTAGACCCACCTTAAGTGAGTCACTGGTACTGGTAGTTTGTGGGGCGTACAGTGGACAAGCATTTTTAACTGATCACATTGTTATCATGCCAACTACAGTGGATTTGAAGAGGAGCATCAAGGGTGTACATTAGAGGGTGCCCCCACTCCCGCTGTCTACACTGTGCTCATTTCAGAACCTTCCAGAACCAGCCACCCACTTCACCCTCTTCAAACCACCCAACCCTGACCTTCCCTCAGTCTACTCACCTACTCGATTCTCATCCTTGAACCTTCTGGACTCAACCAATGTGTTTTCTTCTTAAATTGAATAAGTAAATAATTAAAAATACAAATAAATAATTTTTCAGACTTCCTCTGTTTTGTAGGTTGTCAATTACCTATGTAGGATCCTACAGAACTATCCAGACGTCCCAGCCAAAAGGAGTGACTCGAAACAAGTAGAAATTTCGCAAATGCGGGCTCTGTGCGGCCCTCAGCCAAAGTAATGCTCAACTCCGCATTGAACAACCGACCCGTCCGCAACCAACACGAGACAGTACATACCTAATTACCCCACACCCCGTTACATTACCCATCAACCTTGTCCAATACCTGGAAAGCAGGATATTCGAACAGAGATTGTTGACTCGACTGTCTAGTGTACTGGGAGGTCACTCGGTGCCTCAGGGTAAGTATGTATGTAACCGATCGAGTCGGCAATATGGTAACTATGTGACTTCAAAGCTCGTCAAACACCTGCACTGTACGGGAAGGACAGCCTACAAATAGACCGTTCGCCCGAAGGTGAACCTTTGCCAGAGAACGGTTGGACACAACCGAGCAGCTGACCAATCCCCAGGGAATTGATTGTTAATAGAACCACGCCTGATTGAAACGGAACTCAACAATCAATGATAGTTGTCTGACTATTCGCCCCTTATTGATTGACCAAAGAAGATGACAAAATTTTATTTATGAGTACATACATAGATACCTCTTTTACCGGACAATCCTAAATCCAAAATATTACAGTAAGTACCTGCTCAACAAAAAGTGTTCTAAAAATCAGAAAATTGAATGAAAAAATAAGAGGCGGTTAAAATTCCGGTTTCACGTATCAAATCAAAAATTGAAAAAATCGTCTAAGAAGGGTTGCCTATTTTGTGATTGATATCCTAGTTTGTTTAGGCACCAGGGTAAATAAGGGCCTAGTGGCTCTCTCTACCATTTACCATTGATAGAAGAAGAATACAGTTTCCGACTGAGAGGGTTTAATACATGAATAAATTTCAGTTTTATCCATGTGTTTCAGTAAATGAAAAAAATAATAATCTTTTAAAAAAATGAGCATCGATGTTTTAATGCGTTATAAAAAAGTGTACATCTCTGCCTAGGTACCTCCCTGTTTGCCTTATCTGCTTAAAATATTTAACCCACTTTAAAAATTCAGAGGTCAACCTCTCCGATTGTCCCATAATTTGACAGTTTGCGTTTCAAGGTGTCTAGGTCATAAAATCTAAATGTCCGTCCGCCGCGTTTGGTAGACAAATTTCTAAAAAAATCTGAAATTTTGGGTCAGGGACCCATTTACGGCTCTATTTGGCACTCGAAACTTTTCAGCCCGATATCAGACCAAATGTAGAGAAGCGGAGGGAGGAAGTCAAACTTTTTTTGAAAAATGAATTTTTGAATTGTTTATTTTTGGCGATCTAGGCATGTGAGGTATTATGTTATACTACATTTTGGACACTGAATCCAATAAGATGGGTCCCAGACCGATTAGCGCCCACAGGAGATGACGTTCGGGTCAAAATGGGTACCTACTTACCCATTTTGTAAGTGAGTTTTGAGATTTTCGGGTACCTTAGGCGTGTATGGTGTCATTTTCCACTGAATGTTGGATGCTGTATCGATTGAAATGAAGTTAGAAAAAATGAAAAAGTAGGTTGGTATCCAATGATCCAATACATACAGTAAGTATCGATACTTTTGTTTCGATATTGAGACTAATATCGGTATTTTGATTTGATACGTATCAAAAATATTGGATCGAATCGGGTATCGCTACGGCACAATGCTGGACACCCTACCTCTTTCGGCGCACGCCTGCTTATGTCAGCCCTGGAAGGTAACCCCCTGAGCTGTGTCGTAAATGGTATCAAACCAATCCGAGCGAAACAAAAGCAACCGTGACTTTTACCGACCTCGATCTAATTCATTCGAAATTCCTCGGTTTTTACAACCAATTGTGTCAATTTAGTCAAAATGGAACGTGACACTTAGTATTCCATCTCAGCAAACGAGGTAATTACTTTCGAGAATCAACGTTCCGAAAACCCCGACCCGTCGATTGCCATTATTATTGTCTATGAACTCATCACTCGCGTAGAAGAATAAATAACGAGCGTGCCCTCTTTTTACACGAGTTTCGCTTCTTTGACATAGTACGAAGTGTGGAGATCGACCATCCACCACTTACAATTAATTCACCATCGGAAACTCCCTATTTATCTTACTAGAAGAGCACATTTAGGGTCAACCCTCGGGCACCTGCGGCTGAAAAACGAAAACTTTTACCTGCGGTCTTCCACGAAAAATTGCCCATTTATTTGCTAATTGCCGTGTTATTCATCCGTGTCATTTATTTCTTTTTCAATAAACTTTAGAAAGTAAGTAACGTCACAAATACTGGGAACCTGTGGGCGGACCAGGGTTCCGGCACCAGGACTTATTTATTTCATTACGTAAATACGACTGACAGGGGTAAGATAAAAAACGCTGCAAATTCTTTCTAGGGGGTTGGTTATTCCTCGGACCAGGACATGGAGACTAATTTCAATCGAGTCAGCGTTCAAAATTTAGTGGAAAATAATACCCCACACGCCTAGGTACCAGAAATCTCAAAAACCCACATTCAAAATAGGGAGATAGATACCCATTTTGACCCATAACCTCTTTCGGTGGGCACCAATCGTCTCGGGACCTATCTCATTGGATTTAGCGTCCAAAATTTAGTGGAAAATGATACCTCTCTCGCCTTGATCGTCGAAAGTCCCGAAAATTCATTTTTCGGAAAACTCATTTTGACTAAATTTGGTCCGATTGGGCTGAAAAGTTTCGAAGACCAACTAAACCTATAACGGGTCCCTGACCAAAATTTAAGATTTTTAGTAAATTTCCCACTACCAAAATCGGCGCTGACGGCGGGCGGACATTTGCTAATTTTGATATGGGAATTTTGATTCAAAGAATAACCAACCAAAACGGCCTCCTTGAAACGGGTCAAGTGATTAGTTGCTCAACACGTACCTAGCGCGATCTCTTGATAGGGACGGCATGATACTCCAAAATATCGATACTGCTTTCGATACGATATTTTTCAGAAAGTAGGTATCGATACTCAATATTTTCCAATACCGATATTTAAAAAGTATCGATACTCTGACATATATTGGCTCAAAGTATCGATACCACCGATACTATCGATACTGAGCAATATTTTAACAGTCCAAAAAAATGTTTATGGAAAAAATGTATGATTTTTCTTCTACCACAAAGGGAAAGGATCACATCAAGCAATCAGCTTAGGTACTTAATTTTTTACAAATATATATTTTTAAAAGCGAAGTTCAAGAAATTAAAAAAAGATGCAGGTTTATATTTACAGTACCTATATAAAATCACAGCTCAAAAAAATTCTTCCTGGGGAGCACTTCCCAGAAATATCAATTTTTGGAACAGTTTGGCAGAAAGCCTGTTCCTCGCTTTAGAATAAAGCGACCTGCCATTGAAAAAAGCCATTCAGATGGGACTGAAGTCGCCATCACAATAAGCATTTTACAAGCCTCTTTGTGAAGGTTTGGGAAGACAGTCTTCATTTCCTGCCAAATTTGGGTAGGATTCGTGTGAAGTAATGGTGTGACAGGATTCCCGAGGTAGACTGTCGATACTTTACTAGTAATTTACTTTGGCTTAAAATTACCGATGTATCGGCAAAAAATATCGATACTTCCGATATTTTTGTGAAAAGTATCGATACCAATATATTGATTTTGAGTATCACTGAGAAAATATCGATACAAATATCGGTGTCGATACCAAAAAAGTATCGACACTTCGATATATCGGTGGTACCGTGCCGTCCCTATCTCTTGATTCACCCGAAAACAAGTGAGTTACTGCAAGATTAATTAAACAGCGGACCTGGGGTCCCGAGGGATAAACGAGCTCTGAATACGGTTTGTTCATTTAGAAGATTATAGTTTTGCAAATCTTAGGACTCGATGGAATCGGATGAGTAAGGAATATGATTATGTCGGAAACTATGATTGGAAACTGCTCGTGAGGTATGTCAATCACGAGTACAATTGCATCAAAGTAGTTATTAGACGAAGAACGTTGAAGTAGAGGAATGCTAATTTTCATTTACCTGCTCAACTATAAGGAGAGAAGCGAGCATGAGTTAGCCTCGAATCATTTCAGAGAACCGGAAACTTTCAACCAAGAGGACGAAATTGGAGTGCTCTACCCCGCACACCTCTGCCGTCAGTTGAAGTGCAGTATTAGGAACCGAAATCGTAACTTGAGTCAAATAGCCCAAGTTATAACGGAAACTTCTTCGGAGAAGGCTTGAGGGAGCGGCTTAGAGAAAAAGTCTTGCGAGGATTTCCCGGGAGCTTTACAATGTAAATGTACCAGTGGTCGGACCCTCATCTTGAGAAGAGGCTCGTGAAGGACGCGAAAGTTGAAGGTAGAAGGAAGGCCTGCCACCGCCTAGGGAGACTAATATACGGTCCAATATATCGATGGTTTGGCAAGCGATAGCGCGGACGACCAGAGAGGTATATAAATGCGCCGGGTCGCCAACGTAATGGGAGGACCGCCCCCACCTCGACGAACCAGATTTATTGGAAACGTTCAAAACTGAACCTGCCATTTATCGACGGTTCAGCGAGGGAAAATCCTTCGTTTCCTTTTACTCCTCGTCTTTTCCAAACGATTTTCTTATTCTTAGAGGTTTTCTCTTCCCCCCTTATTTTCCGGTCTTCCTTGGTGCCTCTCTTCAATTCACGACCGAAGTCAAGAAAATTGGCAATAATATTGGTGAGGATCCTTCCGCGTGAACGGATCACGTCTCCTGATGCCGATCAGTGAACTTCATCCTCGTATTCGCTTGAACAATATCCTCAGCCGACAAAAGTCCCCCAGTGGGGTAAAGCCAGAATGATGGTGTTCCTTTTGGTTGGTTATTCCTTGAATAATCAATCTACGTTTTCATGCAAAAAGTCAATCTCTCCAATCGGCCCAATATTTTTTTTCTGGACGTTTCAAAGTGTCTAGATCAAAGAAGTCAAATGTCCGTCCGCCGTACGCGCCGTTTTCAGTAGTAGACAAATTTCTAAAAATCTAAAATTTTAGTCAGGGGTCCGTTTCCGTCTTTAGTTGGTCCACAAAACTTTTCAACCCGATCGGACCAAATTTGGGTGGGGTAGGGGTCAAAGTTTGAATTTCGAAAAATGGATTTTCGAGATTTCTGGTACCTAGGCGTGTGGGTATCATTTTCCACTTAATTTTGGACGCTGAATCGATTGGAATTGGTCCGGGACCCGCCACTCTCACTGTTTCCATTTTCTCCATGTTGAAGAAATGAGTCTCCATGCGCCTTGTCCGAGGAATAACCAACACGTGTGAAAAAATTTGCAACGTTTTTGAGATCACAGAAAACATTAACATCATTTCAACTACAATACAACCAGCGTCAAAGCGAAGATTCTTGTATAATGCATTGGGAATGCCTTGAATCTCTTCATGATACGCCTGTACAGTATGCTAATGACGCAGGTCTTTTGCTCAGGAGCATATCCCTGAGACCACGCTGATTGGGGGAGCTACACGGGTCGCTGGGTTCGGAAGGAGAATCAGTGCAGCAAAGACTAAAGATATGCTAACCGAAAACTCTTGGCTGATCCAGAGCACATTGCCTCGTGTGTGGGGAGCCACGCAACTGGAGTACGTAGGTACATGAGGCTGAAAGTAGCCAGACTTGAATTCTTCAAGTCAGATACACGAGAGGACAAATCGATAATTTGATTTGTTTATTTTATTTGTAAGGGAAACACTTATACTTTTGTAATTATTAGGAGAAGTGGTGGAGAAGGCCACATCGTCCTCACATCCCCTCATATTCAAATAAAGGCTTCAATTAATCAATCTTACGATAATTTCGAAGTTCGGTCTACACCTTTCATCGTATTAACATCAATTGAATCTCACGGAGGAATTATTCTGAGGCTCGCTCCGTATGGGAGGAATTTCGTTAATTAAATCTCTGAGCAAGCCTATGAACAGTGATTACAATACGAGCATCCTATAAAAGCAGACTCAGCGGAAGGCAACGATAATCGTGCAAGTAGATGCGTTGAGTCTAACTGAGCGGCAATATTTGCTCGACCAAGCAAGGCGAGTTTGGAGCTATTAAATGCTGGTTTTATTTTTATTCCAAGTCCTAGGTATCCTATTTGTAATATTCAAACAAAAACGAACTATGTACAACAGAGGAATATTCAAACAAACAACGGAGGAAACGTGAAAAATTTGAGAAAGTACTCGTAAGATAAGGCTGGTGAACGGAGAACTATTCAAAACGTAGACAAAATAGATAGGAGTGAAAAAAAAAAAAAAAATCAAATAAAGCACGTCACAGCTACTATGGAGATCACAAAGACACTTCCCTAGGCAGATTTCAGCTAAATACTGTATAATAACAGGTCTCAATAAGATTTTACTGCATGATCATCAAGTTATCAAGCTCATCAGTGACAATAAAATTGAAAATGACTCAAACACTAGAGGCTTCCAGCTTATACTAGCGCTACCTAGCGGTAAAAGACGCCCCACACAATCAACCGTTTCGCTCCAAATTCAAACTTCCAGGAACAGCGCCTCATTCATGGCTTTGTGAGCTTAGTGGGTGCGCCCTGAAAACAACTGCAATCTATTATGGTTTTAGGGAACGTTTCACAATGTTCACACATAAAATCACCGGAAAAAGAATCTAGAAATGGAACATTTTGGCCTAATTTTGAGCCAAAATCCTTGATTTCCAACACTTTCCGAATTCAAATTAATGGATTGTATTTGAAGCTATTCTCGTTCGATGTAAGGTTTTTCATGTAAAATACACCAAAAACTCTTTCACATGAACATTAATATTTAACATAATTTGTGGTTCTCGTTGGAAAGCTCGTTGATGAAGAGTCCCTATGAATCAGCTGAAGAATCACTATTTACGAAAACACTTTATTCGCCTAGCAGAGCTCCATTTTGCCATTTTAGCCTTCATTTAACATTGCCAAATGATTATCAAAATGTTCACAAAAATAAAAAAAACCAGTTTTGAAGATCAATTACTATCTGATCAACTACCAATTTGTTTCTCTACTCTGAAGACTTCATGATACGATCATTCTAGAACATTATGTAGAGACCTGATGCAATTGTGATGTCTCACAACTGTTGTGAATGTGAAATAGCTTTGTACCAATAAAATCAGAACGGACAGTGAGCTCACCAAGGCGAGTGGGAAAGGCCAGGCTCGACTCCACCAAAGGATCGAACGTGGCTGGAAATACCCTGGGTCAACCCCACCAAGGGATTGAGCCCAGGAACTCCCTACCAGGATGGATGGAGAAACCCTGGGTGAACCCTTCCAAGGGATTGAGCCCAGGAACTCCCCACCAAGGGGTATGAATAGCCGGCCATTGGCAAACTCTAGCGAGTTCGTATTTACCATTACCTAGTGGTATGTCTGCCTTGTCTAGTACCTACTATAACGTGTCGGTGTCATTCAAAACATCTCCCTTTCAGCCTTCTCTATAGGTGTGTACCCTGAGGAGATCGAGTAACATCGGATCGGTCAAGAGTTCGGCTCCTTTCATACCCTAACGAATGAGGACGTGCCCCTGAAAGAGATCGAGATCGTCTTTTCAGATCGATTCAGAGTCTGCATTTGTTTAGCCTAATTTCAATATTCATTCATCCTTGTACGCCTTTCATGCTCGCGCACAACAGCAATATCATTTCAGAGGCGAAAAATTATCACGTCAAAACATCGTTCTTCCTCAGTTCAATACGGTTCTTCAAAATGCGAATAGTTGTACTGCTTCAGACTCGAATTACAATTTAATGGATTATAATACGACGTTTTTGAAGAGAAAGCGATGTTCAAGATAAATTCATACGTCAAACCTCTCCTGCTTAAAACTAATTCCCATCGAAGGCTGGCAGACGTGTATTGTTAAGAGAAAATCATGAATTATGGATAACGAGGAGCTTCCCACACTGCTCCTTGTTAAAACCTCCCTCCAACGTTATAGAAGACCTTGTCCCTCAGATGGCCGAGCGGCGATGAATAAATATATACATAAGGGATTCTCGTAGACGGTGCTACAAAACGTCATTTTCGAGATTTACCAGCATCCACCACATTTAGGACATGTCAGGGACAAAGAGGGAGGTTTTAAGAAAAATACGTGAGGTATCGTAATATATGGGCAACTTGAGGTGGTAGTTTTTTGTGGAAGAAGGAGTAGGTGCTCTAATTATTCCACGATAGTTTATCAGTAGAGATGGGTTGTTCTGTATCATTTATATCATTGAATGTGATACGACAAAAATAGCAATGATTCCAGTCCCAGGTTGATCCTCAATTGTTCGTAGTTCCTAAAAACGTTGTCACATTGTAACAGATCGGTGTTATGTGTCACATCGAGGAACATCCTCCCCTGCGCATGCGCCTACTTCTCCCACCCCCGCCTCAACTTGTCTCCCTCTATCCCTGCATCCCTGCAGATTTGTGAGCGAAAATGTGGTGCAAAAAATGACACCTCCCCCACTGCCTACCAAACGTGGATATTGTGTTCCGAAAATTTTTTTGTAGGCACAATTTGACCTGTAAATGGAAATATATACAGACAAAAGGGCATATAGATTCCCGGCTCTAGTTTTTCCTCGAAACTTTTCAGCTCGATCGGACCAAATTTGGGCGGGGTAGGGGTCAAAATGTGTATTTTGAAAAATGGATTTTCCAGATTTTTAGGCTATCTAGGCGTGTGGGGTATCATTTTCCACTAAATTTTGGACGGTGAATCAATTGGAGTGAGTCCCCATGCTCCTGCTCCGAGGAACGACCAACCCCTGTGAGAATTTGCAGCGTTTTTATTTTTTTTATTTTTTGACTAGGTGAATACACTGAATACGGGTATGTATTACTCCAACAACAATTATACACCAAAAGGGGTTCTAACTAGAATGGAGTAATGTTATATTCAAAAACTAAGATACCTGCTGGCCTCACTCTGCTGTTGTTGTCTTCAATTTTTCTAGCTTTCCTGGTTGTCTGATGACTCGGCCTGTTCCTAAAGCTTTGAATAATATGATAGTACCCACTGAAGGCACTGAGGCTGCATAAACATATTATATCCGTCTTTACTTATCAATAGGAGGAGATTTTTGAGAAAATTCGTGATTTTCGATGTAAACGTTGAGGGATACCAACTCATTACAAAAAGAAATATCTTAACTTCACTCAAATTCAGTTCATTGTTTCGTTCACGTATTTTACCCCCTCATCGTCGTACCCTTTTGTGGCCTGAGACATGTACAATCCTCTCACAAGTAAGTATAAATAAGGCTAAGCCGTTCATTTTCTCCGCGTAATTTAATATTCTACAAGCTACCGTGGAAATTCGATTTTCGTGTTTTATCCCAGGCATTACCGTAGCAGACGAGTTCTATTTTCAGGGGCCGTAATAAGCCCCCTAAAAACATCATTAATAAATTGGAGAGCTGCGGGTCCTGTCGTATTCAAGGTGAAATTCAATCCCTTACAACCTCCATATGGCGTGGTTTTTCAGTCGAGGCGTAATAATTTTGAGCATTATCGTATAAACCACCGCTGAATTTGAGTCTCCTCGTTCTTTAAACATTACGGTTAGGAGTTCACTCTCAACAAACGGAAATGTCAAACGTAATCCGTTTGTTTGAAGCGTTTCCGTCGTTTTACCTCGCTCAGAGTATGCTATGCGATTGTACGTATTTGAGAAGGCAACACGAGCTTCTTCCGCCGCTAAGAGCTTACCGACCTCGTAAATGGATATACGTTATTACCTCTCGAGCACAAAGTCGTCAAATTACGTTGCCAAAATGAAGTCATTTACAGTTGGTTTCCATGTGCTTTGCGAGGGGTTCTTTTCTTGTCTCGGATGTTTAAATATAATGTGTTCGGATGTGTTGGTGTCCCATAGAGTGATGGCAACGTTGCCTAAAGGCGCCACCGAAACCTTCCATTCCAAATAAAAACGAGGGGGAAGAATTATTATCCAGACCTACTAAGAAGAAATAATTGGCGTGCAAACTGGAAGTTTGAACGTCACAAACTCATTTAATCCTATTTAGCTAAATTTATTAATACGTTTAAATAGATTGAATTTTTCTACAACTAATTACTCGACAAAGCTACAATGAGGGCAGTAAGAGGGCAGTACTCGCACGCATTCCTCCTATGTTTTCATGCAAAAAGTCAATCTTTCAACAAAAAAAAAAAATTCTGGGCATTTCAAGGTGTCTAGATCAAAATTAGCAAATGTCCGTTCATCGTCCACGCCCACTTTGGTAGTAGAAAATTTGTTGAAAATCTGACATTTCGGTCAGGGACCCGTTTCCGGCACTAGTTTGTCCTCGAAACCTTTTAGCCCGATCGGACCAAATTTGGGAGGGGGATAGGGGTCAAAATGTGTTTTTCGAAGAATGAATTTTCGAGTTTTTTTGGCGATCAAGGCGTGTGGGGTATTATTTTTGACTAAATTTTGGACGCTGATTCCAATGAGACGAGTCCCGGGACGAACCGCGCTCACCCGAAGAGGTTATGGGACAAAATGGTTATCTATCTACCCATTTCTAAAGTGGGTTTCAGGTACCTAAGCGTGTGGGGTATCTATTCCCACAAAATTTTGGACGCTGAATCCATTGAAACGGATCCCAGAACGATTGGTGCCCACCGGAAGAGGTTATGGACGCTAAATCGATTTATATGAGTCACCATGCGCCAGGTCCGAGGAATAACCAACCCCTGTGTAAGAGTTTGCAGCGTTTTTATTTTATTATAACTCCACCACAGCCTGTTCCCATGAAATAGAAGGAGGAAATAAAAATAACAAATTCTTTGCTGCCCCTACTCATAGTTTCTGATCTGTGCAAGCGCCAATCTCTCGGTGTTATGGCACTTGGCCATACGGCCAACGTGGCTTGCGATCTGGCCTTGACATTCTACACAATTTGAAGCTTGGCTGTAGGCTCCTGCAGTGCCAAGTTTGCTGCTTCAGGACTTTAAATTGAAAATATATGCAGCATTTTCCTGGCTGCCCTGCTCGGTACCTACATACATGACAGCACCTCATTTCCAAACTCAACTGGTACTGATACAGGCGTTGTATTGATTCAATGTACTGATCTCGGGAATGGATCAATCTAACATGAGTTGATGAAGTAAAACTTATAATGGTCCTATGAGGATTGTGGTTCCACCATTGCAATTTGTTATATTCATGGTATACCGAACTAATAAAGGCATTCAGGGTGATTAGAGGCGCACTCAATTACGATAAATGATAACGGCATTCGAAATTTATTTCCCTACGGTATAGGATACAAATCAATTTAGAGCGCATAAATGTTGTTAGTGTGCTCTAAATGTGATTACTCGCCACAATTACCCATTAGCGCCATCTTCGCTCACATACGACCATTTAGAAAACCCGATCATTAAGAAAACAGTTTCAAATGAATTATGCGCGCCAATAATAATGGCAGCGGTGCTTCAAACTTGAGAAACTCACGTGCCTTGGAGGAAGAGGTTGTGATTTATTTAACCAATCCCCTTAAAACGCCGTCCAAGATTTATTTGGGATCCCGCGAACTCTGTGGTTTCCCACGTAACCCATTTTCCTTCATTGATTCCAACGATCTTATAACTTGCCAAGTTGGTTGTTTGAAAAGGCCCGAGTGGGGTTTTTTCCGATATTCAATTTAATGGAAGTAGTAAATTCTCTCGAAGGGATTGGAGTCTTTTTCCTCGAGGCTTCTTCCTCGGACAGAGCAGACAGGACGGCGGTGTCACCAATCAGGTTTCTAGCACTAAGAGATTGTGCCATTACCAGATTACAACCAGCTTTGAGGGAGCTCCGAGTTCGTGTCTTAAGCCCCCTTCATTTCTTATTGTGTCTGATGGACCCACTTGAGGCAAATGACCACTTCAGGGAAGACGTTTAACCAGTTGGGCACGAGCTTGCTTGCTGCCTTAGCATTCCAGTCACCTTGGAGGCTAATTAGGCTGATTCTGAGCACATTTCTCGTTTTTTACATTATACTATCATACTTATTGTTGAGGTTTGAGGACAACTACCCAATCCTTGACATTCCCCTCTTAGCTAAGTGACATCATACACGAGCGTCATCTACAGTAGAACTAGGGAGGTCTCTGTTGAGTGCTGTGGTCGCGGAAGAGGTTGTAACCTCCAGGTGTTGGGTGGTTCGGTATCGGCCATATTCCCATATTGACTTTGGTGCTTGGCTATGAAAGTGTTATAATTATCTTCTTTCGAGGTGATACGTATTTAACGAGAATACAAGTATATCAATTCTATCCTATCATCTTCCCCAGGTTCCAATTAATTGAATTAGTAGTAGTTAAACCAATATCGCGTTATGTATACAACGCTTAGGCGGTTATAAATTCACTTCCACTCAAAGGGAAGTCCTTGGGAAGCATCTGATCATGTGCAGCGTCAATATTCGCTGGAGTTCAGTGAGATTGTGGGTTTATGAGTCTCACCCGCTCAGTTGTACCCGGCAGCTTTCGTGAGTAGAGAATTAAGGCTTTGAATTTTGTAATAGTTTAAATCGTCGTAAGAAGGGACGTGACCGAGTAAAATGAACGATATCCGAGACGAGACGTCGGTTCGAAGTGAAGTACTAGAACACAGCAAATACTAAAATTGGGGTAAGATTGAGCGAACCTAGGGTGGCGTTTCGTGGAGTAGGAAAGACGCGACATAAATCCATGGTAGTCGAGAAAATCCCCATTGTGGTTCCACGGGAACTGCTTATGTACGATGTATGTATGAAGGTTAGTGGACTCGGTCACGTAGATTCTAGCCAAAGATTACATGAACTCTAATCTATGATTCTAACTAGTGCAAGAGCTGTTCCACTAACAAATGAATGAAACGTCCCATAAAAATTAATATGAACGAAGGAAAATTAGTCGGGGGTAAGACGCTATGGGATAACGAAAGCTGGCCAAAACAAGAGAGTTTGAGTAAGATTAGTAGTTAATAGATTCTTGACTTGTGTAATCTAAGTGAAAGTAGAGTTGAAGGCATGTTTATGTTTCAATGCATGAAGCCCCCTACATTCGGTTGGCAAGCGCTGTGTCTGATTCGTTCGGATTTCAGGGAATAAAAATTGACAAGGCACGACGACGCAAAGATAGGACGCTGTTATGGGATCTCTGCAATATTTACTAACTAAATTTGTACCTTTTGAATTTGTGTTTGTTCTGGTTGTCTGTGCTTACAGGGAGAAGAGGAAAGTTAATGTCAGAAGGAATAGAACGCATCGAAAAATGTGCAAGGAATTCCCAAGCTATCCAAAATGAAATATATTTATTTATAAATATGCAATTTACTAATACGCTGCCAATGTCGAATGCAAAACTAATTGAATTGACTCCTGTAAAAACATGATCACTGTAAGTAGGTAGTAATTATACAAGTCAAGGGTCTCGTGCGAGAGGTATGATCTGGATGAGTCCCAAGGTAACCCCAAATAAAAGCGACGCGGTCTCCGAGGGATCATGTAATTTGTCCGACTCACCTGAAAAAGGTAGTCCAGCAAGCTTAGGGTTTAGGGTCGGAGTGCCCCCGTCCAAGTGGCCGTACCCGGGATAACGAAGGTACACTGGTACTCGTGCGTACCGTTGAAGTGCAGTCACCGGGGGTGGACAAAGTGGATACCTCAAATCAAATCGCTGTACTTACGGGGAAGAGGTATCAGACTGGTCTACTTTGAAAACTCGCGCAGAAACCAAATTGAAAAATGCCGGGGAAACGGTGGCTCACACGGTATCAATCCTGTCCGCAGTCCCTTCTTGCTGTAGTGGCATCTTTCATGAATTCACCGAAGGCGATAGGTTTTGTTCTCATGTTTTGGGAAAGGGAAGGATGTGTGAGTAAAAATATGATATTCCAGAGACGCGACGAGTCTTGATTGCAGATGGGGAACAGAGCTAACTAGCCGGTACTCACTGTAAGCAATGTAGGACCAATGGCGAATCTGGAGTCAGAATTTTAAAGTGTAAATACACAGAAACTAAATCGTTAGGAGCAAGTTGCACGTCTGGCTCAAGTCTGTCTGGCAATCACGCAATGATGTGAACTCACATCTAACTAGGGCAGCTTTGGGAACCATTATTAATTGCACGATTCTGAGAAAAATATACAGTTTGGCCACTGAGATATTTATGCTCTACTTAGTGCAGGGTAAATGGTCTCAGTGCCTTCCTGGGACAAGAGCATAGCCAGATGGATAGGGGACGGACGTAAAACGTAAAAATAAATGAATTCCCAAGTACCAAACTCATGAGAACGTGGAAAAAATGGTTGATCAATCAACCCAAAAGTAAGAAACTAACCGAATTAAATCAAATTGGATCATGAATGAATAATATCACATTTCATGGATGTGGAGAGCATCCTCAGAGGAAATATTTGCACTATCACAAAAAGTCAAACAACTGCAGTTAAGAAAGCATGTTCTTAAAATAATTCTGAGGAAGATGAGGAACCAAAGGGGATGTAGGATAAGACATGTATGATGATCCTCAGAAGGATGCCAGTTAAGTCAATATAGTGTAAGAGTGGAACATTAATAAAGTGCTGTGTTCTAGGAAATGTGACTAATTTGTGTGGGTGAAGATAAACATGAATTAAACATAGAGGTTAATGCTCTGTGTAGTTTTGCAGGAAAGTCATGATGGATAGCAAGACGATTCAGGCAAGAGAAGCTAAATTCAGGCAAGACAAGCTAAGTTCAGGCAGAAGGTGATGAACATGTTCACGCAGGAAGTGGTAAGGATGTGACCAGAATTTAGTGCGCTCATGGACAATACAGCCGAGGCGGCTGCCACTGGAAGACTGGGTAAGTTCCTAGACTTACTTACTTCTCCTTAGAAGAATTCAGAGATTGGTCTTGACAAGCAAACTGAGAGTGTAACTCAAGAACCCAGAGAAGAAACGTGGTTGCAATTATTCCATCTGGAGAAGACCGAAGAGTATATTCTACGCCCTGGATGTCAGAAGTTCGATGAAACACAGGACTACTCCCCCTGGCGCGGCGCTCTTTGAAATGTAGTTGAGGTCAGCAGATTGTTGGCACTTGTTTGACCCAGACGTCAGAACAGTCACAACTACACCAGGGAAGAACTCAAGCAGATGAAGAATTATGTGACACTATCTACTACCTAATTACTGTACCTGCTTATTAACATTATAGAGACACACCGACGATGGTGAGGCAAGAAGATGGCCCAAGAGAGATGCTTCGCGAGATGGACCAAGCAATGGACCCTGCTATTACTTGGATGCAAATTTACCCTGAGATAAGAATATGTGAACATGAAATTTGATCCGAATTCCAAAACTGTGATGGATATCATCAAGTGCTTCGTTGAACTTGCCAAGAACAATCAATATTACCCAGGAGCTGCATTGGATGATCAAGAAGTAAGGAGGAACATGGTTACACAATCTGAAATTGAATACTCGATCACAGCAGTTGGTGAGGCCTGTCCTAAACTAAACTGGATGCTCTGAAGACAAAAAGCCAAGAATAGCTGTTGGCACCATCAAACAGATGATGTTTTAATTGTACTCTGCTATGGACAAAAACAGGAGGAGAGTTATGGCTCTGGATCTGGAGGAGCATTGATTGGCTACACCTGCGGTCAAGATGAGAAGAAAAGGAGCAGCCATAGCAAGCCAACAGAATGTAAGATACCCATATAACCATGTTACAAACGACCATATGGACACTTCGTGCAGAGCAATTTGGATTAGCGGTCCTACGCCTTGGCCACCTCGTCCTTTGCCACTT
Organism: Cyrtorhinus lividipennis; assembly: GCA_019603395.1. Taxonomy (NCBI): domain Eukaryota; kingdom Metazoa; phylum Arthropoda; class Insecta; order Hemiptera; family Miridae; genus Cyrtorhinus; species Cyrtorhinus lividipennis. Next base: position 18,294,782 of record CM034002.1, on the reverse strand, counting down.
CGTGAATGAGCTACAGACCAAAATGCAACTGATGAGGCCAGTACAGTCAAATAGCAACAGGCCCTGCTACTGCTGGGAGGAAGGATGGAAACAAAGCAACCCCAAGAAAGGTGAGAAGAATGCAATCCACAAAACAGATAAGAGGAAGTCAAAAACCCCTGCCCAAGATCACATGGTTGTGCTCAAAAGTTTGAAACTAAAAGCCAGAAGCCGTTGGAAACTAAAAGGGCAGACCTGAGATAGGACTCTAAACCAGAGTCAAGTCTCATGAATGATGAAGATGAAGGTGAGTCTTCAGAAATTGACTCCTATGTATGCAATGATAAACTATGGCACAAAGTACTGCTACAACACGAAGAAGAGGAGGAGGATTTGGACTACAAGGGATATGGTCCAGCAAGTTGTACGGTTTGGAGTAACTCTACAGATCTGGAAATTGACGGAGTAGGGGACAGCGGTTTCTACTCTCAAACATGACAGTGAGATGCAACTAATTGGCAGAAGAATTACAACCATTCTGAAGGAAAGACAACATGAAGGAAAGTTTTAGTGGGTCTCCTTTAACCTGCCAGCACCACGTGAACTGAAACTGAAACTGCAAGTACTTTAGCAGGCAGACTCAAATTTGAGCTTGGTCGCTGTCACACAGGAGGACAGCATGACTTGCAGTCAGGGGTGCGGCAGTCCAAGCAGACTTCAAGTGACTCCACAAAGAGTTGTAGAGTCAGGAGGGAGAGAAACACCGTCAAAGCAACACGATGATACAGAAAGCCATTGGCAAGAGGAGAGTTCGACGCGACTTGAATTCTGGAATGAAGATGGCGCTCCTGAGATCCTAGTAACTTCAGAGAGAGAACAAAGGGATAGGAGGGAGTCCTTGAGAGAAAATAAAGGACTCATTAGGCAATGATGAATGAACCATACCTCCAAATGACACCTGGAATTGGCAATGAAGTACCTGCCAGAGTTGAAGAACATCCAATTCAAAAATGACATCTTTGATTGCCCAGACGGCAAAAGGAAGAAGACAGCCAAGTATTCAGAAAAGGATAGATCGGGAATCCCGTTTACAAGATTCTACTCAGATCTAATGTGACCAATTAAACCTCAAGCAACAGGACCACAAGCAAGATATATAGCGACATTCACGGACGATGCGACAAGATATGCCTTTGCCCAGGAACTTGTAGATAAAACAAGAGTTAAAACGGTACTAATGTAATGACTCGAAGATGGACGCAAGATAGCTGGCCCAAGCATGATGGTGGCAGAAATAAGGCCAGAGGCTTTGAGTACAAGATGACAGAAATGAACTCGCTGTTGTTCAGAGAACAGATCGCATTAACAGTGTGCAAACCTGCGACGCCTCTGCACAATGCCACTGCAGAACGACTGAATCTAGAGATTGAGCAGAAGAAATGGTGAACTTAATTTTATCAGGCATACCAATGAACTTCTGGGCTCATGCCATGTGATTTGTGTTGAATGATCACAATCTTCTAACTCTACTTGTGGATTCAGAACGCAATATGGAATGGCAGTGGGTCGAGCGCCGGTTCTGAAATAACTGAGAAAGTTCGGATGTAAAGCTTTTGTTCTGGACAACCTGGCAAAGCAGAAATGAGAGTTTGCTCCCAGAGCTCACCGAGCATATCGGTTAGATTGGGAAGAGACTGGCTATGTACTCTGACTGGAAAGCAAGAAGACTTTGATCGAATTCGTCGAAGATAAAACCTATGAGGACTTCAACACAAGGGAGACGCACGTCCAAGTGAGGCAAGAAGTAATTCAAATATATAACATTAAGTAAGAAGGAAATAAACAACGGGAAAAAGAACAGGACGCAGAAACAGAGGAGCAAGAAGAACTACGAGATGAAATTCCAAAGAAAATTTGAGTCAAGGCAAGATAGAGGAGTACAACTTCTTCGAAGAAAGCAAAGGCAAAACATAACTTGCCTAAATAAAAAATTATGTATTAAAATAAATAAATAAAGGCAAAAGCAAACCCAGAAACCAATAGCTACGTTGAAGCAAGACAATGGATGGAAGCCATTAACCAGGAATTCCAGGCGTTGGAACAATGAGACATGGAAAATAGTCCCACGATCCTAAGTGCCTTTGGGGATCAGGATTATGGAAAAATGCTGGATGCACAGAAGGACGTTGGAAGTTGATGGAACTACAAGTTTCCGAAGCAAGCTGATTGTAAGAGTATGAGCTGCCAGAAATATAAACGCCATTAGGTGGACTACCTAACGTACGATTCATGCTCATAGTCGCAACGTAATGTAATCTATAGTAGAACTGAAATAGTTTCCTGAATGGCTTGTTGGATGAACCGATACCTATGTATAGATGTGCTGGATGGTTTCTGCAAGTACCTGGAAAAACCCATCAATTAAAAGAAAAAAAAAAAGTGTACGAAGTACATAGGGCTTTATATGGATTAAAGGTAGCGCCCAGAAGAGCAATGCCTATTCGTATGGAGGAAAGAAGAGAAATTGGCAATCATGCTGCTGTACATAGACAACATTCTCTCCGCAACCAACTTCAAAAGAAAACCGGGACAATTTTAAGTAGTAGAAATCGTAATTCTCAATTACGGACCTGGAGGAACCGACGAAATTCCTAAAGCTGGAAATTAAATGTAATAGGAAAGAGAGGACGATGCGAGTGCACCAACATTCATGCTACAGCATTCGTGTTGATACCATTTCGGAGAGATACGATCCAAATGGCAGATCTCGGGAAGAGATACCCATGATGAGAAAGATGAAGAAAGGGAAGAAGAAGGAAGTATGATGAGATGCCATAAAAGCATTCAAAACAGACAAGCAATTATGTTGCTTATGTGCCTACAAGGAGGAAGCCAATTGGATATTGCTTAAGCTGTTTGCATTCTCAGCAGAAGACAAAGAAACTATACGGAAGAAGACCTGGAGAGCGGTACTACGAGTTATTTAAAACCTAAGAGGAACCAGAGACGTTGGACTAACCTACAAGGGAAAATGA
>CM034002.1:18194431-18291668 GCA_019603395.1 Cyrtorhinus lividipennis | reverse complement strand
CAACCGAACTGAGGTGCCAGGGATACGACGAGAGCGACTGACCAGACGACGACGATCATGCCACAATACGGCCACCATTCCTCGTGTGGATGTAGTCCACGTTCGTAACAGCCCAGTATCTGTCAACAAAAATGAAAAAAATTCGAGAATTCACAAAATCGATCTCTACGATAAGATTTCCAAAATCGCTTCTTACCAAAATTGCTGCTTGAACATATTTTTTGAAAAATATTCGGGTATACAGAACTCACTGTAACTATCCAAGGCTGAAATTCTCTTCCCACAATAGGGTTTGTACCCTAGAAGCCTTGAGTTGGGATCCACGTTAGTTTTCAAATATACAAGTGTTAAATACGGGGACATAAAATGCTTTTGTCCTCATTTTTGGAAGAGCAACTAACTAATCAATACACTCTGTAGCTTTTCAGAACATCCTTTAAACAAAATCCAATTACTTCATAAGAAGTGCAAATGAAACGCTGATAACGTAAATAATAGGGGTGTAGATCAGGGGTACCGAGGTAGAGGCTGTACCCCAGACAAAAAGAATACAAAATAGTTTTACTTAAGCGAATAAAAAATGCCAAATTTAATTTGGGATCATTCTACTTATTCGATTTCACCAATTCATTGTAGTAGAGTCAAATCGGAGATAATGATGGTCTGAATCGATACAATATTGGATCCCAGGATCCTGATGATCTCAAACGGATCAACGAAGAACAAAGGTTTGTTTTATTCGGCAGAGCAATGATTCCCTTTTCATTGCCGCCGGACAAAAAAAGAGTTGTAATGGCATTGTCGAAGAAATTGTTTAAGAAAAGTTTGCACTTCTCTTTTTTTCATCAAGTTGGCTCTTTTTGTCGGCAGTTAGCAAGCGCCAGCTGCTTTACGGTAACTTCACTTTCTGAAGAGTATTTTTTTATACGATCCAAATAGCTTAATTTGCTTCAAGAAAGTTGTTCATGGTATGTCATTGAGTTTCGGGAAAGGAGATGTAACAGCCATGAAGACCCAAAATTTGGTGAGTACATCACATCAGTGAGCATCGACGCAACATTTACGATCCCGTGCTCAATATGCATCTGACATAATTACCATAAAAACTTCAAAGAAAAGAGAAAGAAACTTATTAGCATCATTTTGATGGGCCTACAAACTTATAAATTCTCAAAAAGTGAATGTTATGATCATTCAGGGTTCATACTCAACAAAGAAGCCTTAATTTCTGCCAAATAGTATGGTACTAAAATACTTCAGCAATTTTGAAAAATTCAGCTAAAACTATTCAATTTTTGTTTGTTTTTTGTGTAAAACAATGCATTGATATTTGGCGTTCATGTTCAGAACCTTGCATTTCATGTGTTGGCTACACAATAGTGTAGTATATCAGTCAGCTGGTGATTTGCAGAACTCTTGAGAGTATTCCCCCTTGTAATGATGGCCTTATCCGCTGTCATCCAAGGTGCACTTAAATAATCAAAATAACTTTTTGTCAATAATTATTAGAACTGAAACTTTCAAAACTGCTTAGCAGCCAATGATGCTTTTTTTACACAATTTAACACATCGGCTTCGTGTTTTTAAAAAATTGTTGGGAAAAATTTGTCTTCTTGTATTTTTGAACTCAACAATGGATGAACCACGGTGACAGCACTATCTATAGTGTTCAATGATGTACGGTTCTCTCTTACGGGCGATGATGTTATCGCATACCTTTCTCGTGACATTGCTAGCGTATTTCGCAACCCGTATCGATAAGGCCCATAAAGACAGGTTGTTGAGGCAATAACCATTTCCATCCGATTAGGTTCTATATCCTTCTCTAATCTTTCACGCCGAAGAGATATCGGTCGGTGAGGCGGCTAGTTGAAACAACTCGATATTTCCGGGCCGGAAGCTTGCGGCCCTCCCAGAGGTTTTTATTGGCCTCCTCCCCCCCTTCGATTATGGGTTTATGGATGCCTACCTGGTTTCTTTTTTTACGGCGTTAAATGTTTAAATATCGAAAACCGTTTTTGTAGGGTCACTGAATGAATATAGTGTTGTAAAAAATTCAAATATTTAAATTTGTCAGTTGGGGGATAGTAAAGAAACGTTTGAATATTACAATTAAAATCTCTCAATTTGTGATCGCATATTACGTATAGACTCAACCTTAGAATGACACTCATTGTGACATGGGGGGTTCAAAGTGACCTCAATCGCATTATTCACGTTCATTTGTCGATTCATAAGGTATTGAGGCGGACGTATTCCAACATGTAAACCCGGGATGAATGAAAAACAAACGAATCTTACGTAAAAATATTTTTTATGGCCAAAACAACCTCGCTAATTTTAGATCGTAGTTTAACCCTAAAATGGCTCTCTCATTGTGACACCTTCATCAGACCTCAAACCCATTTTTCAATTTATTTAAACCGGGTTTGGTAAATCCAAGTTAAATCCTCTACTTAGATAAGGATATCTGTTTCTCTTTTTCCCCGAAGGGAATGTAGATTTAAAAGGGAAGGAACAAACTCTGAAGGAAAAATACGGCTTCTGCTCAAAGACGTTTCCGCTCGAGAGCCCCAGGGTCAAAGGACCTTATTACGATTACATTGGGATCTCTAACTCAAACATATTTACCAACACCTGAACATCTAAGTGGGCTCGCTAGTCTCCAAAATCAAATTTTTGCAGGGCCTCAATTCACGTACAGAAAAACAAGCGAACCTTTTCTGGGGAGAAAACTCTGTATTTAGTGCTCTGATCAAAATTAACATCGCAATGAATGTATATATACTACGAGTCCTTTCAGATTATTCAATTTGGCCAGATTAGGGTTTGATAAAAGACTATATTCACAAAATCAAGCCGAGACAAAGTTTTTAACAAGTCCCTTGCCCTCATTTCGCCAAACTTTTTCAGTTTTCGCCCGTTCAATAAAATATTCAAGGGCTTTTACACGTGAGGACGGCACTGCCCACTCGGGAAGGAAACTTGATAACCTAACTGGTCTTTTGTTCGTTTTCGAATGTTATGTAAAAAGTTAGTTTGTTTTAAATTTTAGCAAAACCAGAGAGAAATTGAAATAAGCGGAGCGAGTGCATCAGCACAAGCTATGCACTGAACCAAGTTCAAAGTACACTGAATGTTTCAAAAGAATGTTCGTTTGTTGTGACTTTGAAACAAGGGCTAAACAAGGGATTTGCTAAGTTTCCAATACAATAAAATATACTTCAAAATATGACCCGTTCTATTGTCTAACTAATAAAAACAAGCAAAGAACTAACTTATTGACGTCCTTTCAACATGATTCGGTGTTTGTGAACTTTGCATCGCTCTATTTCAAAGCCAATTCAGACACACAATTTTTTGAAGAGAGGATCGGCGTGTTTGAGCGGTAGGTACTGATGAGATGTAGTCACCACCCATACTCATCGTTCTACTTTGACGCTACCTGAAATCTGAAACAAAAGCATTCTTCAAACAGTTTCTAAACCAGCAAAAAACGGATTAATTGGTATTAAGCTTTCGCCTTATTTGGGAGCATGATCGGTGCGACGCCGCCCATTTTTATTCTTTAGCGTTAAAATTCGTTAAAAACTTTCGAAAGCAAACGAAAACCTTCCATATGGGCGTTGCCACAGACACAGCTCAGCTCGTTTGGTAAATATTTATCATATCCACGGCTCCAATGCAATCACCATTCAGATTTTTTTTTATTAGCATATTGCTTGGCAAGTTACTGTGTACATCGGTTTGTACAGGAAGAAACGGGCCTTTCTACTAAAATTTTATTTATTATACTATCCTCATGATCGCAACAAGTGATGTGCGCTAGTCATGTCTTCTTATCAGCAATAAAGCTTATCTTTAACATTGAAACATTTTTCAACCCACATAGCTCATGTTATCAGGGTAAATCTGAACCACAATTTTTTAAACTAAAATAACATCAATTACTCCCACGTTGTGTGTATTATTTTAATCTTGATGTAAAAATTAATGTTGTGCTTGTTTGGAATTCGCGCTTTTTTCTCCTTCTTCTTCTTCTTCTTCACATTCTTCTTTCAATTTAGGTGCATGGTATCTCAAGACTTGGGATATCAAATATTCGCAACCTGCTCCACGTTCTACGTTCCACTATTGGTCATCTTAGTCCTCTATTGGAAGATATTCCAGGCGGCGAGGAATAGAATACGAAGGAGGAGGACGAAAGCCAAAACTCTCACCGACTCTGGGCACCCGAAAGTTGGGAGATTCAAGTTCCTTTCAAGAAAGAAGTAAGATTATTATAAGATATTTGAATTCATACTCTTCAAATAAATGTACCGACTGGGTCCTCGAGAAAGGCGTATGTGTTAAGTAGTTCCTCAAAGCCATTGTTTCACCTTCAAGATATTCTACTTCAGCGTATTATAATTCATCATTCGCTTCTTATCCTCATGGGTGTCAAACTTGCACATTGAAACTTTTCGTTCGAGCACTGATCCTCAACTTCTCTGAGATGAAAGTGAGCTCTCCTATAGTGAAAGTCTCAACCTTCGAGTCTTCCATAATTCAAAATTATTGCTAATATTACTTCCTCCTTTCTTCCAAGCGTAACACCCTGCTCGATATCAGGTATTATGAATTCGTTGAATATCGAGGATAGAACGGCTCTGAGTTCTTCAATCTTTCGGTACGAACAAAGAACGGATTTAGCGACTCGTAATATTGTGTTCAGAAGAGCAGAAACAGGGGATGAAAGGATTTCGAAATGCAGGGCAAAAAAAATCTGGTAGAAGTGTGTTCTAACTTCGGTGACCCTTTCTCTATTAGAAAACTGAGCGTTTTCAAGTTCAGAATATTTTATTTTCTGTTGGATAAAAGGAGAGAAAATCAACGGAGCTTTCACAAGTTACAAATCTCCACGTGACTTGGGTTAAAAGCCATCGAAAGGGGAGTGAAAAGTCTCGCCACCAGGTCCTTCAGCACGGCCTTCATCCTGTCGTGAACTAGGCTGTTAATCCTTTTCACAGCTCAGTTTTCCTCGTGGTGAAGGAACTTTCCGAAGGGAAAATCGCTTTACTCAAGTTTTAATTCTGACTTGAACGTTATGACGTTACGAAATCGCTATATCTGGGAAGCGACTTTGGTTATTGATAAATCGCAATGTAAATTACCCAGCAATGACTCAATATTACTCGATGACGTTGTGATATTATGACAGTATCTTCCAACGTCCATTATTGAAATAGGTTTCCACAATATTCTGTGAGTGACTGATGAATAATTTATTCGATCTGTCACAGTCGCAAATATTATTTGACGAGCGAGACTGAATCGATTCTGCTTCTCTCATGGGAGATTCCCAATACCAGTCAATCTTATGTAGCTTATAACACTCTGGCACCACCTATTTGTAGATGAATACCAAATTCGACTATTTCGGATTAATCATTCAATTCTATAGGTTAGTGTGTCACTGGAGGTACTAATTACCGCCCAATTTCCCTCGTAAGCACTATCTCGAAACGAAAATTGAAAATGAATGAAAATCTTGGATCCTACAAACTCCTGTCTAACAGGCAGTTTGGTTTTCGTCGATGTATCGGTGTGGAAGAGGCTCTCTTTGAACTAACCAGAGATGTTAATACGCTAATGTGCCTCACCAAGGCTATTGATTCAATAGATCGTAAAAAACGATTAAATGCGTTGCCTCTATACGGCTTAGATGGTGTCGAGCTGGAGTAGGACCGAAATTAGTTCAAGAGGAGAACCATGCAAGGGGTCAAAAATATGAGGTCGTTTAGGGTTTTTTTTGTCTTTATCAACTAAATAAGTAATATAGAACATCGGAGGAACTGTTTATTTATTTGCGGATGGTACCGCGAATTCTTGCGAGATTGATTCCTGGGATGAAGTCTTTCGATCTGCGAATTCCGACCTCAATAAAACCTTTTGTTGGCTGTGTGAGCACTCTCACAGCCTAAATGTTAAAAAACTAAATACCTTGTGTTTTTTTTTTAATCTCTAGCCAGAATAAACATTCATAATTATTATAATCTACAAATTCCCAGCCTCGTTCTCTTGCCCCACACTTGAATATGATCAGTCCACGAGATATTTGGAAGTAATAACTGATGAAGATCTAAGGTGGAATGCTTGCAGTTGGCTCAAAAACTCGCAAGTTCATTTTCTACCGTCTGCGTAACTGCCTGTCTACCGGGAAGTTGGTCAAAATTTATAAGGTCCTCGTTATTCGCGGATCTACATGTATACTTTTTGTGGAATAAACTGCATATTCATTCATTCATGTTTCAATGAACAATTTATCAAACATTGTGTTCATTTTCCAGGCTCATGGGTGACTGGGAGAAAAACAAGGGTGACGTAGCCCTGGTAGAGGGCTCCCTCGGTGAAGGCGACGCCGACAGGGCGGGTAGCGATGGCGGCGGGGCGACCACGGCCTTCACGATCGTAGAAAACAACGGAGGTGATACCGTGCAGGTGAGACGAGCTACCAACGTGACCCTCGTTAACGTCCAGTCTAGTAAAAGGCTCCCTGAGAAGATTTTGCGCGTGTTGAGGGTACGGCTTCACCAGAATTGAAACAAAATTGATTTATTATTTATAATTTATTCATTCTTTTCAAGTCTTGCACCTCCAGCACGTGTTGAAACACTTTTATATAAGTATTTAAATTTCTCTGAAACGGGAGAAATACCACCATAGTTTGTGTCAGTTATCATTCCACTAGGTAGCAATACAAAAGAGACGTGGAACCTTTGCAGGAGGCCTTGTACAGAGTTGTATTTCAGATTTGTGGTTTATACCTCCCACGACCCCTTTCTCTTAAAGGTCTCCAATGAAAGGATCGAAATACGGTCACGAGTATTGGGTTAGGAATAGTTTTATCGCTGGAAAGCCCAATCAGCCGGCAAATCTCGCACAAACGGTAGGTAGCAATATAGAAACGAAAGTTGAACGTGGTTTTCCACGAGTTCGCTTCGAAACAGCTCACCGTCATGTCAACATCACTGTGTATTTTTAGAGCTCAATATTAGTCTTGAGTTTTGATTCTCAGAGTACTGCCATTTGTGTTTGTTCTGCACGCAGTCCGCTTCGACTCTTTACATTGTATATTACTTTCACTTTGTTCGAGAAAGTCGCTCTCTGGAAAAGACATCTGGTCATCTAACTCCTCTTTTTTACACAACTTCAAAAAGACGTCGGTTCCCACCTATGTTTGTTCGACCCATATTTATTTTTTTATTTTTGCGCTGGACCTAACTTTTGACGATCAAATACAACTTTTCTTCGTTTTTTTTTTTCGTCTACCAGTACTCACGTAAATTCTTTGGGTTCCCGAAAAAGGATGTGATACTTTGGATGAATGAACCGCTGGTACGCCTATGAATCATGGCGATTTCACTAGTCGTCAGATTCATATTATTTGATGAGGGTTCCTTCATAGGCACGTGGATACTAAAAACTTGTATGCATTGAGACAATATCTACATTGATGTTTTTCGAATTGAACGGCAGGTGAGTCCGGAAAGATCGACGGCCGAAGTAGCCAATTCGAAGTCAGATCCAGTCACGGTGGTGGTGAAACCCAAACGAGACACCAAAAAGGAATCGATGGAAGCCAAAAGAGAAAGAAAAGCTGCCAAGACGCTCGCCATCATAACGGGTAACAAATTTGGGTTAATCGTCTTTTTTTTTTTTTTTCAAAGTGAATTTAAAAGAATAGAAAACCATAAATGATCTGAATATCAAAAATGTTGAAGAGATGTTTTGTGGAAAATAATGGTAGAAATAATATCAAACAAAATTCAGGTAGTTGAACAATGATTCTTGGATTGTAGCTAATACTGCATTATTAACAAGAATATATTGTAAATTCCACATACCTAGGTGTAATATTTTCCGTCTGCCGTATTTCAGGAGCGTTCGTCGTTTGCTGGCTGCCTTTCTTCATTATGGCCTTATTGATGCCCCTCTGCCCCGAGTCTTGTCATATCAACGAATACCTCTCTTCCCTCTTCCTCTGGCTCGGATATTTCAATTCGACTCTCAACCCCGTCATTTACACGATATTCAGCCCTGAGTTCCGAATGGCGTTCAAGAGAATTCTCTGCGGCGTGAGTCACAACCGACCGAGAAAAAGATAGAAACGTTAATATTTAATATTGAAGAGAGTTTAAGCCCTCTACAGCGGTTGTTGATTTGAGCTTGAAATTTCTTATTCGTCTTGCATTTCTCGAATTTTAGCTGTCGACTTTGTTACGCGAAAACCTCGATTTTCCCATATTTTTTGGTAAACCGCAGCGAAAATATCACTGAAGAAAAGTAATAGGTACTTAAGTAAGAGATTAATAACTCTAGTCGAACCACTTTGTCCTCTCATTCCCTCAAACTTGACTCGCTACTTGCTTTGCGATTTTTGTGGATTACTACACCGATTACGACATCTGTGTTACTAGAAAAAAAATCAATCGCTGATACAAACGCTCACCCTGGGCTATGGGCTAGTCTTACATACTTGCTGAGGACGAACCAGATCTGTGATAATACTGGCTGACCGAAAGCACCACGAGTAATGGGCATTACTTCATCTTATCTGCTGCTTCAAATGTCATCTGAGCTCAACGAACAAGAAGTTGAGAAAAGAAGGGATGGTGTTCGTCTTCCTAAATATCAACATTCACTGCTGTCATCAAAGATGCTGAATATTTATGGCGTGGGACGGCTGTTTTGAGTAGGTCCTGGCCTTGAGACCTTTTATTTGGTGTCCTTTGGGACTGTAGTCTACCCAGTGTCCTGGTCGGCCTGATAATTCTAGTTGACATCCTTCTGTACCTCAGCCATAGGGTAGCAGCGCTGACCTGGTTTCCAGCCAGATGGTATCTAGTGAGATATAGATGTCTATCTGCTGATAGTCCTGAATCTGTCTCCTACAGTCCTGGCCAGGACAACCCTGCTTTTAGGATCACAAGGCATGTTGAGTCTCAGTCCTGGCTTGTGACTCCCTGTATTGGTCATGTAGCAATTCAGGTTTGATGCTTTTTACTTATTATCCCAAAGATCAAAAGTCATGTCCCGGTTACCTCCAGGATAACCATCATGGTGTAGCCTCCATCAAAGCCGCTGTCCAGACCCCTGCAGTCCCTGATTTCCCTGCAGAATATTGGTCCCTGGGATACCTATTGATTCGGTTGCATCCTAACGCAATACATCTATTCTGAAACTGTTTCCTATTGGCTTGGCTTGATGGCCCTTGGATAACAATCCTCGCTGGGTATCCTGTAATTCGTCAGTTATATCTCGGTTACCTCCAGCATAACCATTCAAACTTGACTTCTTGTAATGCCACAGTCCTGATGTAGTATTCTGACGGGTCCCAGTCTCAGCTTTATAGCTTTAGAAAAATAATTCTGGCTTAGCTGCATTGCACCAATCGTGCACGGTTGACTTATTGAAAAACAACGGCGTTGAGTACCCTTTCAATCCGATCCTAATTCCAACTAATTCCACGTGATTAAACAGAAAATATTCATTTCCAACGATAAGCTCTTAAACACCCCAACTTCAGTGATGTTGTTTGAAATGTTTGGCTTCTGCCTTAACCGTTCGTAAAATTGCATTTTCCCGGTCATGTAATCCCGCATTGTGTATTCTCCTTGTCGACAATTGCGTTTCAAAGCCTGCCATCGTAAGTCCAGAATTAACACGTTCATTCCTGCGTGTCTAAATTGTTTTGTGAACTGAGAGACCGACCAAACTCTCTGAGTCCCTGAGTGAGGTTGCGTTCTCTTAAATCACAATTAACACACGAGTATCATAATTTCTGGTAATTTTCAAGCGAGGGGAAGGGTGTCGTTCGTGTCATTCTACCATGTCGATTCTGTGTTTTCATATTACTGCCAACAAATTGTAGTGACCGCTACACGTTTTCACCTTAATAGTTTATTACTCATTACTATAGCATGAGATGATTGTGATGTAAAAACAAATTTTATTACTGTTGTATCGATTTTCCAGAAAATTGGAGCTAGGCAAAATTCTATGTGTCAGATTACTTTCAGTGCGAAACGTAGTTTAGAAAGGCAACTATTGTAACACCATGACGTATATAGACAGTTTTTTATATGAATATTATGAAACCAAACATAAAATATATACACAAAAGTAAGCGCTTGAAATCACATAGCTCGTTATAGCGGATTTTCAATGTAAATAAACTTCATTTTCTCTTACTATTTAATAAATTATTTTTTGTACGTTGAAAACCATTTTCTTTATTGATGGACATGTACTTAATGTGTACTCTATTCGAATTTCCCCATGTATATATTTTTTTTGCTTCTACGTTATGTAAATATGTGTACATAGCCATGATGTATCAAAAAAATTACTGTATCTTCTTATAAACTATATTTTAGACGAATAATCTTTTAAACAATTTTGCCTACAACCAGAAAATTTGAGGAAAAATCAGGATAAATTAGTTAAACGTAAGTTATTATAAGCATATTTAAGCCCCAAGTTCGGAAAGAATATGGGTATAAGTTTGCAAGTTTTCCAGGACAATTCACGTTTTAAATGGTACTTGCATCATAGTTTACGTACGAAAATATGTGTCGGTGTGCCAACTCTTTGTATACCTAATCCGTTATTTGTGAATTTCGTAGAGTCCCTTTCCCTTTGTGCTCCGTGGAATAAACTAGCGTAAGCCCAACGCCCATATTGACTACCTGAAGTTATTGTATAGGATGTGGTTAATGGTGTAAGTTACTCTTTATGAATCGAAAGAAAGCATACATGTTGAAGAATTCGTTGTATTTCCTTAAGCCTAGTGATATGCAATTGTGAACGGTTGACGGAACCTTGTACTAACAAACACATTGTGTATAAAAGTTGATATTACATGATAAAAGTTGAAGTCTGTTAATCACCTGAACATTCAATCTTCGAATTAAAACTCACAATGATAAAAATAATAAATGTTCAGTAATGTGACGACGGTGACCAAATAAATTACTCAAAAACAATTAGGGTAGATTTGTTTTAAATTGAATCCTTTTGGCCCATATAAAAGTAATAATATAGGTAATTCCCCCTAAAAAGTTCACAAAGGCAGTAAAGTGCTTGATCGTACTAGGTGTGCCACCAAATTGCAGCAGAAACAATACGAAATTTACGACCAGCCTTCGGATAAATGTTATCTCTTCTTTTGACGCATCATCTGCTTATCTCAATTTTTATGAAGTCACCCGCTGTGTACAGAATTATATTCTTGAACCAACAAAATGCGTTATAAATGTCTGCACCCGCTCGTAATATTTTCATCGGCGTCGCATTCGAATGATGATGCGTCTTATTCTTCTGCTAGCGACCGTGAGTATTCTAATGTTTTGGACTTTCATTGTCAAGAATAGTATTTTGCATTGATATCAAAGACGAATTTACACAACGACTATAACGATCGATATAGCTCTGAATTTGATTAAAACAGTGTAATAGGCTCCTAAGGGCCTCTAAAATTTTCTTTTACAGTTTATTCAAGATTAAATTTTACCCCGATTTCAGGTGGTCAGTTACAGTGTGTCTCAAGAGACGTAAGTACTACCTATCTATTTAAATAATATTTTACAAAGCTTAATCTTCTAACAAAATATCACAGCAACAAGGAGGCTGATCTTAATTACATTTTTGGTAATTTATTGATGACCTAAAGGATATTGGACGTCAGTTAAAATTCTATTCTAAATCTCTAAGCAAGTGTACTTTAAAAATTGAAGAGGTAGGGTCCTTACCAACTAGGTACCATGAGGACAGCAATCATGATGTATAATTCACATTTGTATTTACAGAAAGCATCTCATCCACTTTGTTAGGAAAATGCAATGAGAATAGGATTTTAAAGGTACCTCTGGGGAATAGGTACTATTCCAAGTTCACCTATATTTTGATGACGATAGTATCCAACAATAAGCTCACTTGTAGAGTTAGGGAAACAAAATTTCAATTGGCAAGTTTTAAAAATCAGACAATTTTTTCTTAAGATTTGATTTTCTTGTGCTTGGAACGTCGGCAGTAGCGTGAAATATATTTCTGTGTAAAATTTTTTTCCTAGCGCCTTTTTGTTATCTCTTCAGTTGACGTTGAATTGTGTTAAAAGGTAGCACGTGTTTGTGTGTGTGATAATATTCAGAACAGTAAAAATGGTGAACAATGAGAAAGCGAAATATAATGGCTGCATCAATAATTTTACTATGTGATAGATGGTGAAAAAAAAAAAAAGGGAGTTTGTATGTATTAACAAAACTTGCTGATGTAAGTAAACGTTTAATCTTCCTGACGACGAAGAGAAATTCCAAAGATACTCACCAGAAAGAAGGTTTTCTTCATCAGGGAATTTTTGCAAGCACTTCAGCACCAGAGAGGAAAACGTAGTGTGCGCATGCGTGTCAAAATAGCGCTTACGGTCGTCGCTTGCGCTACTGCGCTGCTAAGAGTGAAGGGACTTAACACCTGCTGAAAATCTTGCACTCGCACTGAGCCAGAAAGTACCTATTTACAATTTTGGAAGATTTATTTATTTATGCTATGTTATAATTATAGCCCTCTTGATGAAAAAATTTACCTACGTAGGTAAGATAAGAGTTTAAAATAATTATCGGTAGGAAACGAGATCAAAATTAGCTCAGATCAATCAGCTTTCTCAATTACTCATAGAATTATTTAATTTAGAAAAAAAGATCCAGTTAAAACAGTTTTTCATCGTGTTTCTGAATTTAGGATGTTTAAGATCATAACATAATTGCGAATAGTCAAACTGTCGGGCTAAAACCTCACTGATAGCCTTAAGCGCTTTGGTGCATCTTGAAGGTAATTGGAGTGACTAACACCAATATCCGAATCAATCGGGCCAGCTACGTCAATGCATTATTTTCTGCGCTGACGTGATGCGCTCTCTAGGACAACATCCTGAACTAACGGACGTCCCCCGGCGTATTTAGTGAATTCTGTGCCACATATCATGTCAATGGCGCTAAAAACCTGTCGCTAGGAAAACAGCTGCTTAGGGTACCCGTCAATCAGTCTAGTATCAGTTGAGATAAACAAAGTTGATGTGCAGTTATACAATTCACTTCTTATCAGCTAGGAAAACAAACGCGTAAATTCACAATGAAGGAGGAATGTTTCGCAACTTATTGTAAAGTAGCTTGCCGTCTCCCCACGTTGATCTATAGAGGTCTTGAAGATTCTAAAATAGTTTTGGCAGTCTGCTATTGGCTCAATAGGAAATGGCAGGTCAATCGTGGTCTCCATCAACTGGTGAGTGGATATCCCCTTAATGAAAATGGCAGTTGAGCTTTTTTAATTGTTAGTTAATAGTTTATCAACATCTGTGGCGACCCTTGACCCATCTCTAATGTCCTTGTTTACACAAGAAGAGTTGAGTGCAGGTACCATCTAGACTAGGGCAAGACGCATGTTTATAGGTTAACCCATTATTGCCATGCAGTATAAACGTGCTTGATTCATGTTGTAGATTTGTTGTTGTCTCTTTGTTCATTCAAAGAGATTCCCAGGTCACCAAATTGTGATAAGGCCCTCATATTCAATTATTGAATCCATTTAAACTAAATCAAACCTATGTCTTCATATTGCTAGGGTTGCTACATGCCCACCTATAGAACCTCAAAATGCCTTCTTCAAAGGAAATCAGAATGTGATTAGGCCTCCATATTCAGCCACTTGTAGCATAGAACCCGTTTAAGCTAAATCGAACCTCTGTGTTCAGATTCCCAAGGTCTCTTTATACCCACCTACGCCTACCCACTCGAAGTACATTATTGGAGCTTTTCTCAAAATTATGCACGTGCAGTTACACTAGAGGAAGCGTTCTGATTAGGTGGTTCCAACAATCACGTCTTCTTGAGCCTCTTGCTCAATGCACCAGATATCAAGTATAGTCAATACTGACGGTTCCTGGAGTATTGAAGGCATGACCTAACAAAACTAACCTATAAACCTATCTCTGCATATTACGATGTTACAAAGCTCTTGTGTTCAGTATTTGTACTTGGATTACTCTGAAGACAATGTGGTTTGTAAATACAACGTTTTTAATGCATTTTTACCCCTCGCATTTTCATTTTATTGCATATTTTTGTCAAGACACCCCTCCCAGGCACTCTCTCTTCTCCCACTTTTTTTTGTTACAGATGCAAAGAGCCGGGTGTATTTATTGGATCGAATCCGTCAGAATTTATCTGCTGCGTCGAGAAAGACGGCGAACTTATTACTGTCGTCAATGAATGCAGTGACGGGCTTGTGTTTGATCTTGCGAGAAAAACTTGCTCCGTCCCAAGATTAAATATTTTACTGGTATGATCATAGGCGTGTTTTGTTGTAAATATTCTTACTGTTAAATATTCTTAACTGTCTTATTTTTAGTCAACCTTAATTTAAATTAAAAGTAAGTCATTTTTATTCGTATTCTTATTCTGTGTAAGAGCTTAGGTGAATGGGGACCAACGAACACCAGTTCCACTCAGACTAAGGTTTGGCAGGTAAGATCCACAGCCGTTTTTCATGATGATCGTTGACGTTAATACTTTCATTTTAAAGAACTTCTTTTTGCCTTTGGTGAATTATTTCAGGACGAATTAGAGTCGGTCAGATTACCGTGCAAAGGCCCTGGAGCGTATTGTTCTTCTTGTAACACGCTGAGTTTTTGTGTCAGCCTTGGCCAAACGGAAACCGGATCGACGATTCTTCAGTGAGTAACACCGTTGCAGTCATCGCTCAATTTGATCATCAAAAAACGCTTGATGATGCCATGCCACCCCCTCGCGGCTCTATCGTGAACTATAAGAACAACCTCAATACTTCCTAAAAGTGCCTCAGATGTGTTTAGAGGTTTACAGAGAAGTGACTGTTATTAAAATCACGGTGACGGGGAAGTACGCTGATTTGAATACGAGGGCTGTGCCAAAAGTAAGGCGCGTTGGGATATAAAATAGTACATAGACATTTTAAATATTTTGTTAGAACTGACCACTTCAAAGTCCACCAATCGATCGACCTGTCCTCATACGCAGCAGAACTAAGAAAATATGGCATGATCTCCCCGTTTCTCACCAGAATTTCGAAAAAATTTGGGCCTCTTCTATGCTGATTAAGACTAATCGCTCAATCCAACCGAGAGGAGCAGATGGCGTCCTTTTTTAACTTAGCGTGCTCAACTGGATCTGCTCCCATGCGGGAGAAACTCTACTTGTGACGATTCTACAACCGTCCCTTTTTATACATGTTTGGTAACGCGGTACAAGTTTAGGATCCCCTCTTTGTACTTGGTACTTGCTGTTCGTTGCCTTGAGCTGCTTGTTGCTCCTGAAGTGCATTCCCCTCAGATATCCCTTCAACTTGAGGAAAAAATAGTGATCGGAGGGTGCGAAATCTGGTGAGGCAAGGGTGTGAGGAAAAATGTCCCGATTGTCCCGCAGTTGATGGCCTGTCCGGCCGAGGGTTGTCATCCACATTCATGCGTCCGTTCGAAAAACTTCGCTGTAATTCCCACGTTTCCTCGCTCAGACACCTCTTACCAAACGCGGAGGTCAACTCACGATGAATTTCAGAATTTCAGCCGGGGTGTTCCTTTTAAAGTAGAAAGAAATAACCACGGGGTTACGAGAACGACACGCTGACAGTGGTAGGCCCCTTGTGCATGTAGTCCATGTTTACAAGACTGTTATAATAGACATTCTGCACATCAAATCTTTTCGGGGAAAAAAGTGTAACCACGACGCTCAATCAGAATATCAGATTCAGATTCTCTTAGTTTCAGATTTTCACCGCGCACTGAAGAAGAGATTTAAATAATCGTGCCTTACTTTTGGCACAGCCCTCGTAGATTCTTCGTGTGATGAATCCTTCTGAATCCTCCTATGAGCAGAGGAAGAGACACTATTCATAACGTAGAACCATGTCCTGTAAAGATTAGATTGATATTGCTGGTTTTTTATTTCAAACCTCAGAACATCTTTTTGTTCTGCTTTTGTTAGTCTGAGACGTATTTTCACCCCTGTGTTGGATATCTGTGTTGCAAAGGGTGAATATATTTCGCCTCTATTTCTCGTTCTATTCTATTTCCTTGTTACTTTTCAGGAATATATTAGATTTGGGATGCGGCTCCGGCTCTGTATGCGTGACAGGCCAAGGATGTGTTAAGACGTCAGCAGGAGGTTTGTGCCGACAAGGGCCGTTCATTTGTTCAGACGTCGGCTTGTTTCCTGACTTGTACAATTGCACGGTGAGTGACCAACATTTTGGCAATGAGACGAGAAGAACGTGTTGCTACTCATGATTTATAAACAGTTATCGCTGTATGGCTTTCAAAATGTCCTCTATACCGTATATTTTAATCAAAGGAAACAACGATTTCCATCTAAAGAGTATTCAAATCTTTCTTCTAGTAGTATACTTCGTTGGGGCGTAAATGTTGGACGTTTGGCGAATGCTTATTCATTGCTGTATGTTGATAACGTTACTTTAGTTTGATAACTGTGTGCCAACTGTTGTCAAAAATTTGGTAAAGTGAGGGCCAACAAATATCCAACCATTTTAGAAGAATAGTTGGTTAATGTCAAAACCAAATGCACCCCAACAGTTGCCTTTTATAGTCGGCCAATTGCCAACAAGCAATCTTCAGCCAATTGTTGCAAAAACGCGGTAATGATACTGATGGCCAAGAATTTGTACGTAACAGTTTGGGTGAGTTGCTGGCTAAAATTATCCTAAAAATGTATCCTTGATTATTGTTTTTTGGCAAATTAAACTCATTCGCTTCTCTTTTCTTGACAAATTCGTACTCATAAAATTTCCAAAATAATTACTGTTTTCAGAAATATCACCAGTGCTACAAGGGGTTCAATGGCGAGCTGATAGACAGGGAGGGGGTTTGTTCGGGAGGTCTACTTGGCAATCGGTACGTATTCTATCTATCAGTATATGAAACAACTTGAACTGGCCTTTCACTAAAAAGGCCGAATAACTAACTCAATCCTGATAAATTTACCTCTGAAATGGGAACCCCCTCTCCAGTACTCAAGTTTACATATTCATTTTTACTTAACTTTTGTCGATGCGCAGTTGGGATCCAAAGACGAACTCCTGCGGTTGGTCTGAAGACACGAAAACATGTTCTGGATCGCCTGTGCCGTTTTGCGTCTCAAACCTGCAGGTGAGGTTCGAATACTTGTTCAATTTCACTCTTATTCACGTGCGCAGCTGGAGTTAACTACTCAACTCTTATTTAGACGTTTCAAAGAGAAATTTGTATTTTCAGATGGGCCCCGCTGGTGGGTCGGTTTATTACATCTGCATGGATGACGAAATAAACCACACCCGCATCCCAAGGCTTTTCCTGTGTCCTCAGGGCCGGAAATTCAATGAAACCAGCTACTCGTGCGACTAATTTTTTTTTATTTTTATTTACTTATTTCCTTTTGATTTGCCTAATCAACACTTTGCTATTTTTATGCAAGTTCTAAATTATCGTGCACATTGAAATAAAGTAGTTGGTACCCAGAGAACGAATTATAACCACGGCGTACCTACATTTAAAATTTAATGAATAACTCCCCTTTTCTAATATATAAATATTATACTATTAATATTATACTTATATTATACTACTTATTATTATTCGTCTACTATTTGCTATAGTGTTGACTACGTTTCCCAGCCCGAGAACAGATATTATGGGAAAATCATAGTTTTAGGAGATGTCTACAGGTGTCACTTCTGACCCAGGAAATTATTTATATGGCAAAACAACGTTTGCCGGGTCAGCTAGTAAAAATATATTTAAAAGGAAAACATTGGACATTCTTAATTATACTGAAATTCCGGATCAGATTATGAATAAGTTCAAATTTTAAAACCAGCCATACTAGTATTCTGGCTTCAGCTTATTTCTTTTGTTGATCGTTTTTCATTCTGCCACTTCCGAGTCTATCTCTATCCACCATTTGAAAAGCTGGAAGCGGCCTAGACAGGTCCACAACCTATAGGCCAATCAAATATTCCACGGCAAAATTATCATTGAAAAGCTTGAAGTGGCCTGGACAGGTCCACAGCCTATATGCCAATCAGATATTCCACGGCAAAATTATCATTAATTTAGTTGTTGGAAAATAATTTAAAAACATTCCCTGTGATTTATAATGAATGAATGAATAAATTATCAATTACTTAGCCCATCGTATTCAAATCTGATTGTTCCATTTCTGTGGTCCGCCACTGTTTGGTTTAATCCCGTCCAATTCAAGTATACCCTAGTGTTTTGGTTCTTTACAAATTCTAAGAAAGGCTCTGCTGGAAGTTCCCAATGGCGGAAGTAGTGCAGAATTTGCGTAATATGCGGAGCAGAAAAAAGGTAGGGTGTTGTCGAGATCTCAGAAAGAAGTATTTTTGACTTTGCGTGACTTCGTGGACACAAATACAGTGCAAAGAGAAGAATTTTACTCCACGAGCTAGTCGGATTTTTATAGCCCGAGTGCCGAACGTTGGGTTCTCCATTTCAATTCGGAAACATGATCTGTTTTATTTTTGACGACCATACATTCATTTGGGAATTAATTTTGAGATCAAATCAGACTGTATACAAATTTTAACATGTTACCTGATTCTACCACAATTCACCTGGTTGTTATGATTTCACAAATCATCCAGTTTAGATTGGTCGTTATGTTGTAGAGATGTGTAGTTCGCAAACGAACTAGTTCAAATGAACTGCTCCAGAGTGTGAACTATTCACATCAGCCGGTCGTTCAGGCGAACTACAGTTCAGTTCGGCTTGGCTTGGTACTGGGTAAAATCAAAATGTCGTTGCTATACGTACTACGCAGACGCATACACACATAGTTCATATCATAGTTCACCTTCCTTATAATTCAATAGTTCCTTTGGTCCTAATAATTGATTTGTATGTCTGAACTAGCTGGCGTTTGTCACCAGTAAAATAGTCACTAGGCGTTCAAAATCAAAATAGTTCGTCCATTCGGTTGAGAAGTTGTGAAAATAGTTTGCCATGCTGTGATTCATGGCATTATCAATGGCAACTATTTTGACTTGTTAACAAGTCAAGTTTCATTATAAACTTATCTTTAGTTTACATAATAACTGGAAGCTATTTTGACTTGTTAACTTTATCTGGTCTATAGGTGCAACAATGCAGTGCAATGAAGCCAAACTGCTAAATGTAGTCAATCACACATAATTTTAAAAATGTGAACTAGATAGTTAAATTGAACTAGTTCCTTAAACTAGTTCACTTTATTGAACGAACTAAGAAGAGATAGTTCCGTTCAACGAACTACTTTGCCCATCTCTACCTAGTTGTCATGGAATAAGTATTCCATGCCTAGTTGTAGATTGTCGTTGTTGAATGGGTTTTGAGACCTTTCACTTTGTGTCCCTTTCTCTTTGAAAAGAGGACAATCACTTTGGAGGGGGATCGGCCTCTCGCCAGGTGTCTTTCACTTCCCCTACTCAGTTCACCGATTTCCCCAACCCACTGCGCCTCTCACTTCCTTTCGTTTCACATCTAAACTGACGCAACTCTCACAGTGTATTGATTAACCAAGGCAAACTATTTGTTGTGACTATCACCTAATGTGCTACGCAGATTGCTCTTAATTTATCCGTAAGTACGCAAAACTTGAAACTTAAACCTTCCTGTTTCCTGTCGAGGTTAAGCACACCATTATTGCTTTGACAATCATCAAAGCTTGAGTTGCCCTTAACATGAATAATTTCCAACCGGCGATAATTACTCGATTGTCATAATTCAAATAGCGATTCGTAGTGTTCCTAATTTCAAAATGTTCTCGTGTATGTAAGTATCAACCTACTTCGAGAGATAACCGCAGATAACTCGAACCTCAACAAACAACTCAGTCGTGAACCTCGACAGTCATACGACACAGAAATACCTAATTATAATACCTAGTTAGGATACTAATAATCTATTAGTAAGTAGATTCTTCGTAAGAACCGAAAATGTGGTTGTGTTTGAGCTCAAACTCGAGTGCCTTGACAGTTGAAGCTCTAGTTCTAGTAGAGTATTCGCAAAACAGCTGGCTTTGGATCGGCCGATCAAAGAATTTTGATTTTGATTTTGTTTTGAGTGTTTTGGATAAGCAGATGGACACAGTTGACTAACAGTTTTTGTTTTTGGTAGGTACATGTCAATTAGACGGGGCGTCTAATTGACAGGTAAACCCCTGAGGTAAACCTGTCCGCCTCTATCGTAACCTCCTCTCTTTTCAATATATCGAACCCTAAACAATAGGGTAGTGATGGGAAATTTATAACAAATTAACAACCGAAAAATTCGTATTTATTTACAAAATTAACACATATGGGCACTATAAGTCCATTTATAGAAAATACTTCCTCTTGAAAATTCTTTGTCATTCATTATTGATTAGAAGGGATTTCCCACAATTCTTCTGAATAAGGTCTTCAAATTGCACACTTTTGAAAACAAACGAAAAAAGTAAAGAAAAAGGAGATATATAAAAATAAAAATAACACAAACAACACAAGACTGACGCGCACGTAAAGGCGGTATAACGGTAAAAACAAATTTGCATCGATATATCGTACAAAAGATCGAAAAGTACAAATGTCAACATATTGCAAAGTAGAAATGCGGCATTCATGGTTACCTTTAGGGAGGGAAGGGGGTGTGTATTTAACGGGTACCCTGTTTTTCTGCACTTCAAATTCCTCAGAAGATGATCCTCAGGGAAAAACCATTTACTTTGAAGATCCTTTCAAACTGTGCTGTGGTTGTTGTGCAGATGGTCTTTACTGACGCTAGCTTTAAACTACGTGCTCATATTTTGGCAAAATAAAAACAGTCTGTTTCGGCTCAGTGCCCGGTCGCAGGAACAGTGCGTTTCGACAAATCACTATCGGTGGTAAGAAAAGGCCAAAAAGTCTGGCATTCACCCTTAAAATCCATGGGGTTGCAATACGCAGCGTCAGTGGTTCTCTGACCATTCAATGGTCAGGCTGTGTGAAATGATTTACTTTCAGTGAATGGATTGTACCGGTTGGCGACTTGTCGTTTCATCAGTTTCATGTCGGAATGTTCAAATTCAGATGTACCCGATGTACGATCGAGAATCAATTTATTAATTTAGTTATTCGTCTTAACGATCAATTCAATTGCCTTGACAACAGCCTTCCTTTTCAAATTCGAATTTCAAATTTCAAACGTTTTTTTCCCCTTTCTTTCAACCCCTTTCAGTGCAGTTTCTTCTGAGTGGGTTTGTCAAAAAGAATCGCAAAGCCTGCTTCACTACTGTGTCTCAAAATTGCTTCGTTTCGACAGCACATTAATATTTGTCACTCGAGCGCCCTCTAGGAAAGTCAAATCGAACGATAAAAATTGATTTCACAATTGGCAGCCTAAAACCAATTGTACCGAATAATCGTATTCATTAATTATAGGGATATTAGTAGGTATAGGTAGTATAAGTACCATTCACATGTGTGCTCTATACACGACTAATGAAATACCATGTTCCAGGTCGAGTTGCTTCTAAAACCTGACAACGACACGATGGACGTCGAACCAAAAGTGTTGACTTATTCGACTTCAGAATTTGGAGATAGTACCAATACCGACGACTGTCAACAATTGTTTAGGTATGGAGAACGACAAAATATCACATTTTGTAACGTTTTGAAGATACAATTTGGCTGTTTGGCCTGATCAGGTGTGTCGTTTGCTTCTCGTTTCAATATGAACGTAAGAACGCAATTTCGATGACGTTTTGATTGCAAATTTGATGAAATTAAGGTGAAACTGCGCTTGGTCTTAATTAACTTGATATGCTCCCTGTCGCCTCATTAGATTATTGATGGCTTGGGTTAGTGACCATTTCCTCTTGTCATTTCAAAACTATGTTTGTGCGTGAGCGCAAAACTATTCTGACAGCGCTGAATAAAATTACGATTGCTCTATCCACCATATAGGTTTTAGGTCTTGCTTGCACATGGCGAGTGTGTTTTGAATAGATTTTTTTGACCGTCCACCCATAAGCCAGAACATTTATCTGAATTTTATTGCAAGCTCGACTTTTCTACTTGATATGCCTATTTTATCTTAGTTTGCTTCCAAGCGTATTTCTCTTTGTAGCCGTTGAGGTAGGCAAGACAGATTTGGCCTCATTCGTCTGAATCTCCACTAGTCCTGGAATGAGTACGGGAGATGAATTAGTTGAGTTTATTGTTGTCGATTCCTCCTATTGAAAATGTAGCAATGGTGTTTTCTCATTCTTTTATGGTATTCAGTAGCTAGTAGGGGGCCCAGCACGCTGCCTTGTGGCACGCCAGCTTTGATCTTTTTGGGCTCTGAGAATGCAGCTTCATGCTCTCTCAGGATAACCGCTTAAGCAAGAAAAATGAACTAAAAATTCGGCAAACAAGGCCTAAGTTTTGCGAAGCAAGTCTTGCTTCCCAGACAACGTACGGATTTTTTTTTTTTTAATTTATATTTAAATTTTTTTTATTCCTGAACTAGACATTTTTGATCGTTTCATTGACCCTTTTCTCTACAATTACAGAGCGTCTGTTAAGCTTGAACCGGATGACGCGGACATTCGAATTCTCGAAGAAGCTGCCGACTTGGAAGACCCCTACCAATGTTTCGTATGCGGTGTGGACTGCGAGTCTCAACAAGAGCTAATCAGCCACTATGAGGAGCAACACGCCGACGAAAGCAGCCTTGATTATCGTAAGTCAAAACGGCCTTCTGTGATGTTGGTGGGCTAATTCGGCACTTATAATTATAAGCTTTAATGACGAATGCTGGAGTAATCGTTTAAGGGCATGAGAAATTGCGGATTCTATGCTTCTTAATCGATAAGCAGGCCTACAACTGGAAAATTCTGCATGAAGTGAAGATTTTAAGAATTTTCATTATTTTCAAATTGCGTCCATCGCGATCTTGAGGGGTTTCCCAACTGACTCCTCAGAGGGCGCCAGTCTTAGCAGGTTCCCCGCTAACGAAAAACTAAAATAGTTGTACCAACTGACTCTCAATGGGTACCTACATGACATGTAGTCCTGGACTGGACCTGGGGTAGGCCTCGCAGGTGCCCGAGGGTTGTACTTTGTAAATGTTATTTTGCTGAGAATGACTTTCGTCCAATGTTCTGTTTACAGGCCAATGTGAAGACGTCGATCCTCTCGCAGGTGATGTGGCGCCACCTAATATCGTCGACGTTGTAAAACAAGAGAACATGGAAGAAGCATTTGAAACTGAAGAAGACTCGACTCCTCTGAACGTCTTAGTCTGTTCGGTGTGCGGGTTCGCCACGAGCGGATCGATCGACGAACTCAACCGCCACATGCTCATCCACGTCTCAGCGACGTCTGTAACCTGTCAGGGCTGCAAGTATCTGTTCTCCGAAGAATTGAAAGACCACGTACGAAAACAGCCTCGGGGAATGCACTCGTGCGTGCATTGTTCCTTCAAGCGTGGCGACCTGCAAGAGGTGAAGGATCATTGTATCACGCATCATGCTGCTCGTGCGTGCCGTGCTGACCAAGTGGTTGACACGGTCAATTCATCAGTGAAACGCGCGATAATTTTGTCACCGGCAAGCGCCAACGACGATCTCATTCACACGACCGTCACTCCTAATGAAGGGCAGGCTGATGTTCGCTTAACAGTTGCAGCAGATGGCAGTTGGCCAGCAACAGATCCTCCGCTCTCTCTCACGGAAACCTTAAAGAGAACTACAACCAACGTACTTCCGAACGAAATTGTACCCCCTCCCATTGAGCAGGTCCAATGGAAGGTCGTCCCCACTCCCGCTAAACAAGTTCAACGGAAAATCCTTCCCGCTAAACAGGTTCTTTGGAAAATGGTTCCCACTGTTGTTACCAAAAAATCCCCCCTCTCACCCTACAAACCGAACCGAGTGAGGAAACACTTATGTCCTCACTGCAACTACAAAGCGAGAGACAGCTACAGCTTGAAAGTCCACGTCTACAGACACACTCAAGAAAAACCGTTCGCCTGCAGCTTGTGCAGATATCGCGCCACTCAGAGAGCTCACCTTCAAAAACACTTCAAAGTGCACATAAGACGGGGTGAATTGGATTTCAGTGAAGTGCGGGTCAGCACTCACTCCACTGATTTATAAAATCGTGGTAAATGTGTTTCCGCACGCGCCATATCTTGTGATACAAAGAGAGATGATTTTTTACCCAATGTTCTCCGCCTATTTATAGCACAAATTGTATGTGTTATCACGCGGAAGGTAAATGAGATAAATATCGGCGTTTGAACACCCACTTTTTCTCTATTAACATCATCACCTTGAAGAATACCTACTTGATTAAAAATTCAATAAAAATCGTGAAATATTGATTTAAGTGTACATTTGTTTGTATTCCTATTTTGGTTGATAGTATAAATTGTAATGAAATTGACGTTCATTGCTGTATTGGTGTGGTCCTTGTTCTCCAGAAAAGGTGAAACTTTTTTAGCGGCTTCAGGTTTATTACTAGCAAATGGAATAATATTGTGAATTAATAATGAATGAATATAGAACTGATATTTTAGTTTGAAAACGACGCTCTATTTTTGGTCAAAGATAGGCATAATATATGTTTGAAAATATAAATACGGAAAAAAAGAAATCCGATCATTCAGATTCCCATTTACACCACCAGGGAGTCAGGCCGAAATCCTTCCTGCCAGCTAAGCATTATTTAGAGCTCTCTCTCCTGCCAACTTCATCAAGGGTGGTTTAGGGTAATGTGTGGGTCGCTGGGCATCGAGGCATATCACTATTCTTGTTCCGATACTGGATAATATCAGAAGACGTGTCGATAGAAATATCGGAGCCAACGATAGAAAATCGCTAGGTTAGGTATTGGGAAAGCTCCAAGACGCGGAAGCCTGTGTTGAAATGTGTCCTTTTTTAATCTGCCAAGACATCTAATCCCCTGGAGAGGGTTTTGTGCCTTGAAGAGTACAAAGCTGCAAGTTGTCAATGCTGGGCGCTCTAATATTATTCGGCTGCAGTTACATTCGCGTCCTCATACATCCATCATAAGGTAGTTAATTGAGTTACCCAGCTGCAATTCAGGTGAAAGCGCAGACGGGCAAAGCTGATTATTTGACCAGCTCTGCGCCTGAGCCTTGCAGCCATTCGATTACCATAAACAGGTCCTTCATTGTGCCTCTATCTACCAGCGTGCCACAAGGGACCACTCCTCAGTCAGCATAAGGTAGTTGAATGCATTTAGGTGAAAGAAAAGGCAAAACGTACACAAATGTTGCCGTTTAAACTCTACCAAAAAGTACAGAACATTCTCATCAAAGCGCATTCCTCCCACCATTATCAATTGAAAAGTAATCTGACTGGTTTTAACCAAAAAATGGACGCTCTATTTGCACAAATTTTATTCAGAATTATCCATGCATTGATATTACACGCAGTCATGGATGACGAATTTCAAATATTTAAAATCTACTACTAGCATTCATTTGTAAAATTTAAACCCAGCTTGGAACTGTTTTGTTACTACCTTAATTCTAATACACGTGTTTCCTTTTGCATAGGTAATGTATAAATTATTATTTACATTTTCTTCTTACAATGTTTTTTTTTATGACGTCAACCGGCTCGATAGGCGATTGTCTAGGATTCAAAGTCAACCGATCAGAACAAGGAGAGCACTCATACCGGGGAAATTGTTCAAATTTCATCGATTTCTGATAATTTACGGGTTACTAATGTACCTACGTGTTGCGCCGTGTGTAATACGAGGAAGAATTTTACTCTCAAAACACCAACGCAAGTTAAAAAGTAAATGATGTGAAAAAGTTGAGGAAAAGCGAACTTGTATAAAAGTAAAAATAAATCGGCTAGACGTTTCAAACGAGCCTTTTCTTTCGATTTCTTATAATACGAGTATTAAATATTATCAAGGGGAAGCTACAGACAACAGGAAATGATACCAACGCGTAAAAATAACGAAAACGCATGTGCGTTTGTTTTTTAATCTTATAATGATATGATCGACTGATATAAATTGGAGTGTTCAAACAATGATTTCCTTCCAACATTATTACTACTTTAGTTCTCAATCTTTTTTACTTATAAGGTAAATCTTGTCGAAAAAATGTGTGTACCTGAAAACGATTCTACCCAATTTCGAGTTTCAATAATTATTCATCACAATATCGTCGAAATTTTGTAATTAGTATGATTGGATGACTCGACTTGTGCTAATGAAAGTCGTCTCACTTCCAAATATTTAAATCCCTTCGCGTTACGTTCTCGACAATATACAAAACTCAATAAGTAAAATAAACTGTACGTCAGGTACACTTATATACAAGCTTAATTTTATATTCTTTTTAATTCTCATTCACAGTCTTTTCAGGTACTTGACAAGGAGTTTTTTTATATTTCATAAATAAGGCTAAAAGGTTAACTAATTTCTATTTAGATTTAGTGAATCGGGTAACTTTATTATTTTGCATATATTACAAGGATGATTTTTTTTTCTTCCATTTTGGCGCACCGATAATTTTATTTGGATAGAATGTGCTCAACCAGTGGGTGCTGATTTAAACTAGATTTTTTCTTCTTTTCTTCACCAAATGGGCAGGTCCTTTAATTGTACATTTTCTTCTAGCAATTTTAAATTAAGAAAGAAAGTAAGCCTCGAAAGCTAGATGAGGAAACAAAATACTTAACTGGCCATCGTAAACCATAGACAAAATCGAACGAGGACAACCATACTGGACAGCTGAACCGTTTCAGAGTGTACATTTGAAACCCTATCTTCAAATTATACAAGGAGTATCAATATGTGTTGGATAAACCTTATTTTAATTTAGACAAAAAATTATATTTTAAATGATTTATGGCATTTTAACATTTAAAAAAAAAAATTTTTTTTTTAGTTACTTTTGTGAGTAATTACTCATTTTTGAGGCAGCTTCCTAATGTATCCCGATAAAGTTGCAAATTGTACTCCATCTCTTCGACTAAAACAACCCCTTTGTGGTCAAGTTAGACGAAAAATACGAGAAAATGTTCTTCCATTTTGGTGTTAGTGTCTCCTTTTGGGTGCTTTTGGTAAGTTCCATTATGTCTCATTTTATAGGCAAATTATTCAATTTTAACAACGCAACAATAGCATTTCGAAAAATCACTATTTAATACCCCAAAGAATGCATGATCACACGCAATTGTGACCTGTCTGCGAAGCATTTTTTTTCTCATTTGTCAATGGTTTTCATTTTTCAACAACCAGGATTTTTGGCATGAAATTGAAGAAAAGAGGGTCAGATTGTTAGTATGATGAATTCATTGATCAGAATGAATATTAATTAATATAGTTTTTTAAGGACAGATGGTCAATTTATGATTGATCTTTGCCACATTGGAGGGGATCAATGTCACCCGAATAGCGGTTCTGTTGAAAATACAACCAAAAGAGATTTGAAATGAGGGGAGAGACGGCTCATTGAATTGATTGAAGGACCATTTAGAAGAAATTTGGTTCAGCGTCTGTTCCAAGGGTGACAACCATGATCGACCTTATCCACTGGTGAGTAAATCATTCGCTGCATTCGGTAAGACCACACCTTACCACACATCTCCTCGCTCCGAGGACAAAAAGCCGCATTTCGCGAGCGAAAGAACATTCTCTCTCCAGGTGGAATGTCACGATCGGATTTTACCAGACGGAGCACTTGTTCGTCGGATTCATCGGCGTCCCTGGAAGGCAGCTGTACGCTTTGGCAAATTCCTCAGAATTGCTGAGCGGCCCCAAGACTCGGATCGGGCCTGGTGAATGGACAGCGGAACGGATTTTCGTCAAAGCGTCTTCCGGCCGCATTGTTCCGCACCAGATTTGGGCGTAGTTGAGGAAAAACAGCTGGTCGTGGTTCAAATTGATGCCTGGCAATCTGGGTTCTTCACCGTTCCTGCTAACCCATTTCTTGTACGCCTAAAACCAAAAACGTTAACGAAACGTAATTAATCTAGAAAAACAAAATCCCACTAAATCAATTGTTTTGAGCGGAGACAACACTATTATTATCGAAAATCTACTACCCATACGGATAATGCAGAGATTTTTAAGGATGTGGACTAATTTTGGACAGACGCAGTTACCGCACAGGTTAATTTAACAACATCCAACTATTCCAATCAGTGCTGTTTCCAGGAAAAGTGGGTTAAAGGACTGTGGACTCATCTATTGGATAGAGCAACATTAAGATGGAATTCAAGGAATGTTATAGAGGGTGTCCCCCGATTTGTCCCCTCCAAAAAAAAACAATTTTTTTTAATCTTCATATTTTTTTGCAACGATCACAAATATCATATTTTTACACTAAGTTTCTGATCGACATTAAATTTCTTATTATAAATGGGAACCCCAATTTTTCATTGCAGATTCAGATTCTACCGAAAATTTCATGAAAATTACTTCAAATTGAAAGATTTTTGGAGGAGGGAACGACGTGGAACACCCTACATTGGTCGGGCGTTTGGTCGAGTTTGGACGAGCGAGTTTCAGAAACAACAACAATTTCAGGCCATCGTCACATTGTTAAGCTTTGCGATGTGATCACTTCTTCATTTAGGTAAACCAAAAAGCCGTGGGAGAAATAAAACACAAACCCTGAACGACTGCTTCAAACCGCCGTTATCTGCCATGTTTTCTCCTTGAGTCATTCGGCCGTTTACGAACTGGTCGACTTGTTCCAACTTGTACCTGTAGTGAAGAAAAGCAGTATGTATATAGAACAAAAATAAATATACATTTCTACATTAATTGAGATCGGATGGTCTATCCGCGCACTTTACACGGCGAATAGAAAGGAATTAGTGGATTATGTAAAGAATATCGGATTAACAGACTTCTTCAAAGCAGGTACCGCTTCAATAAAACCGAAATACTAACCACAAAGTCAAGTTTATCGTGTTGTTTACATTTTCAGTGAATAATTCTTACCGGTTGTACTGATCGATGAAGCATTGAGCCCTTTCTCTGAATTCACGGATCGTGGCGTTATTCCACCATTGCATCAAGTTACCATCTTTGTCAAACTGCCTTCCTGCAAACGAAAATACTTTTATCTTTCGGTCATTTAAAACAAACATTGTGGTTTTCACAACTGAAAGAAAACTACATTCCAGAAAATTTCCGAATTTTCAGTTGACGTATTTAATACGTCAGAGCATTATTGTGACAAAACGGCCACAGAAGGACAAAAGTCTCCTTTAGCTCTACGAAATAACTAGATATTATTATTTGGGCTTCAAAAATATTATTTTGGTTTTACATTACCGCAAATAAGCTTTATATTCTTATCCAAACTGAACGACCTATTTATCCATAATTATTCTTTCCATAAAAGAACTGTTTTCAACGCTCTCTGTCGAGCGAACGCCCAACGTTCTGGGAGTGGTTGATTTCCCGCAACGCTCTGAAAGAGTCCTACCTTTCTCAAAAACTTGTTGCTACATCAGTTTTTCAAAGTGCATCCTGTAATATTGTAGCCCGTAGCATCGGTATTTCAATAAAACTGAGGTTCTCTGATCCCCCGAAGCATCAAATTCAGATAAATAATCCAAATTTCGTCATAATTACAATAATCGTCAATTTCTTTGACATTTGTACACAATCGACGTAAACATGTCTATGCATGTCTTTCCTGCTGTTGGAATTAAATAATTTGCTTTGATACAAACACTACTGAACGCTAGTTGGATTGATTTTCAGTTATAACATTGTAACGGGGCGGCAGATTCCAAGCGCCCCGTCAAGAAACTTCGGCGGCGGGGGACGGAACGACCCCTCTCCCCTCCAAGCGCCTAACCCCAGCTGGGCGGAAGGCGTGTCCTCATTGGATTGGTTAGGCGATGGGCGGCGCAAGACACCCAGGGAGGAGTAGGAGGGGAAAGCGACTTGACGAGCGGACTGGGAGAAGGAACATCAGCCAGTCGTGTCCGAACTCAAGTGAAGGAAAGTTGGGATCTCCGAAACGAGGTTGGCCCCCCCTGCTCGCCATAATCTCGAGAGGACGAGGCGAGGCAGGGGCGGGGCGGAACAACCTGTTCCGGGGCGGAACAACCTGTTTCGGGGGCGGAACAACCTGTTCCGGGGCGGAACAACCTGTTCCGGGGCGGAACATCGAAGCGGAACAGCCGACGCGTAGCAAATCAACCCCTTGTGAAGCCGGTGTTGTGAAAGTGACCTGAGGGAACAAGTGTATCGTGGTTCCTTCAGGGTGAGAACTCGGGAATTGGGAGATCAGCCAATTCCTCTCCCGTAACAGTGGGCCCCTATTACGAACTGAAAATCCCCCGTCGGACCCGAGTGTTGATCCGTTCGCGCCCGACCGACGGCCAATAGTCTGGGTTCTCCACGCACCGCCAGTCGTCGGACCTCCGTCGGAAAGAGCCTCGCCTCCTCCGGCCTGGACGGCGTTCCCCTGACCGAAGCCGAGCAGCGACGAGAACATCACCCTGTTGTCTCCATCCGAAGGAGTTGGTACACGTAAGTGGCGAAATACCTCTATCTCGTGAAGAGAACATCACCCTGTGGTCTCCATCCCAGGAAGTCGGTACACGTAAGTGGCGAAATAACTGTCTCGTACCCTCGCAACGCGAAAGTCGAACTATCTAAATCTGGCCCAAGCCCTGACGTTTAGTCACCAGAAAGCTGATCAGAGAGTTGTAGATTGTGACCGTATTATTTAGCATGTCGTCTGTCGTGCGTTAGGAAAAGAGAAAGGAATTAGGGGAGGACGCTAACAAATCACTTCAACTTTTGCCGTTATTCAAATCAAACATTCCTGGGCCTTCAGCTACCTCGTAAATTCATTGGCCTTCAGCCCTTCATTTCTACCTACTCAATAATTAGATTAAGTAATAGTCAGTATCCTTCTCGGCCGAGACATTCCGTATTTCATATTTCTGTACAATTGCGTTATTATAAGCCAATATTGAACCCTTGTCTTTCAATCACGAAACCCCATTCCTCAGAGCTTGGTAAATTCAGGTGTACTTGGCGTCTACGACCGACCATCTCCGACATTCCGGACGGTAAGTGAAAGTCTTTAGTCTCCCACTAATTTATTCGCCTAGGTCTATTTCTGGATCCCTAGCCCGTTAGGTGAAAACGACGGTTACATCTTTGGTGGCAAGCGGTGGGATATTTCAGAAATCTCGATTTCTGTCGTATCCACAACAAGTGATCTTGACCAGGCGAATATTGGTGAGAAAAAGCTCTGAAGGAATTGGGTCGCGTTCTATAATCTTGAAATTCAAATTGTGCTAGTTGTAGATTCCGAAATTTAAAATTGTAAGAAACAAACAAATCGGCCCGAGTGTGAGGAAGCGAGTGAGGAGTCAATTGACTTCAAATCCGTGTCTAGGATTTTTCTTTCTTTCCACAAATCGAAATTTAGATACTGGCTCATTTATTTAGTAGCATCACTCTCACTGTAGCCCCCTGTTCCGGGACTGTTCCGAGGCTTGTTCCGAGGCCCTCTGTTCCGAGACTGTTCCGGGTCTGTTCCGGGACTGTTCCGAGACTTGTCCCGGGGCCCTCTGTTCCGGGACTGTTCCGGGTCTGTTCCGGGACTGTTCCGAGACTTGTCCCGAGGCCCTCTGTTCCGAGACTGTTCCGGGTCTGTTCCGGGACTGTTCCGAGACTTGTCCCGGGGCCCTCTGTTCCGGGACTGTTCCGAGATTTGTCCCGAGGCCCTCTGTTCCGAGACTGTTCCGAGGCCCTCTGTTCCGAGACTGTTCCGGGACTGTTCCGGGGCTTGTTCCGAGACTTCTGTTCCGGGACTGTTCCGGGAGCCTTCAGCTCCAATTGACATCCCGATTCCAGACCCGTCATAGCTCTTACCAACTGGGAAGTCCTTTCTCGATTCGTGGGGAAATTATCGGTCCTTGGTGCGCAAGAAAGTGATCTATCGGTTCTATAATTGTTTTTTTTTAATTATTTATTTATTTATTATTTATTTATTTATTTATTCTTTATTTAACAAGTGAATTCGCAACCATGCACCAAAACAGCAGCCCATCAGACGAGGACGAAGCCATGATGAACCCCGATCTGGAAATAAAATGCACAACACAAGTACTTACCTTGTTTTACTAATGACCGTACCTCATGAGTCGTGACAGGACTCCCTGGGTCCCCCCCCCCCTTTTTGTTTCCTTTTCCTTCTTAATGGCAGCAAAATCTAGGGTGTGAAATGTGTGAGTTGGAGTGTGAGAGTAGACTAAAGAAAGGGCCGGTTTGTATGTTTCACAGCATAGTAGGGAAGTAGAAGATAAGACCAGTGGAAGACACATCTCGCCCATTGCACCACCTTGAACATCAGCGCCATCATGCTCTCGACAGCCGGAAAACGACCTGACGCAATGCCCATCGCACCAGTCACCCCCACCGGAAGGAAAATTGCCGAGGTAGACCTCGGCCTCCAAAGATCGGAGGAGTGTAACGGGGCGGCAGATTCCAAGCGCCCCGTCAAGAAACTTCGGCGGCGGGGACGGAACGACCCCTCTCCCCTCCAAGCGCCTAACCCCAGCTGGGCGGAAGGCGTGTCCTCATTGGATTGGTTAGGCGATGGGCGGCGCAAGACACCCAGGGAGGAGTAGAAGGGGAAGGCGACTTGACGAGCGGACTGGGAGAAGGAACATCAGGCAGTCGTGTCCGAACTCAAGTGAAGGAAAGTTGGGATCTCCGAAACGAGGTTGGCCCCCCCTGCTCGCCATAATCTCGAGAGGACGAGGCGAGGCAGGGGCGGGGCGGAACAACCTGTTCCGGGGCGGAACAACCTGTTTCGGGGCGGAACAACCTGTTCCGGGGCGGAACAACCTGTTCCGGGGCGGAACATCGAAGCGGAACAGCCGACGCGTAGCAAATCAACCCCTTGTGAAGCCGGTGTTGTGAAAGTGACCTGAGGGAACAAGTGTATCGTGGTTCCTTCAGGGTGAGAACTCGGGAATTGGGAGATCAGCCCAATTCCTCTCCCGTAACAGTGGGGCCCCTATTACGAACTGAAAATCCCCCGTCGGACCCGAGTGTTGATCCGTTCGCGCCCGACCGACGGCCAATAGTCTGGGTTCTCCACGCACCGCCAGTTGTCGGACCTCCGTCGGAAAGAGCCTCGCCTCCTCCGGCCTGGACGGCGTTCCCCTGACCGAAGCCGAGCAGCGACGAGAACATCACCCTGTTGTCTCCATCCGAAGGAGGTTGGTACACGTAAGTGGCGAAATACCTCTATCTCGTGAAGAGAACATCACCCTGTGGTCTCCATCCCAAGAAGTCGGTACACGTAAGTGGCGAAATAACTGTCTCGTACCCTCGCAACGCGAAAGTCGAACTATCTAAATCTGGCCCAAGCCCTGACGTTAGTCACCAGAAAGCTGATCAGAGAGTTGTAGATTGTGACCGTATTATTTAGCATGTCGTCTGTCGTGCGTTAGGAAAAGAGAAAGGAATTAGGGGAGGACGCTAACAAATCACTTCAACTTTTGCCGTTATTCAAATCAAACATTCCTGGGCCTTCAGCTACCTCGTAAATTCATTGGCCTTCAGCCCTTCACTTCTACCTACTCAATAATTAGATTAAGTAATAGTCAGTATCCTTCTCGGCCGAGACATTCCGTATTTCATATTTCTGACAATTGCGTTATTATAAGCCAATATTGAACCCTTGTCTTTCAATCACGAAACCCCATTCCTCAGAGCTTGGTAAATTCAGGTGTACTTGGCGTCTACGACCGACCATCTCCGACATTCCGGACGGTAAGTGAAAGTCTTTAGTCTCCCACTAATTTATTCGCCTAGGTCTATTTCTGGATCCCTAGCCCGTTAGGTGAAAACGACGGGTTACAACATATACCACAATTTTCTTTTTTCTCGCATTGTAAGAAAAATCCCTTCACCTCATTTTCATTTCATTCCCGTCCAGTGTCTGTTGCCCAGAATTTTGACGCCCTTCACTTCCCTCGTGATATCTGGCTTCTCAGTTGATCATTCAAGGGTCCCCCAGACACCAAGATTAGTGGTATTTCAAAGCCAGCGTAGACCTTGCCCTTCCTTGCCCTCACTTGAAATGTTTCTTGACCCGACGAAGAAGGATTTTTCATTTTAATCCAACCCATCCTTCCCATTCCTTTTGAGGCTTCTTAGTTGTACCGAGAAGGGGATTGCAACATAGCCGCAATGTGATGCAGGACCAACTGATAATTTAGAAATAATTATTCGAATCCGTAGCACTATTCAAGAGTCTATAAATAAAATTCACTAACTGTACGGGCAGAAACCCCTTTTTACAATGTACTGGATACATTAATAAGGTAACAAAATCTTGAAATCTTCTTATCTCGACTTGTTTCAATTAACAAACAAGAAGAAGGGAGATAATCATTCAAACAGTCGAAACGTTTTGATAGTAATACCGCCCATCACTATAGATAAATTGAGAAAAATAAAATAGTTTCATCCGTCTTCATCAAGAGTCTAGAAAATTTGGAATCACCTTTATCGTCGAAGCCATGGGTGATCTCATGCCCAATGACCACTCCGATACCTCCATAGTTGAGGGATTTGGGGAAATGTTGGCTGTAAAACAAAGGCTGAAGTATCCCCGCTGGAAAAACTGTAAATAAAAATTCGTTTTTACTGTAGCACTGTAGACATGGCTAATGTTAAAGAAGAAAATGATTTAAATTCACTGATCGACTCACCGATATCATTCTTGTTTGGATTATAAAATGCGTTGACTATGGCAGGCTCTGTGTACCATTTATCCTTGTTCACAGGCTGTCCAAATTTTTGAAGATTGTGCCGAGCGTCGTAAGAGAAAATGTTGAATACGTTTTCCAAAAACTGATTATCCGTGATGTTTAACTGTGGACAGCAATAAGAAATGAAGAGCTAATTATTTTTGTATTTTGTATTCCAATCGCCTTTTCAATCCACCGATTGTTGGATTTTGAGCGATTTGTCTTCACAACTCACCCACTCGTATTCACTATTGAGCTCTTGCGGATCAGTGAGAAGGTCAGGATAACCGATTCTCTCGTTCATGGCGTTCGCCTTCTCTTTGGCTACCGTACGAGTTTCGTTGTCCATCCAATGGTTTTCCTCTAACAGCTCGTTGAAAGCTTCTCTGATTGTGTGAATCATTTCCAAGGCGATTTCCTGTAAAGGACATGAACAAAGGGATATAGGTAAGTACTACGTCGGAGACTTGTCTAACTGATAACACAGTCCAAACAAGACATGAAATGGTGACACGTACAGCCACATAGTCACATCGTAACTTAACATTGTAAAATTTTAAATATATTTATACTAAGTACCGATTTCGTTCATAGAAAGTCATCGATTGATAACATAATAGGCTTTACTACTACTTCTGATAATGACTAAATAAATTGAAATTGTTTTCTTTTCGATGTACATATTATGCATGGCAGTACGGAATACAACGTTTTGGTGCAATGAAAGTTGATATTTTATTATAATATTAATATTATTAATATTCTTCACTTTGAGTTCGATGTTCAACTACGATTTATGATACTCCCTAATAGTTTTATTTTTGAATGAGAAAGTTTAATATTACGAAAATAATTCTTTTAGTAGGCGGAATCACTATTGTATAAGGTATCCTTAGAATAGAACCGACCAAAATCATGAATTCTAAGCAAGTTAGTACGCCTGACGCCTAAAAGTGGAAAGAGGACCGCTATAACGTATTTATTAGCCACTCAGTTCATTAAGTGGCCATTTAGTTTCAATTTTCGTCTGAAAATTGATGCCCTGTGATTTTCATGAGTATAGAATCTGTCTGTTGAGTCATATATCCGAAGTTCTGACGCCTGAACCTAAATTAGGGCAACTTTATGTAAATGCGATACTCGTTTAAGGAAATATTATTTTTATCACTTAAGGAACATATGGGTTGGAAAGAGCATGTTAGTTAATTTAAACTTTAGGTACAAGATGATTGGGAAAACAATGAGTGTAAAGTGCCCTGAACTTATTCCAATTGATTCATTATTCGAAATTTAAGAAACCGTTTCATTTTGATTTCATTTGCGTTCAAAACCTGTTCATCATTCACCTTACTATGTTGATTGAAGTTTTTCTTGATGTACAGTGCCCCAACGGCCATCCCCATTTTCTTGTTGGTCCAATCGACGCATTGGTTCCATCTATTCCTTTCAGACTGGATCCCCTGAAGGATTTTTCTGAACTCCGTATGTTGCGTTTGGTACTCGTCAATCATATGAGGAGTAACAGTCATCACCAGCCGCCACAAAATGTAATTGTAAATCACTCTGAAAAATCAATAAAATGTACATATTTAAAATGAATAATATAAAATATGTGAAAATAGAATATAAAATAATGCAGGGTCTCACAAGTTGTTCCCTTCTCCTAAAATCGTCCAAATAAGAGTAAACACAAATTATTTACCCTAAATCTTATTTTTTCAAAAATCACAAATATCATATTTGCTCACCCAAAGTGACACTTACTTTCGTATTTTAAGTAGGAACCCCGATTGCAAATTCGGATTGTACCCAAAATTGCATAAAAATTTGATCTCTCAACCATTTTTTTAAAATTTATTGTTCACAACCGGTTCAGCAAGCAGACAGAGTTGAGTAGGAATGTCTCTTGCGCATTATTACAAATATTAAGATTCAAAACTTTTTTTTTTTTTAAATTTCTATTTCGACAGTTTTAAGGGGGGAGACAACTCGTGGAACACCCTGTATAAAATAAAAAATAAAATATATTCAATTAATGTAAATGTATCATCAACAGTATATTACCGATATTATCGATCTTATCTGAAGAGGATGGCTCACCTCGGTGGGGTGGAATCGAGAACTTTTCCCATATAGGCGAAATAAGACAATCCGTAAGCGACTACTTGTTCGCTATCATCGATTGGCTTGTGTAAAAACGTTTGAAGATATTCCAACCAGTTGATCTGAGGGACTTGCTCGTACAGTTGTTTCACAGTCATTTTCTTGTAAATTTGACTAGTGTCGTGACGATCCGCTTCCGGTAACGAGGCCTGGGGAATAATTCATTGAAAACTACAGATTCGTAGTAGACAAACAAATAGTAGTGTGCTTACATGAATTTGCCCATTATTAGTTAATCAAGAAGTAATTGAATTTAGCAGAGAGCAGACATAATACTGTTCATGAAAACACTTTTTCACTTGAAAAAAAAAAATTATGGAAAACGAATTTGGTATTTCTTACGAGTAAAATATAAACAAAAACTCTGTCAATTCTTTCTCAGGGGTCGGTCATTCCTCGGACCAGGCGCATGGAGACACACCCCAATCGATTCAGCATTCAAAGTTTAGTGGAAAATGATGCCTAGGTTCCATAAATCACAAAAACCAATGGGCGCCAATCGTTCTGGGACCCATTTCGTTGGATTCAGCATCCTAAATTTAGTGAAAAATGATACCCCACACGCCTGGATCGCCGAAAATCTCGAAAAATCCATTTTTTGAGAACACATTTTAACCCCTACCCCCAAAATTTGGTCCGATTGGGCTGAAAAGTGTCGAGGACCAACTAGAGTCGGCGTGGACAGCGGATGGACACCTTACAACGCCCAGAAAAAAATGTTGGGCCGAATCGGTGAGATTGACGTTTTGCATGAAAATATAGGTTGATTATT
Organism: Cyrtorhinus lividipennis; assembly: GCA_019603395.1. NCBI lineage: Eukaryota > Metazoa > Arthropoda > Insecta > Hemiptera > Miridae > Cyrtorhinus > Cyrtorhinus lividipennis. The sequence continues at coordinate 18,253,871 of CM034002.1, read as the reverse complement.
CAAGGAATAACCAACCAAAAACATCAATAGTTTCAAATCTACAATTATATCCCAGAATATACACGCTAGTATGTACAGTAGAGGGTGTACTCACGTTAGCGAGTCTCTTCTCAAAATAGATAACTTCTAAAAGTTCGGCTGCCGCAGTCGTCCTATTGGCTCCCAGAAGAACGGCGATTTCCGTCATGTATCTGTGATACGCGCCCAAATAATCGGCGTCCGTGTTCGTCTTCAGATAGTAGTCTTTCGACGGGAGAGCCAAACTCATCTGGTCCAACTGGAAGAATTTTCATTTCATTTTTTCTCGTTCGTACAAATTTTGCCCCTTCGCACAAGTTTTTGCCGTCCGTCTTAGAGCTCGTTTCGAGTTATAAAGAGAGAATTCAAGTCGTTAGGAAAGACATCCCGTAGAATTCGCCGACTTTTTCAGAGCGTAACTCAAGTGCTCCTCGAGTGCCAATTAGGTTCACTTTCTAGTAGCCTTGCATTAGTTCTCACCTCCTGCATTTCATTCTACAGTCAAGCACCTACTAACAGCCTTTTTTCTTTCTCCTGGTGGTGAAATGAGCACAGCAATGAAAGTAGCATGTAATTCTCACGTGCGATTGGCATCATTCGTCGAATTATATTTAAAATACCCTAAATACAGATGCTGGTCCTTTTTTAAAAAACAAAATTTTGACATGCAGTTTTTGCCAAAACTACCACGTTTTTCTCGTATAGTTCACATCAAGTGGTTCACATTCTTTTTGAGATTATAAAATCTTACATTTTCCCACCTGGACGATGTTGACCGAGGAGTTTTTGTCGTCAGGGCCGATCCACTGCTCGATGAGGACTCCTTCGTTGTAGTGTTCTCTTAACGTGCCCAAGAGGAGTTCCAAGGAGCCGTGAGGAGGTCGCCAGGACGGGCCGACGACGACAGGCCAGCCGCCAAGTTTGACCAACGCGTCTCTGAGTGGTTTGTCTCCAACCTTTCTGATTCCCTCTGAAACACACAAGACAAAAGTCAAGATGAATGGACGCAGAAATGTCCGCTGATTGCCTTTATGGCCGCCCTGATAAACAGCATAAATATTCCAACAGGGGTTGGTTATTCCTCGGACCAGAGCATGGAGCAAATTGAGGAACACAGTTAACTATTTACCGAAGCGCCATAAATTCTCACTCTTTCTCATCACTCAACTCCAATATTCCTTCATTTCAAAACACCTGTCACTAACAGATAAGTGTGCAAGGAGATTTATAAATTGCATTTAGTTTAAGTAGAAAAAATTACAGTAGTAGATGCAAATCGTACCGTAAATTGTCAAGGACGGATCTGTCGTAACTTCCGAGTCATTGAATAACTCCTCTGCATGTACCAGCTTAACAAGACTAGACCAAATGATTCGCAGGTATTTTAAAATAAAATATACTTGCCCGTAAATTTCCTTTGAGGGGTATTTATTTTTCATTAATTCGCATAACTTCTCTTCAACCGACAAGAAGAAAAACGTCGGAACAATAATTCTAGTTGGATAATGTAAGTGTTCGTTTCCAGAAACGTTTCGTCCGAAAATCCTCAATTTTCCGCTAGAAGTACTCATTGCTTAACTGCTGATGGATTGCAACATTTTCGAATGAAGGCATTGGCTTTTAAAATCAGTGGTTTTGAATGTCTATTGTGTTAGAATCACCGTATTGAGAACATTTCATTCACTATTATGCCATTTCCAGGAGCGTAGACGATCCACGCCTCCGGATCCGCATCCTCCAAGACGAGCTGAGAGATTCTGAAGGCATAAGGGGAGAAATGGCAGGACGGCTCACTGAATTGTTAGAAGAAAATAAAAAACTCAAAACTGAAAGGGAGGCTAGACTTTTGGATAAAGCGATGATTGAAGTATTTTTACAAAGGTGCGTACGCCAGAACGATGATGATCCAATACTTTGCCGAATTCTGTGCTAATATTTTAGGATAACAGTAGGTGTTCACTGAACTGTCCAAATATAGCAAGATGATAATAACTTTTGTAAAACGAGCAATACCTGCGTGATAGTCAATACACTGACACGGATAACCTTCTCGTGCCATCCTAGAAACATGAATACCTAGTTTGACGAATTCAGATGGATGAAAACCTTGCGTTTTACAACAAAAGCCCTAGGAAATCTGTCAAAACTAACATAAATTTGACGAGAGCAACTAATAACACCATCGAACATTTTTCAGAGCCTCACTCACACGACCGCGTGATGAACAAAACGAAGAAACATTAGAAGATTTGAGAAAAGAAAACGACCTCCTCCGAGCGAGAATTCTAGCGCAGAACCTTAAAATAGAACACCTGATGGAAGTGATCGGCCTTTCTGAGACGCAGAGGCAAGCAACTCGCGAAGAAATCAGCAGCGGTTGATGCAGTCCCATAGCTGTCTTGATGCTGACAAAAATTAATCAAAGCTGCGTCAAGAGTTGCCTGAAAATGAAATACTTTGATGATAAAACCTTGTTGACATACGATTTGGATCAGTTTCAGTTCCATCCCTGATCAACAGTTGATAATTACCTACATTATAGGCTACACAAACCAAGCTCAGATGATCTAGGAAATTACATCAAGTAGGCTATACTGGGTGTTAACGATCAAAGTTAGCAAACTTCAATTCTACAAGTCATTTGCAACAAAAAGTGTCTTCAGGACTTTTCTATATATAAGCATCGTCCCCGAGTTTTTCACGTTTATAGATTTTTTTCGTGTTTTCGAAGTGACGTCATCAAATGGCCATTACTCCCTGCATTTAACAAATAATCTTGAATCTAAGTACGCCGTTGGAAAGAGCGTCAAATTTCCTTTATAATGGAATCAACGTCTCCAATAATTGAGTACAGGTATTCACTAATTCAGCCTGAAGTTAGGAAATGAAAAACGCGAAACTCCGTCAACATCCAGCCGAGTAATGGAAAACTCTTCCCTGAACAGTTCCCGCATTTTATTCGAGTAAAAGCTTCCCCAGAATACCAGCTTTCCATCTGTATATTCAAATTTATTTTTCAGACAATTTGTGGTTGAAAATTACGTTTTAAGTGGAAAAAATGAGACATGTTTACCGAATCGTGGTTTTCTCATGAAAGTACCGAATTTCACAAATTTCAATGGAAAGTGTCGGCTATTCAACTATTTTTCAAGCTGAATTGAATCGTGACGCCTTTCAGACTAAATTAGTGAATACTAAGTTACTGGAGACGTTGAGGAGCATATCAGAAGGAAATTTTGATGCTCTTTCCAATGTTGTACTCAGATTTGAGATTATCGTTTAAATTACGGGAGTTATGACCGTGTTAGTGACGTCAGTTCGAAATAAATCTTAAAACGGGTATAACTCGAAAACGATGCCTCTAAAGAAAGGTCCAGTAATCACTTTTTGTTGCATATATTATGAGTTGTAGAATCGACGCCGTGAAGGCTGCTAACCTTAAACATTAACACTGACCCATTTGTAATCCCGAAATCATGATTGATCTCTGAATGACTGAATTAAATAGTCGGTATCCCTTACTCAAGTCCATGCAAGTCTTGTAGAATCTCTTGGCCTTCTTGGTTGCCTCACTGTCTTCGCTGTTGTACGACTCTTCTAAAACACCTGCAACCCGAAACGACCAGCGTTAGTGGCTAGTAGTGCCGCTTTATTTACTCACACTAATCTAATATAAAATAACCACAGTAATGGAATTTAAAAATAAATTTGAAGTTAGGGAGAATGAATTCAGTGACGGAGAATTAATTATCAAAATCAACACGTTTCTACAATGGGAAAATTATTTTATAATAATAACGAAACTGATCCACTGTTAAGTACAACCAAGGGGTGGAGGCTTTTAGGGGTGACAACAAATTTGCATAGAATAGAGAAGTAGAGAAGCGACAAGTACAATATTGTACTTAGTGCGGGGATGGCCAAGGAGCCAAGGCATGTGACGTCACAGAGAGGAATAAACGGGCCTATTCAACAAGGGTATCACCCTTTCATGTTAAATGTCTCGTATCGTACCCAAAATAGGGGAGATTGCTAGAGTTTAATCAATTTTGAGAGATGTACCGTGTTGGCAAAAACGTCTCCCGTTCATATTATGTGATTTACCTATATGGCCACTACGTGGATTTGAATAGATTGCTTCATTAGTAAAGGCTATTATTTATCTATATATAAAATTCCTTTATAAAGTGATACGACGGACATTCTTGCATTTCATACACAATAATCTAAGTAATAATATAACTCATGACAAGCCCGGAGAGGATGAGCAGAGTTTGTTTTACATATCTGAAAATATATTAAAACGCAACTAGAAAACCTGGTTTTTTTTCTGAATGTCAGGTAGAGAATAAACACAGTTGCGGGATGGTGGTTACCTTTCAGGATTACCTGCAGTTGATCTGACAGGACCTCAAAGACGTTGATACTGCTCCGGTCATCGGGTATTCGGTGCATTTTATTCCACGACCCGCAGGCGAATTGAAAAAAATCCACGCAAGGATCGGCCGATTTGTCCATTGCCGCTAGTAATGACGCAGCTTTGAACGAGAAAAAAAGAAGATTAATTGTCGACGGAGTAAGTTAAAACAGATATTAATAATTGAGTTGAATACTAATCACACAGATGTTTATAGGGTTGACATTGGGTTAAGTGACGACATGAATTTAATTACACAGGACACAAATAACTGATTTTTCATTCTGCAAAAGTGAAATGTGCAACTTTTTCAGCAGCAGTGACATGTACGATGTACCCGAACGTTGCAGCTGAACACTGCAGGCACGGAAGAAAGCAAACTGCTCAAGTGTTTACCGAACCTAAGTAATTCCGCACTGACGTTTGAATTGAACTTGATCTTTGAACAGCTTCTCCATTTATTTTAAACGCCACAAGTAAGTTCTCCTGTTATCTTTCAAAGTAAGGGTCAGATACCTTGTTGTGTTCCGAATAAACAGCAAAAAGAATTCTAATAAAAATCCTTGATCATCATTTTAACTGGGTACTTTTATTAATATGATTTTTTCTGGAAATACAAATCGATGTTTCTATACATCGATTGTTGTTAAGGAGGTTATACATCTCATAAGCCTCGGCCCAAAAGCCACTTTGGGCAGGTATTTGAAATAACGTGTGCGTTTCAAGCAGAGCGGAAACACAAGGAAAGATTACGAAAATGACGTTGGAGATGATAAGAACACATTTCCTTAGTGCCTATGGTTCGATTCAAACACATCGATTGTTTGTTAAATCCGTATATCTCTATGTAAGAATGATAAGCAACCGAGTTAGCATATAATGAGAACTATTCTTTACCAAAATTAAATCAGCTCCGTATCTATTATAACTACTTGAACGAAAAAATATATAAAAGCATTATATTTCAAAACGAAATATCGTTTTCTGCTAAAATATCGATGTTTAAACAGTTAAGAACTAAACATTATGGAGTAAACAACAATGTTTTTGTAATACCGAAAGCGTATTCATTTGTGTAGACAAAAGAGGAGTTAAATTCCTAGATAAATATATTAGGATATGATTAAGCACTCAAATTAATCATGAAAACTTACATTTTGCCAAGGAAGTAGTTGAAGATTGGAAACACACAAGCCTGATAAGTAGGAATATCTACATAATCACCCAAGTTTAAAAAACATCGAATGGTTGTTACGATGTCTCGAAAGAAACATCGATAGTTCTCTTCACAATATATTTTTTGGTTGTTAAAGTTAAAAAGTAGATATCTGCCTAATTTATAGCTGTAAAACAGATGCTGCAACAGCAAAATACTGAAATATGCTGCTACATTCAATTCTTGTTTTATAGATGCCTATTCGAGTCTTTATTATCATTATAGAAATTATATTATGAAAATTCATGAGAAATCGATGTGTTTGAATCGAGTCGTAGGTATGATGCAATTGTATTTCCCTTATCACCTTTTAACTTCTTATTTGTCTTCATTTTTCACGTTTCTCTTTACGATTTACACGTTCTTTTCTAAATTTAGTATTTAACCACATTTTGAGAGAATAAAATGAAGAAGGTTGCTGAACAATCGATGTATCGAAACATTGACAATTCTTCCGATATTTTTTTTACTTCGATGTTTCATGAAGAGAAATTATGGATGTGGAGACATCGAACTAACCTATGGTCGGTAAAACTGAAGTTATCAATTGATTTGGCGCCAAAATTTGATTGTAGTCAATCACTCAATCACTCTTGACTCAAATTACCAAAAGAATTAGTGAGCGTAAGCACCACTACCACTACTCTCTCGATATGATTTCGATGTTCAGGAATATTGAAATCAAGGAAGGAATCATTTCCTTTCTCAGCGTCAAATGCGGTGATAGTTCCGTTTTCGATCCATCTTGATATCACGATTGGCCTCCCTTTCAATTTCCCTTTATTTCCTCGGAAACCTTTAATATGAACCCGGCCGTACCTTCCACTTCGAGTCACAGGCAGACCGTGGAATCGAACTGCCCTCTTGAAACATAATTACTTGCTTTCTAATCAGTGTATATTACTTATTTTTAGTTGCTCGATGAGGAAATCACGTTTTTGAGGTGTAGCAGTACGTTTTCTGGAAGACACCTGGCGGGAAATATGGGAATTAAGAGTCGATCATCTCCCAAAAGTGAAAAGATTCTTGGAAAAATAAGGAAAAAGCGGGACTTGAAGCGCCAAAGTAAACGAAACAAGCGCAATATCAAGGACCATTTAAGGCTGTATTGGGATTTATAAAACTTACCAGTCCGAACGCAGTGTTCTGAGAAACACACAGGATGCTCATCCAGCTCTGAAAATAAATGAACTGAAAGGTTTTTTTCGTTCTATTTCGACAATAAAATGTTTAAAAACGTGATAAATATATAAAATCTTTAGTGAAGCTTTAATTAATTATGAGCGAGTTTTGATTCAAATACCTTCAGGTTGACCACAAATGAGACAAAAATCGATCTTCGGCTAAATATAATAAAAATGGCCTTGAGTTCTTAAAATAATCACTTCATCAATTGCCATCGAACACATTCGTATTGAAGTTCTTCACAGACATATCGATTCTACCGTTGAATAACTCAGAGGTACACGGTAAGCGTTCACACGAGCTTCATTTTAAATTCGTTCCCTGTTTTTCGACCTCTTTGGCGTTACCTATCATCCATGTTGGCGTCTAAATGAGCGAAAATGTCGAGGGACCCCAGCACCAGCACCGCAGATATTCGTGATAATATTATAATGTCCCACTCGTCCGCGCACTGACCTCTCGACTACGTGCTGACCTCGGCCTAACGAGCTCTTGTTCTTATCTACTGTATTCTGCGCTCTCCTCCGTTATACGCATATAAGCCATATTTCCAGTTTTTATCTCATATGTGTAATAAGTATGATTAATCTTCCATTTAAATTTTAACTCCGTCAGCTCTACATGGGAATTTACGGCGGTGTTACAAAGGACCTCTCTCAACGGGAATCCGAAATGAACAAAAACGTTATTCATCAGGGAAAGCCGTGAGGACGAAAGTTCACACATTTTCCACGATGTCACATTTCACCGACTGAAGTGACTTCCCCCACCCAATCATTTCCCTTTCGTCGACGCCTCCCGATAACAACGTAAGAACCCGCGCCTCGTCAACGGAAATTGCATGAAAATTGAATTCCCACTTAATGTCAAGAACATGAACGTTTCCCACTTCACCAGTTTCCCATCTCGGACGGGAAATCGGATGAGTGGCACGATCACCGTCTATTTTAGTATAACCGGATCGGTTTTTATTAACTCATCTATTAGTTTCCATCCGAAATGCCCCTGAAATTTGATTGATACTTCGTAATTACATTAAAAGATATATGTGATCCTGGCATGATTCGCACCTGTCGTGACGTCCCCATTTTGAACAACAACTACCAAACACCTAAAAACCCACAAATTTTAGGGCAAAATCTGTCACATTACTGTCACTAATAATAATCAATTAGGTCGTTAACATAATTAATTAATAAAAAAAACTGGTTTTCATGTAGGTTTATAAATGTGGGGGACCTACTGTAAGAAAGATCATCTAGTGAAATCTCAAAATTGACATAGTACATAAGCCTTGGTGATGCTTGTCGTATAGCATTCAGAAGGGCGACTCATTTTTCGGATTTATTTGACGCAAAAAATTTTCCACGCATCTTTGTCTTATCTTGAATTTCCCACATATAGTATGCCACAACATTCTCCAAAAAAATAGTTAACCCCGCACCGCATCATTTTTGGGAACGAGCTCCGGAACAAGGGTAAAGAGGAATTTTTGTTATATTTCCCCCCGAGATGCATAAAAAAGGATTTCTGAAGGACGACCTGTGAGATAAATACATATGCTTCTTGACAATGATAAGCACTCTGGGATGAGATTATGATTTTGGGGAACAGCTGAGCTGAAAGAGAGTGAAAAAAGGGAAATTATGTGTTTTACAATTACAGTGGCGTTACGATTATAACTTCAGCGTAGCATATAGGACATACTTACTCGAACTGCAACTGTGGACAGAAAGAAGGACGACTGCGACGATGCACAGGGCAATCACAATGACGCAAACGATCGCCACAGGAAGTACGGCGGCCATTGGAGGTGGCATTCCAGGGGAGCCACGGCGAAGCCACAGGGTTTTGTGGGGCCCGGCTGAAGCCCCGGGGTCGCAGGAGGGGCCAAGGGGGTTTTCCACGATCTCGACGATGTCTCTTTTGAGAACTCCGTTTGTGTGAACTCCCGAGGGTGCAAAACCCGTAGCAGGAACGTCCGCCCGCTCTTCGTGGGGCTTCTTCATCCTGAAACACATTCACCATTTTTTGTAAGAAATAGTTCGCAAGCCTGACGCTAGGTGGGCTGCGTGGATGACTAATATATTTGAAAGAATTAATTGATAAAATACTGACTTAAAATCAACATTTTAGATTATTATATCCCAGATATCATCAATATATTTAATATGGAATCGCAAACCATCGCAAATTCTCCAAGTAAAAGGAGATGAAAATGAAAAGCATGAGTCTTGCGTACAAATAGATTCACAGTAACGGCTGCAGATCTCTGATGTCTGGACTCCAGTTGGGATCGTAGCGCCGCAAACTATAATAATACATCTGACTTCCAACTTTCATATAACTAATTTCAACTTCGCAAATGCGCTCAAAGTCCCCCTACCGAGTCTCAAAGGGTTAAAGTATTTTCTAGCCACGAAACAACGTTGCAGCTTATAAAACACCCTCGCTCGCCTGTAGTCAAGTTGCTCATGAATATTTATCGACGCTTCCCAAACCTCTACGGTGAGACGTTGGTGAATTGTTTATCACATCTGGCAAACCTCCAGATGCCTCCGGTCTACATTACACACCGCTAAAATGAATAGCGTTTGTTTGACGCGTCATGGGGATTTCAGTTCTGTCTAGAAGATTGTTACTGAATCTCGGTCTCTCGGTATTCTAAAGCGCAAATTGGGCAACGAAAGTGTCAACATACTCACTGAAAGATAACGAGTATGTATATGAAAGACTCAATTTTCGCTCAACGACAGCAACAACAACGTGTTATTGCAATACAGAAGCCGATGTGATGACTAACGATTTTAAAGGGAGAATCATCATTTAGAGGGGCACAATGAGCGGTTACTACCCCACCTTCAAGACTTGACGGTCTTGCATTCTTAGTATACTCTTCTGCTGAAAAACTTCTCACCGGTAAGAGTACTACGTAAATCAGACGCGCTCCAGGCCGTATCGTTGAGCTGAATAGCGTTGAATCCACTGATAACGCTGTGATTCTATTTCGAAGAAATGAAACTTGTTTTTCCGCAGTATAAATACTGTAGGACAAACGTCTGTGGTGAATTCAACATCTACTTTATTTGTAACTGAAAGTTCTTAAGACTTAAAATGGCAACACTCGAGATTGAAGCCATTGAGGCATCGAAAGTAGGCATTCCTCAACAACAGACATCCTGGCCGTGAAGCAAACAGGCGAAACGATCTTAATTTCAACAATTCAACAAATTATTCAGGGAGATAGATCCACTACTTGAAAATGCAACTTATGCAAGGTGCCCCACAAGTTGCCCCCCTTCCCTCCCCCCTCTTAAAAGTCGAAATCGGCGATAAAAAAAAACAATGAAAATTCATGTGCCAGACATTTGAGTTTACCACCATGGACTATTATACAATTTTGATGTTGGGAAACTTTGCGTGTTGACTGATAAAATTGCGCACAATAAAAAAATTATTTGAGAATTTTGGGTAGAATCTGAATCTGCAATAAAAAATTGGGGTTAAAATAATAAAGTTAAGAGTCACTTGCGCGTGATTGCCTGGGGTGCGTGAATATATTTGAGTCTTGCAAAAAATATGAAGATTTAAAGTTTTTGAAAAAAATAGTGGGGACACAAATTGAGGGACACTCAGTATACTAGACTGATGCAATACACAATCTATATGAGCATAGAATATAAAATCATTAGGACAATTTTTTTCTTGCCAGCCTAAAATCCTCGTCACTAATAGCGCAAGAAATAGAAAAATTCTATACTTTATTCGCCTTTATTTGCAATATTTTTTGCTTTTTTGTTCCTTGAATCTACGTTACGAAATCGTGCAACTTTGTAGAACAAAATCTTAAATTGCAATAAACTCGGACTTGGAAACCTTTAAAAATATTCAAGAGGCACTTTGTCACAAATCACCTGTAGAATTGACATCTGAGGCTTGATCATTAATTTGATGACCCTATATGGTGGCACGAGTCTTCTTTTGCATGGATTTTGAATGAGCTGAAGGGCAAATACTCAATTTTCACACAATCGAATACGCTGTAGTCAATACGCAAAATTCCAGATATTTTACGTATTTTACTCGTGACTACTAAATCATTCACAAAATAAAATGTATAACTTTCATTTTGACTCACAGCTTCTGGCATAATGATTCAATTTGATGGTTTTTGTGTCTTTTCATCACAAATTTAGTGATGCGTAAACTTGAGGAAGCAAATACACTAGAGTTTGGGTGTATTACGTCTTCCTCTCCCGTGATCGCCTCTTAAACATTTACTGTTCTTCTCAGAAGCGACACTGTGAAGTAGATATTCATGAGGCACTCGAAGTCCCTCGTCTTCACCGTGCTGTTATCCACTTCAGTAGCATCTCATTGGAAAACGCATCGTTCAGAAAGTGTTCGTTTTTCAAAATCGCAGAGAATATTGCAACCTCGTAATTTATAAAACCGCCATAAGAAGTATCCCCGAGACAAAATCTCATCATTTGATCAATATTTAATAAAACCGTTTAAAACGGCTTTTTACCCAACGTAGTCCAATTAAAGGGTCAACTCGCAGCGACGGAAAATTGAAAAAGCGAGCCAAGTCCTTTTAATAACCCGAACCCATATTTTTGCCCGGTAAAAGGTGAACCGAGGTAATAAATAATATTTTATTCAATACAAGGTCGTAGCTAGTTATTAGTTGCCTTTAACCCCATGTTGCAATATTTAAACCTCTTTCCGAGCCTTAAGAGCGCTTTATAATCGTGTTTTTAAATATTCTGATTGGGAGCGCTCCTGTCAGGGATATTAGAATTATTGAATCGAGGCAACTAGCTCATCGTAGAAAAATATTGCGGGTAATTTATGTTATTACATCATCACTTTTACTCAGTGGATTTCGTTCACAAAAGAAATGTGCGTGCTGAGATGCTGTAGACTGAAGCAGTTTTAGGAGAAAATCATTTCTTACCATGGGAAACCCGATTCCCGTAGAGCCAGATACAAAGAAGAGACAAATTACGCGCGATTTAGTTCGATTATTGATGTTAAAGTATTGTAAGGCGGGTGGGGGACCATTTCTCGTGTGTGGCTACATTTTGTTCACTAATGACTGATGATTGTTAAAGCGGAAGCTTGTGTTCGGGGCACTTCCTGATGATTACCTAAAGTACCCAATGTACGTTAGGTTGGTTATTCATTGAATAATAAACCCATGTTTCATGCAAAAATTCAATCTCTCCGACTCGGCCCAACAATTTTTTCTGGACGTTTCAAGGTGTCTAGATCTGGATGCTGAATGGTTCTCGGAACGATTAGGACCCACTGAAAGAGGTTATGGGTCAAAATGGGTATCTATCTACTCATTGCAAATGTGCGTTTTCGAGATTTCAGGTACCTACGCGTGTGGGGTATTATTTTCCACTAAATTTTTGGATCCTGAATCAATTGGAATGGGTCCAGGGCCCCGCCACGCCCACTGTTTTTCCCCATTTTTAGATGTTCGATATTTTCGACGACTTAGGTGTGTGGGGTATCGTTTCCCACTAAATTTGGTACCTACTGAGTTGGATGCTGAAAGAATTTTCAGGTTGGCAGGGTGGCCTCAATTTTGAGTTGTGCACTGAACATCTTATTGAAAACGTTGCATAATATCAACATTTGAGGAAACAACCTGCTCATCTAACATATTCGTCAAAGTGGCTCCTTTGGTGGGTGGATGCCATTGTCAAGCCAACTACTGAGGGTGAGAAGAGACCTTTAGGGGGTTTATATATGCAGGAGGTTGTGAGAGGGTGAGAGAGGAGTGCGGGGAATGTGAATAGGTGGGGGTTAGAGGGTAGGGCGTTTTGTGGGGGAAGGGATTTAGAAACACCAAAGATTCTAACTTGAACAAGATTGTGAGAGGGATGTTGAAGGTATTCCCCTCATTATGGCATTGCTCTTGGTTGTTTGATGAAAGCGCATATTTTCCATTCACACCTAGACTACAACACTCAGAATTTGCGGCAGCTAGCGACGATCAAACAAAAGAGGTTTCCTCAGGACACTAAAGAGACAAAGAGGACATACCAAGGATGATGGCTAACTCTACTGTTGAGATTGTAGAGGGTTATTCCAAACGCTGCCCACTAACGGAAATGTACAGAAAGAACCTGTGAGATGAAGAAAGTCTGGTGTTTTGTAGTGTTTTTGAATATTAAACAAATTACCAACCATTGAATGAATGATTGAAAGATTTATTCCGTTCCAAATAAAGCATATTTGAAATCGGGTTTTCTTTTGCTCTTTCTTATTTACACACTTACACTGAAGACTTTTCTCGTAAAACCTTGACCTTCGTATGTGCTACCAAATTCAGCTTTGTTCACGAGAATCTCGTTAGAACCTTTGATCGAGAGCAGTTAATGTAAATAAACAGAACTAGCTTGATGAACACCGAAAGGCTTTGAATTATAAATAAAAACTGTTCTGAAACAGATTTGAGTCATTCACTTACTTGTCAGTCACTTCAGACATTACGTCTTTTGCCTCAAAGCAAACCGTTGGGGAAAAGTTAGCATTAAATGGGCCCTTTCATTAGTAAAGAAGGTCCTAACTTCAAGATGGATCCGGATCAAACAAGAGGATCAATAAAATGAAGAAGTTGAGGAATTAAAATTTGGTTCGTTTGCGGGGCTCTCCGTTCCACAACAAATGAATTTGTTGAAAAAATCCTTAAATTACCACATTTGAGCTCTATCTAATACACGTATTGCTTAAAAATCGTTTCAAGATATTCATTAAGAAAATTAAAAGGCTTCGGGTGGCAACAGGAGTTGAAGTATTGTTCATACATGACAGAATTGAGTTTATACGATTCAATGTCAAGCACCAACGTTATATTGCTTATATGGGCTGTAATATGATGTATAATATATATATATACGGATATTTTCGAGTGCCCTCGAAGAAAATTTGGTTGTTGGAACAATAGATAATGCACGATTTGACCTGAAAAGAATTTGAAAAAAGAGAATTGAGAATAGTTCTTCCGCTAGTCGTGCTATTGAACACCCACAATCACAAATCAAATCCCGCTGGCTCTGAGATTCGAATGAGCTATCACATCAATTTCCTATCGAAAGTCGAAACGTTTCAATCTGGCTGGGCCTCGTGGGATTGCTTTGTTCACTGACCCTATTGGGTCCCGTTTATCTTTTTTCTTCAGGGCTCCTTCCCGTCTTTTTCCTCTTCTTTATCGGAGGAAGGGTCGTCCAATTTTCTTTTTTCATCCCCCTCCAGTCTTATAGCTCCGATGTGGGTAAGGGCCTGCTTCCGGGATATGTTGGCTTTCGACCGAGCTCTGGAATGAAGAGGTTTTCTTCGCACTTTGTTCATGACCATTCGTTCCTCATACACTGAGAAACCGTTAGACCGCTCCTTGCTAGAAATCGTTGATTTAGCAGCAACTTGTAAAGACAGTAGAACGCAGTATATTGCATTGAGATGTAATTTTGAGGGGAAAAAATGGTGACACACCAAAAATAAATTAAGCCCGATTTTTCAGCCAACTCAACAATAAATATCGAAACAACACCAAACATTTCCGATCGCAGCTCGAACTGCGTTTTACACTTCAATTGAGTATACCTCGAATATCCCATTTCATACAGTATTGTTGCTTTAGCGGTATCACTACGTATACTCTCTCTTCTAACCCCACATTACATGCCACAGAGTGGTTGCCGTTGTAATCGCGCCACCACATAACACGTGAGCTCATCTCATTTCACGCTTCAGCGTCATAACGAAAATACCCCCAAAGCGACTATAAATTTACGTAGCCTCTCACAGTGACTGCATCGAAACGCTTTGAGATCGGGGACATCAAATTGAATGAGAACTGAGTCTGAGCAAGCCGGATAATTAAATGGAAAGACGGTCTCTCGAAAATTAGTCGAGAGGGAACCCCGTCGTCTCTGATGCGGTTACAGAAAACCGACGGGAATAGAATCTCGAAGGTTGGTGGTTTCTTTAACGCTAATACCAAGGCCACCGTCAAACCTTGGAAAAACGGACAACATATTTTTCTGGATAAGAAGATTGTCAGATAATTGTCCTGACCTAAGAATACGCATACGGTGTGTGGCTAACCCTCCAAGACCTCATTTGATTCAGCGTCAAACATTTTGTAAAAATCTGCAAATTCATACT
The DNA here is from genome assembly GCA_019603395.1 of Cyrtorhinus lividipennis. Taxonomy (NCBI): domain Eukaryota; kingdom Metazoa; phylum Arthropoda; class Insecta; order Hemiptera; family Miridae; genus Cyrtorhinus; species Cyrtorhinus lividipennis. Next base: position 18,238,851 of record CM034002.1, on the reverse strand, counting down.
CACGGGTTGGTTATTCCTCAAACTAGGCGCATGGAGATTTTTTTTTTTTTTTGCATGAAAACATGGGTTGGTTATTCCTTGAATCAAAAATGAGTAGTCCCCCACAAAACTCCATAACGTATTTCCAAAACACCCATTTATCCATACTCTGCCTCCAGTTGAGGAGACCGAGCTCATGAGTTGGGCACAACAATCGAAGACCCAGTTGTATCTATACTGCAAATTTCTGATTTACAAGTCGCAGCATTTACAAGGGACATTTCGAATTTGAAACACACCGAAGTTGAGCGAACAAGAATGTTTTCGGCTGACAAGGGCGTACATGAGAATAAGAAACCAAACGAGGTCACGGTGAGGAGGGAGCAACCCTCTAGGTTTCAAGGCTAGACGTGTTTCCACTCTGCATTCATTATGCATTGCTGCAGTTCAAGATCAGTTTAGTTGTCATTGTTTTAAATTGAAAAACATATTCGAAACTATGCTCCATGATTCGTCATTCTTCTTCTGCCAGCAAGTGATCATCCTGTCAATGGCTTACTCAACACAGCACTAGTATATATGCCGGAAAATCTCAATAATAATCTTACTCTGCAAATGAAATATGTTCAAAATGATCGATTTTCAGATGGTTTTGGTATAAATTGATCCGTCTCAATACCTTTCTTTGCAAAGGAAAAATGTCTAAACATCTTAATAACCTTATCTCAGAAAGGAGACATGTCCAAAAATTTGAAGATTTTATAATCAATTAATCTGTCTCATCAAGACCTTTCAAACGAGATGGCACTTGTAGCTTTACTGTGGCGAGAAATTTACAGTTATAAGGAAAAACTGATGTGGAATTTATTCCCATACCAAAAATAGGTATGCATTCCTGAGCACTGAGGATATATCGTCTGATGAATAAACTCAGACAGAAGGTTCACTCTCGCTCACTAAGGTCCCCGCCAAAATGAGTGTGGTCTACGGTATTCTTTAATTGTCTTATGTACGGGTTTTCTGTAGACTGACCTGTTTTTGTAGGCGTTGCGTCTGTTTGTGTTCCCAATTGGGATTCTTAGTGATACGATGTAAATGGTTGTTAGAATGTTTCTGCTGGATTGCTTATAAGAACAACATACATGGGCAAGGAACTTAATTGACAGAAACGAAGTACATATAACCAAGTTGAACTTGACCTGCTCTGCTCTGCTACATTGATGAGATAGTCGGTCCAGATTATAAACTACACAGTTAACAATAGTCAATATTGGCAAAGGCAACGATTAAAAGAACTAAAAACCAAGATTTCTTAACAAAACAGCTCACTTGTGATTGTAGGTTGTATTTTGTGAGTTGAAATGTTCTTCTTGAAACAGTCTGAAAAACAACATGGCGGTGGGTTGAGACTCCAGACAAGACCGATCAAACGTTAATAGCTGATTGGTTCAAATATTTGTGCACACGTGCAGTACTCCTAGAGGTGGTTGTCCACCTTCCTACAGTGATCTTGATTTGTCTATGAACCAGCCCTTGGTGAATTTATGTCCAGACAACAGGTTCCCTCAACATAAGAAGTCAGCGCTTAACGGTCCAGTCATAATCACCTTTTGCGCTTCATGCCATATTATCATATCTTAGCCAATCGATTCTCTGTTCTGTTGATGAACAGGGCGGTAACGAAGAATCCAGGCGATTTAGTGCTGGTAGATAGGTATGTACTAAAATAACGAAGTGCCTACGCTTCAATTTAAAAAATGGATACACGCCAATTGAATAGCTATTTTGTGGGTAATTTAATGAATACATCCATGTTTTCAAAGTGTCAAAGTGAATCCCACAAGAAAAAAACGCTTCTTTTTCTTCTACTGATGACGACTTAGTATGCTTCAGCGACAATCCACATCGTTTTATTCTATAATCATACGGAAGAATGCATTTATCATAATAAAAGGTCAGGTACTAACTGTTTGGAATGCACGTCGGTACGAGGCGTAAGTTACTGGGGCGTGGTATACATTGAAGAAAACCGCAATATCAACCTTCGTGTCTCATGTGGATCACGTACCGACATCACACGTAGACTCGGAAAACGACATCCCATTTTCCAGGGGGCGAAATGACCGAACGTTTCCGCAGTATGACAATATTCTCATTGGCGTGTAACAGTCGACATCTACGTGCATCGGAGGGAAACCGAAATTCCGCAAAGATTTCATTTTCACGAAGCAGGTTTCTAGCGTACATCATGTTGTTCGTGATATGGAACAAATCACTTGAACTTCATCTCTTCAGATATCGGATAAGGGAAAATTTTCTCGCGTGAAGTCCATGACAAATTTCGGCGCATTTGCGTTATTTTTCTGACCAGTTCTCGAATCGTAATACTGATTTGAGACTACAATTAGTTGTTTATTCACTGGTATGTCTCCTCAGAATCGCAAAGTTCGAGATTGGACTCCTGCAGTGTTGCCAACCGTTACGTTTGAATTGCTCTGCTAGTTCCCGTTCAATTGTCAGTGAACGTGTTTTTTAAACGTAATTTCCAATTTGTGGGGCTCATTAGGTTTTATCTGAATAATAATCTTATAATCACCCTATTCCTATGCCCTTGACGTCATTTTTTTGTCATTAGTGATGGGAAATTTCAGCTTTTTTTCAGACTTGCTTCACCCTCGAACATTTTCGGCCCGCTCAGTGATCACCAAGAGACGGTACGAGTGATAACGCGTATTTTGAAGTTTCATAATATTCTTGCGGGACAAAGCATAACGTGCTGTGAAAATATTCTTGACTAAATATTGGACGCTGAATCGCTTGAGATGGGTCAAAAATCGATGTCCGTGCATCGGAGGACGAATATCTGGGTGTTTAAAAAGTATAAATTTTTGAGAATGGGTAATTTTTCTTAGACATAATAACCTCATATTTTACTACTTACTTTTGAAATTTCAATTAATGATATAGTGGCCGACACTGAGAATTCTCTACCATGAGAGAAGAAGGTCCTGTAAGACGACAGAATCTTTGAAAAAACCTTTCTATCGCAATATGCCTCCCTTACTCCTGGCCACCTGCATTCATTATTTCCCTACATTCCAAAAGAGAGACAGAGGAATTAATTCCCGCCAAGGCAAAGAGTAGAAGGGCCAAATGATGATGAGAGACAAAGAGTAATTGGAAATCCAAGGAGACTTGATTCTTTATTAGAGGACCTTCTTTCTGCGAAGGTCACAGGTTTTTTCACCTTTTTCTAAGCCTCTGGTATGTTTTGAGCATCATTTCGTGGTAATGACGTGATCAGCTGATCGCCATTGGCTTCATTTGTGTTGATCACGCGAAATGAATCGCCCGCGAAATTCCAGTGCAACGCTATCGTTCGTAATCTCCTGAATTTTGTGATTTGAGACTACGAGTGCCTCCCAAAAAATTCAGAAATATACGTAAGGGAGGTACATTTCAAAAAGAGGCTCCTCGAGGTCAACGGAGTTCAATGAAAACACTCGCACTTGATCCAAGAGCTCGGACGAGCGAAAGCTCCGAGGCATGTTTTAAACGGTTTACACACTCGAAGCCACCCAACCCTGAACTAACACGACCTCCTTTGTGCCCCTTGGTTATTTATACGAGCCGTCAAATGGTTTTGATGTAACTTGACAATACAATGTTGTTCATCTTGTGAGTGTGTCAATATTCGTACGCTGGTTAGAGCTTTTTTTCCACTTTATTTCCATTGTTCGGTTTAGGATTTTTATTGGAATAAAACACTGGTCATAGTATCTCCTCTAAAATTGATTTTTTATCTCAAGTTTCAGTTTGTCTCCACTTCAAATCAAATACAATAATATCGATACAAATGTTGTATAACTTCATGGACGAAAGGTGAACGGTTCGAATCATCCGGGTCAATCTTGAAAGGATCGATACGGAACGAGTCCAAAATAGTATCTGCCGGCAAAAGTTCATTTCTATAAGTGTTTTTTAAACTTCGCGAATCCTATCAGGTGAAAATTTTCACTAGCTCGGTAAGGGAACGTCAAGTCGGCTCAACGTGGTTTTCTCAAGAAGCCTCGTTTGATATGACGTGTATGGAATTCTCCTGAAACAACTGAATAGATGCACGGACACGAGAAACCCCATTTATTCACGAGCTCAGTATTTCCTTGGTTTTTCCCCCTCGTCTTCATTTTTTTCCACCCATAAATAATGAAGCAGGCAGAGGCTCCAGCAAATAGCGCTATACCGTAAAATCCCATCCGAGGAGGGTAGGTAGATGTTTTATAGAGAAAAGGGGCTGCTACATAAGCTTGTAATACGGTCGAGAGGATGTTGGATAAAGACACGGCGGCTTTCGATTTAGGGAAATTGAATTTCCCTGAACGCTAAGCTGCTTTAGAGATGAGGAAGACGAAAGTATATAATCGAGGAGCTCAAAATCGCGTCTCGTTTCAATACTGAAGCCTGATGAAGACTGATTTTCCAGAAATACTATTATTCAACTTATTGGAGGGGTTTCTCCCCATAATATTTCAATTATCGATATCTCAATGAAATTAACCACGAGTTATACTTTTTTCTTAACTTTTTCAGTCAACCCGACCTTATCATTCTCTATTCAAAATTCATTGACGCTTCAAAATGTCATCCTACTCAAGGAAAAAGGCCAAAATGGGACCTCCCGTACACAGGAATACACAATAAGCGAGTTTATTCAATACAATTGGAGCCCTTGTGGAATTGCGGATTCCAATATTCTGAGCCACCTTCCTCGTATGGCAGCCTGAGGCGACTATAATAGAGGATGACGGACTCAGAAAGGAAAGACTTCGCTTTACAACGTTCTATTCTCCTCTTCTCTTGGTATTTTCAAACCATGTTACTCCATTTTCCGAAGATGAATGTGAAGATTGAACAAAATATTCGCAAAAATTATGCAAATAATACTATCGAAACCCGATATTATTATAATCGTTAATTCTAATTGACTCATTTTTATCTGTTTGAGGAAATGAAGCCTCCCAAAAAAGCACTTGATCACCAACGAAATTCCAATGACGAGGCAATTCGACGTGAGAGGCGTATTATGATTTCAGTTTAGCTCATCAATTTTCACGAAGATAGGAAACTGGATTCTAAAAGTATGTAAGTATCAGAGTATCCTTTTAATAAAAACCGTTCAAAAACTAATCAAAAAAAATTAAAGGTCGCGGCATTTCAAAAGCCAGTGAGTCCCATCTTTCAACATGGTCGAGCCGCGGGTGACGGATTTTTCATACAAAACAAGGAAGTGAATTCGCATCGAAAGCAACGAAACCTCAAAAAACGAGTAAACCATTGAGTTCCGCCCTGATTCCTCATGACAAATGTTGTGGGATTTTCAGCGGTCAACAACGGAGGGCACATGTTCGTAAACCGGGTGGCCGGCAGATAAAACGCCCATCATAAACTCACACGGCCCGAGGGAGTGTATTCATCATTTAGACGACTCTCTGGCTTCATCTACTCCGGTCCTTCATTCGCAGGAAAACTACAATGGCCGACTGAGTTTTAGGGAACCGGTGGGAATTCCTACAAACGTGGAACAATTATATACGAATGAGCTAGCCGTCCAATACTTGAATGTAAAGTAGGTCTTGATGTGCTTGTGCTTGTGCGCCTGAACTAATGCTGAGTGATTTAAAAGACACTAAAGACACCTACTCTCTTGTACGCTTCTTTGTGACAAAATTTGATTGTTAAACAAAATAGAGTATCAGATTTCCATATCCCCTGCAAAAACACGCCACCTGTGGGAACTAGCTTCTCAAATCCACAGCAGATTAATTGCAAATGAGAGTATAGTTAAATTAAGTTAAATGTAGTTAAATAAGTATAGCTGTTCCCCTTACGGAATTTTAGGGCCGCTAACGTTTCAAGGAACAACAACAAATTCACGGACGACCCTAGGTCCACGAAAGTTGAAGACCCACTTCGTTTGAAACGCCAATTTTCTTTTAAATGTCAAAATTCTCACGTCTGAAGAGGACAAAAATGAGTCCTCACCACGTTTAATTCTCATATAATAACTTAGGTAGGACCCCCAGTCAAGTTGTACCCCTAAAAATGTACATTTTGAATCGCCCAAGTTTCCGAAGTAACCTAAGTCTCAGTCATATCAATGTGCACTCATACTGATTTGTTTCTCGTTTCATGTTTCACCACGGCACTCAAAATCGATTAGCTATTTTAAAAAATCATTATACGAGTAGTAGGCAGTAATCGCAGGTTATATCGTCGCCGTAGTACCGTCATATCGGGTATATCGTCACAAAACGCCAGAAACGGAACTAAACGCGTTCCAACACTGATTTTTATCCGATTGTACAGACACTCTCGTCGGCTAGTCGACATGGCGGAATTAAATCTTTGGTAGATGGGAACAACAGCTTAATCGGAAAATTGCATTACTCCTTGACAGCTGTACAGCCCACCTTGAAGATGTCGCAATGGACAATATGGAACTGACTTTTCTTCCCCCTCAACACTACATCCGTAATCCACCCTCTAGACCAAGAGATAATTAACACTTTCATGACACTCTATTGATCAGACATGAGGCGAATAATCAATCATTTATGAAATCGATCAAAAAAAGGGATCTTGCACAGTCATTAAAAAAAAATCAGTTGGATGCGATCCACACTGCATGGGAATACGTCATGCCACTACACATTGCTGATTGTTTAAAAAAATTGGGACTGGACCCCTAGAGTCTCCCTGACGAACCACTGGACTACGAATAACCTAAAGATGACGACGAATTGGCTTGATGGGCGTGATCTTCCTTGCTACCAACGTATGACCGAAGAGGACAAAGCAGCTTCCATACGTCGGTTATACCGCCAGAACCTGGTGTTTCATTATAATGACGGTATCGTTGGATAATGATTATCATAATCCGCATTGGAAAATTGTGGCGATATAACCCGCAACCACCCGAAAAGAACATGATCTCGATATGTTTCGCTCCACGACAGACAAAATGATTCCAGAACCCTTCCTTAGGACCAGTTACCTAGACCTGAAACTGTTGAGAATGTTATCAATTTCTAGCGATAAAAATAACGTTCTGAGAAGGTTGAGGGAGGAAATGGCTAACCACTCGGCAATCACGTAAAGAATCGAAAAGAAAGCGGGGAACTTGAAAAAGGGATTTCACTCATTACCATAACTTCCATTCTACCTCGGCGAACAAGGAAAGGGAAGAGCCGTTTTTCGAACACTTCTCACAGACTTTGTTGAATATTTCGTCCTGAGCGAAATTATTGATTAGATTTCTCATACAATGGTATCGTACGGCCCAAGGAAATTGATCAGTAGTCCGAAAAAATTTATGAAACTTTTACTTTGAGAGAGCACAAGCAACAAGAGCACTACTTCAGTATTTGTAATAATATAAGACGATATACGAAGATTTCATGAATCCTCCTCATTCAGCTAGACTGAAGGATACACCGTTGCTTAGAATTCCATATGATCTCATCTTCTATATAAATTGTCAGAGTAGGAAGAGCATACATCTGTTGGAAAACATCAACGACAATAACCCGTTTGGCTCTAAATCCCATAAACTTTGAGATTGGCCGGTTTGTAATTGAATTATGCGCCGGTCCCTCACTCGCGATAATAAACTTTAATCAATTTCCACCCCAATGGAACTCTGACCCTAACTCAGTTGGTTCTCACCGAGCTATCAATATTCAGTTACGAGGGTTTGATTCAGGGAATTAACGTTGCATAAACAGATTTTGATTATACATTGCTGAGGTTCCCTCGTCCCCTAGATGATTTGCTATTCGCTATGACCAGAAATCAAACGTTACGATAGAGGCTACCGCTTCGGCTATACTTTCAGCAGACTCGAAAACTGATGAAGATGTTCAGATACGTAATAAACTTACAAATCTTTGAAAAAACTTGAAATTTAAACCCTGTTTTATCTCAGCAAAGTATTCCTGCAGTTGAATGAGTATAAAGTCAAGTGGAAGTAGACAAATATCACTTCGAAATGAGAAAATGAGGAGTATACCTCAAAGCTGGCCCATAATTACCGGGAGAATGTCCTGAGGCGACAGAGTCAGTAAGCATACAGATGAAACTCGTTAATTGGGTTTTCCTCTTGGGCTTTAAATTCAGAGGCCGCTGCTCATTTGTTGTCGTAATTAAGGATTTTTTTTCCTGTAGGTTTTGAAAAGTGTTTAAATTCAACATCGCGGAATTCTCTTTTGGTGAAAAGATGAAAGGTTGCTGACAGCCTCATTACGTCTGAAAGACGTGCCTTAATACGAGCAATATGAAACAAGTTGGATGCACTATGGCGAAAAATTGTACTGCCCTTCTTCAAATCCGGTTTAATGTATAATAAATTCAAAAATTGGTTCAAAGAATGTGATGAAAAAATTAAAGCATTTGGTCTGTAAGTAAATATTCCATTTACCCATCTGGATCTTAGGGTGTTGGCAAAATGTCTATCACCTTACGAAACTTCATAACAGAATAATCCTATTTTGATTTTTGATTGATCAAAATTTGTGTTTTATAAGTACTTCAAATAAGGGTTTTCGACACACTTGAGACTTGAGCGTCTAAGGTATAATTCTTCACTGAAATTCGGCTGCTGAATCGATTGGAACGGATTTTTGGCGATTGTGGAATATTTTACTGCAACAATAATGGGCAACAATTCTTTAAATAGTGTGTTGAAGTTTTTGCTTATTAACTGATGCAATTCCGAGGAGGTTAGTTTCATATTCCATTACGTTTGTAGATATTAATATTCTGCAATCATTGAGCAATCACTAAATCGTCTGGTGAATTGAAACTGTATCGTTCGGTCCATTTGCTACACGAGGGAAATGTGTAACGATCTTCCGCCCTTTCATCTCCGTGATCTATTTCACGTAGTAACTTTGTTCTCGATCAATGAAGAAGAAATGAATAACTCGTACGAGGATTGAATGCCTAAACCTTCAGAGGGCCAAAATTGCTCTAAAGCTTGGCTGACACTCACGTGCTGGCCGTATTTCTCACTGCGAAAATGAAGGGTAGTGCTCGTTTTCAAAAGCTTCAGCGGGGGAAGGAGAACCGCTCGAGGAAATCCGGGCTCAAGCAGCCCGACGAGAGACCCCCGGTTATTGCAGTAAAAAGAGCAATAAAAAGACTTCCAACCCTCGGGGCCTTCTTCGGCAACCTCTTTCAAAGAGAAGGGATTACGCGGGAAAGCGACGAGATGTATAGGCTGGTGAGGAACGGAAGAGGAAGAGGAAAGGGAAAAAGCCTGCGTAATCAAGGGTTTAATTCTGCTCTGAAACTTAAAATGTCCGATCCTTTGAGAGGCAGTCGTCCTAAGGAGCGTTTATCCAGTTCCATATCTCCTTTGGGCTCGAGCGGATAATGCATGCGAGAGCCTCAACTTTTCCTAATGTATATTTGAGTTGAAATGAACGACCCATTGTCTCATCATTCGCCGAGAAAATCGGTCCAAATGGTTCACGGAACGCATGGAGGAAAACAAACTGTGAACACCGCTTCCACTAAGGTGTTGCATTAGGTATTACCATAAGTATATAATGATGTTGTAACTAAGAACGTGACAATGTAGCGGGCTAAGTAGACAATCATGAAAAAAAAGGATCTACATTGAACCAGAAACTAGTAGAACGGGATCTGGGCTGTGTACACTTATTACTGGACAGTTGATTGTTGAAACTCCTAACGAACTCATGTTTCTACCTAAACTCTGGATGTGGCAAAGGTCTCTTACTGTTAACAACGAAATTGCATCATCCCAATGGCCAAACAATAGATTATATTGATAATATCGGAGAATAAGAGCTTTGCTTATCACCGGCTGAATGATAAGAGCCTCTTTCTGACGTTACAATCACGGCTTCCATGATGGTGTGTACTGCCATTGTTGTCCATGGAACATTGCAAGGTTATCTTTCACCATCAGGCAGGTTGATTTTCAAATTAAGGTTGCACCACTTCATTTTCAGAGTGAGCCACTGGGTGACAGGTGCCAATGATTGGGTGGGACCATCAAAATCGATATTGGGTGATGAAGAGCACTACAAAGAGCCCAAACGACATATGTGCGTTAAACCAATTGTCCAAATCTCCCGCCCACCCTCAAATATTAATTTTTAAGAGGGTCTAATACGACTGAAAGAGAACCTACCTAAGTTATTTCGGTAAGAATTATACTCAACAAATTTGGTAGACCTGCCATTACGTCACGTGAGGCATTTTTTCCCCTTAAGATTGTCGATTTTCCTTATCTTGATTTATACAAATCGACGAACCGCTAGCGCCTAGGCATCTCCTTTAAGCAGTTGAAAATAAATACTTGGAGAGGGTAACCCCAAACCGAAACAAATCCTATATTGTTTATGCCAATATTACAGATGTGTGTCTGTACGATAGACTATTTTTGAACTCGCTCGTTGAGGGACTGTTTTAACAACGGCAGGCAGGTAAGGAAAAACCACTTCTACGAATTGAGAAGGGAAGAGGAATCGGGGGAATGGAGCTATACATTAGTCGACGGTGCGGGAAATTAACTTCGCGAGGTCAAGTGGTAGCCTGTTTCCTCCTGTTTTTCCTCTTGAAGCCACGAGCAGTCATAGGAAGGTGAAGTGGCGAGAGGAAGGGAGTGAGAAGGAAAGAAAAAGGAAACCGCTCATCAAGACAGTGCTTCCAGCGCTCGTCCAACGACAGTTTTATACGTCACCTCGACCTGTTTTATCGTATTTCTCTTCCATCGTCTTCTGGGCACCGATTTTCTACGGACGAGGCTCCGAATTACGAAGATACACCCCGGCAGAGTAGAAAGCCCTAAAGGGAGCGAGGTTTTTCAGCCGTGGATGTGTGTAAGGTCGAACGCTTCTCCCTCAGCACTTCGCTACCTTTGGAATTTGCTCCTTTGAGAGGTGGCGGAGGTGGAGAGAGGCCGTAAACCAAATTCACATCCCAGGTAATTGAGCGATGGATTCATTGCCGCAGTAAAACTCACATGGCTGAACGGTAATTCTTAACTCAGAACCCATCATGACTGGAATATATCCTGAAATTTTTCTTAAAAAAAGAACAAATAATTTGAGATCGAAATGATAGCCTCACACACTGCTAATTTAGCACTATTGCTTCAAATCAGATGAAATAATTAAAAACACTCAAATTAAATTATTATTATTTTTTTTTCAATTATTTTTATTTTCTTCTCTTTGTTTTTTTTATAACTTTCAAATTCTTCATTTGAGTATGGTAAAAAAAAATCGCAATCCGCCATTTCCACACACCAATGGATGAAGCCTTAAGTGGAGAAAACCATCTTGCATTCAACTGATTTATATGGAACAGCGCATCAAACCATGGCGGAACTTGAACGTTCGCTGGCAACTGTGCCTTGATTACTTGCACTTTATTACCAACGTTAGCATTAATGTGAGCAACGAAGTTGCCTTTGCCTGATCTGGGTGAAAAATGAAAACACCACCGAGCAGAACTTTCCTTTTCCTTTATTATCGCTGTTCATTTAACGGCTTGAGAGACTCTCTTACCGCCTCTGAAGCTAATGCTGCCCTCGTAATGAAGGGAATTTAATGAAAACTGATGGAAAAAGACAACTTAATTATCGTAGTAATCAAACTCAAGCACCACGAGAGCAAACGTTTTCACCGACTCTGTACGATACGAAGGTCAAGGTCGACTTTTTCGCGACGTGGAGAGCAAACCATTTTTATTTTTCCTCTTGGCTTAACCAATCATGAAACAATATTTTCTAGTCTAGAATTCGTCAACATTCGATTAAAAAAAAACAAACGTTAGAACGACAAAGGTGTAATACGGCAATTTTATCGTGCCCCGGTTTCCCAATCAATCATTTTCTGTCTCCTCGCAGGGTCCGTTCTGTGCCGAATGCCCTATATCGAATTTGGGCTTTGTTTGGGAAGCCTCAATCCACACAAGGGTTAATAGCTATTGACTCTCAGGAAGCATTGGGTATGTTGATTTGACCAATCAGAGTGAATAAGCAACATAGTCGGCACCCTCACGGATTGTTGGACATCAGGAAATGACCCAATTACAACTATTTTTGTGAAATCGGTTCAAGGGAACTCCGGTACGAACTGCACAAATTCCATATTTATCCTAAGTAAAGAATATAAGAAATTTTCGGCGTTGTGAAGAAAATGTTATGACTCATCTTAGTAGATTCCCGATTTTGTACAGTAATCAGCAGAATCACTATAGTATTGGACACTTTTGAACAAGGTCTCCACTACTGAAAGTATCTAACTTATCTACAACGAATATCCCCTATTCAGGTGCCGTTTTTCAAGTAACGACCAATAGCTCATTCTCAAACTAATACAAAAGCTCGGTCGAAAATACGAGTAGTTCACAATTTGTCTCCTTTGCCCTAAACTTGGTGTCAGCTGTACGTTTACTTCCCCAAATCCGAGTCCCCAACAGAGCGAACAACGTTCCTTTAATGAATACGCCCGCACAAAGGCCAAAGCGTAGTCATTTCTCTTTGTTGAAGTTGCTTGAATGCTCCGGAAAAGACAAATGGCTCTGGCACAGTTGTTTGTACGGCTTTACACTAAAAACAATGTCCGAAGAGGTATACCTACCTACCTACAGTGAGCTCGTTGGTGGGAACTCATCAATAAAACATAGCAGTGGGGAGCAAGAGCTTCTCTATCCGATAAAGTAAAATTTGTCTTTTGGGCAGAGAAAAGGATCAAGTCTCGTTTGCCGACTTCCAGAATAAATCACCTTTTTTCGACGTCTTTGAGATATTTTAGTCATCCGTCACTCCTTGATCCGGCGAGTGGAGATAACCGGAGACCATTTCCACGTCTCTTACGACGTAGGAAACTAATGGGACAATAAAACTCGAGCTTTTTGTAGTGATGGGTGGTAGAATTTATTGTCTGAGAAGGTCTCAACTGAGTACCCTCTCACCTATTACTTGTAGCGCAGCAATTACTTGAGAACTAGGAAAGGAAATCAATTGTTTAATTAAGTTATTCTTAAATAGATTGATCACTAATTTTGAAATTTTTATAAAATGAAAAACTGATGCCATTAGGGTGTTGTATAGCCCACCCTTCGAATTAATCGATATGAGGGTAGTTATCCCATTATTTTGCACCATGATGGAGTTGAATAATAAATTATTTATTTTTATTTTGTCTGATATTGGGCCTGATATAATTAAGTAATATCAAGTAGTGATCTACAGTTAAAGTAACCTGCCCCTTATTCGAAACACCCCACTGACCCCGCGGTCCAGGAGAGAATCAATGCTGTGTTCAAAATTTAAAGGAACATGGTATCCTACTCGCCTAGGTTCCGGAAAACCATTTTCCTAACCTCCGTTGGCGGCAATCAGGCTTGAAGTGGTTTAATAGGTAAATATGACCTAAAAGTAGTTTTCTGACAATTTTTCAACCGGATCGCCACCGGTGGAAGTAAAGGGTTAAAATCATTATAAAAAATCATGTTTGTAAAAGTGCATTTTATGCTTAGTTTTACTAGTTTGAACAAATTAGAATATTTTTTTTTTAGAGAAAAACTCGATATTTCGGCCAAGAAGTATGCGGGTTATTGGCCAAGTTGGTCAAATAATTAGTTTCTCCGTAAAAAAAAAAAATGTTGAAAAGACTCCATTGGAGAAGTGATGATTTGAATCACGTTGGGAGCACTTGTCGATAACAACACTCAATCAACGACCGCCATAATTTACCCCATCTGCCATAAATTGTTGTTTGTATTCATCACGAAGCTAACCGACGGCTACTGCAAATATGACCCCAATTGACCCAATTGCTCGAATGTGGACGACAGGACCGTACGGGCTTATAAGTTTTCAGGCACATCAGTTGCCAGCTCATCCATCTCATTCTAGCACCCGGGAAAATGATGTTTGTCGAAGGGTCGCCCAAATCAAATAGACACACAATGCCTGGGAGGTGTAGCTGAGCGACCAGGTAGAATATCAATAGAGGTGGGCAAATATGCTCAACTGTCCCAACCCGGGCATTTATCCTTCCCCATCCCCCACGGACTGAGTTCAGTAAGGGTAATGAGGGCCTATCAAGCGGTTACTGTCGTTTCTGTTGCATCCGTCAATTATATGAGATGGTGGGGGACACTCTCCTCAAAGTTCTTTCTACTCTTAAATGCGCCTATTTATGCTATGAAGAAAAATAGCTGAAAATGTTATGGCGAAAAATTGGTTAATTATTCCTTGGAGCAACAGTATGGGTAAAACAGGATGCGTCCAGGACTGATTCCAATCGATTCAGAGTCCCAAATCTGGTGGAAAATGGTATCAAACACGCCAAGGTTCTCAAAAACTAGGAAAGCCACTAGGTCGGTGCCCATTTTGGACCATATGGACATTCTATGGGCACCAATTGGACCAGTAAAAGAAGCCGGAAAGATTTTAAAATTTTAACGTTTTTAGAAATTTGACTAATACCAAAACAGGGAAGGCGGCAGATGTCGTACGGCGGACGCATATTTGGTTTATGATTTATTATTCCTTGAATAATCAACCTGTTTCCATGCCTGAGGCTGACCATTGCAATTAGCCCCGAAATTTGTAGGGAGTACGGTCAATTATGGACTGTTCGTGGGGGCTGTGGTTGTGGCAAACCCTAGCCTGAGGGCTTCACCTAATGATGGTGCCAAAAAGGGAAGGCGTGTGCTGCATACTATCGCTTAGAGTGTACCAACATGGACCGGCTCTGGTAATTGAGATGTAATACTCGGGTACCTCTCTGCTTAAGTGGTGATGCAAGCTAGAATGCACGAGCTACCGAAATCCGATACTTAGGGGGGAGTAGTTTACTACTCCCCAGCTAAGCCCTGCTGAATGAGGGGATAGTCATTCCGGTCTAAAGTGGCTGTCTCCTCACAGCTTGCAGCGAGGGGGAGTAGCATAACCTATGGGGTGAGCTCTTTTAATAATTGTGGCCTTAAATTGGGTTTAAGATCTCTGTTTGCGATTCAAGGATGTCTCGATAATAATCGAAAAAGTCCGTCCACCACTGGCCGCTTTCGGTAGAAAAAAATGTTCTAGAAATTTAGAATCCCTCCGTGGCTCTAGTTGGTCCTCGAAACTTTTCAGTCCTATCAGCCCTAGTTTGAGAGGTAAGGGTGACATGTAAAAATAATATAAATAATATAATAAAAATGTATAGGTGATCTATTTCTCCAAGTGTCACCAACGCTAGAGACCATGTGTCTCAAGAACTTTCTCAACAGTAACAGCTACAAAACGAGCAAGTTTTGTCGCTTCATTGTGCTCTAATTCGGTCGCCTCTTCAACGTATAACTTTCGCAAGACGTCGTTAGTTGGCACAGCAACTTTGTTACTTGAAAGCTCAAGATTAAGGTTGAGTCGAATGCCAGAAGAGAGAGGAACCGTGGAAATCCTTAGTTGGAACCTATGTCCTTCAGACTTAACGAGCCCATTGTTCAACACCCAATAACCTCCCCTCGTTGCTGAATGGCACCAATATTACGTGGATTGTTCAGGATGTGAAGGTTTTCGGATAGAAAAGACAAACATCGTGATCCTCTGCCACCAAAACATCCTCAAATCAATATTTTCTCGAGGTATTAAATCTCGACACCGTATCATTACTGAACGGGGTTCGAGTTAACTTTCCGTGAAATTGAAATTTTCAACTCGATTCCCCAGTGGATGGCAAGTCACTGGCGGGAGGGGGTAATGCGATTACGAGAAGCTAGCAAATCTCCTCCTTTGCACAGGCAATTCCAGGCTGGGGGGGGGGGGGGCACCCTACCTTCGCTGACGCCTCGGTGCCCTTGAGGTCCCATTACTTTTGTTTAAAAGCCGATTATCTTGATCCCATCTTTTTTCTCTTGGGCGCCTTTTACACTCCACGTTTTCTCGACCATGTTCTCTATCTAATGCCCTCTCAGTACACAAACTGCCATTGACAACAACGACGGAATTGATCCGACTTCTTTGCTATACATCACACGACTGCGCTCATAATAAATTAGTTTTATTCACCACCGTATCCAGTGCAACTTTATTAGCTGAGTTCAGAGTGAGCCCTTTCTCCTCTCTCCTCACGACCTTTTGACTGCACGAAATGACGTTGCTGCAGAAAGCAAAAACAAAGTTTGACGTTATAAAATGAGATTCATGCCGCTCTCACTACATGAATAAATAACAGTTTCGACCCTCGCCTGAAAGTGTACAATCTACTTTGGCCTGAAAGTACCTACCTTAGAGTGATAAACTCGCAAGACCTCCCACGAGGTTTACATTTCATTAGGAAACTACGTGGACGAGAGAGGGAGGATGGAACTACAGAAATGTTTGTACTGCGGCAAAGTAACCAAAAGGATACTACAACAGCAAGGAGGGGGGGGGGGGGGGTCGACGTGGCCTTTACGACAAAGGAAGTTTCAATTTCTCCTCTCCTGTTTGATCCCTACTCGCCTTAGGCTTCGAGTTCCCTTCCGCCAGAGACCGACTAATTCACGTGGGAGTCGAACAGGCTCTTGATCCTGACGACTGAGTAGCTCCTGAATCAATTTATTATGGTCATTGCTCTACCACGGCCATTCTATTTGGACTCATGGGACTAGACGGGATCAATCAAGATTAGGTATGAATATAATAAAAATGCATTAGAACAGGGTTCAAGCTGACGCTCACGGGAAAACCGCGGCTGAATGTCAGTTTATTGATGGGAGCTTCTTGGTTTATGGCTCTTCTAGAAGGGAAATACAAACGATACTAATAAAATGTCTTAAAAAATGGGAAATATGGTGTTCACAAGAGGATGAGTACCCAAATACCTCATAAGAGCAGCTACATTGGCGCTTTGTGGAATAAAAAACTCATCAATCCGATTAACACGACATATCGGGTCGACCATAAACAAAATTGGATTCTTCTCTACAAAATCCTCAGGCTTTAGACGGTCATCATACGTATTCAGTTCGATCACCACAAAGAGCCCTCGAAATTTTTATATTGTATTATAGTGAATTTCAGACTCTGAACGGTTGTGGTGTGTCCACAGAGCTGATGGCCGCACGACAGAGCACCTATGTGTTAAACAACGTATGTGAAACATGAGTAAGTAATCAAGAAATTTTTTAAAATGTTTTCCTGATAAATAAAATGCAGCGTATTAGTACGTCCTTCTTTGAATAATCAGCCATGTTTTCATGCATCAATCTCTCCGATTTGACCCAATTTTTTTGCGTTTCAAGACGTCTAGATCATAGGAAAAACTAACAGAGTTGAAATCCGGGACTCTTTCCAATAGGTAGGTAAGTACCCATTTTGACTCATATCCACCTCTGATGAGCGCCAACCGGTCCGGGACCCATTTTAATGGAATAAGCGTCCAAAATTTAGTGGAATATTGCACACGCCTAAACCAAAAAAATCCCAAAAATTAAGTTTCAAAAACGTCGCAATTTTTTTTTTTTTTTTTTTTTTTTACTAGGGGTTGGTTATTCCTCGGACCCGGAGCATGGAGACTCATTCCAATCGATTCAGCGTCCAAAAGTTTGTGGAAAATGATACCCCACACGCCTACGTACTATAAATCTCAAAAATCCACTTCAAAATATGTAGTTTGGAACCTATTTAACCCATAATCTCTTCCAGTGGACGTCAATCGTTCCGACACCGGTCTCGTTGGATTCAGAGTCCAAAATTTAGTCGGGAATGATACCCCACACGCCTCGAAAATCCATTTTTCGAAATATACATTTTGTCCGAACTACACCCCTCCACCTCTTATCATGCAATTTCTGAGCCCCACCAACTATCTTAACGTGTTAACCTCTCTAGCTATCACTTCCGTACACCTCTCACCCTGAGTTTTAGGTTAACTTCAGACTGAACGGAACACGTACGCCAGTATCGGCTTATTTGGTGATGGCTACCGGTCTACTGGTAGAATGCTCTTTCGCAAAATCGTTCGGCTCATTCCAAAAACTGCAAAATCCAATCAATCTTCCGGCAGCGCGGAAGAAATGTGTGACTCGCTCAACTGAAATGAATGGCGCTGAAGGCGACATTCAAACGTTTAGAATGATTCCTCATTACGCTACGTCCACCACCAGTAAATGTGGAATTAATGGGACCTAGGCTTTTTCGCACCAGAGAGGTTGTCCTTGTCAGAGGATCATTTATCACCCCGGAGTGAAGCTGGCTTATCAAACGGATGAGGGTGATGGAGGGCCAATCGATAATTCTTCGAATGTTTAGGAGGTCTTCCTCATTTGTTGCGGCTACACGCTGATTGAGCTGGCTCTGAGATCGCAAACACCCCGTGGTAGTCTAAATCTTGAATCTAAACACAGTAAATATGATCTAGTGCGATCAGTACATTAATTGCAACAAGTATGAAGAATTCAAAATATCCTGTTGTGGCACATTTTCGTTTATTATTCTTATAGGAATTTTGTACTTTAAGACGAAACGAAATATTTCCTAAACTAATAAATTTCAAAGTGCGTATTTTAGGTAGAACGCTACAAAAAAATGAAATTTCGATTTAATGGAGTCCTATAGGCACCTGATTGTTTTTCATCCCAATCGCTGCAAACTGGTAAAAGTGCGTTTTCGAGATATTCAGACACCGTAAAGTGCCATTATTTCACTAAATTTTGGATACTTTATCGTTGTATGTGGATAGCGGACCGGTAGTTGCACATCGGAAAAGTCGTTTAAAATAGGCCGTATCAAATAGCGTATCAATTATACACATGACGCTAAAACCCTGACAAATTGACACATATCGAATAAGGACCCGATTTCCCTCACGATCTAGAAACAAGTAGAAGCAAAAAAAACTATTAAGTAAGAACTCCAGTGTTATCATTACCCAAGCTTGATTATTTATAAGTTCTTATATTGATGATTGAGTCTTACTTATGATTCTTATAAACCTCTCTGATTAAATAGGTGAAGAGGTATCGCCATCGTTTACAATTCTGATTGTTAATACATAGTTGCATTCTTCACGAATGACCCTTAGCCGTAAGACATAATTTAAAATCTGGTGTTGAATAACAAGAAGTTCTCAAAGTCAAGGCTAACACTGCTTTCGTGGACGACCTTACGGCTTGCTTAAGTGTCGTTGACTGCTTATTCAAGTTGTTAGCTCTTAAAGGAAGTAATTTTGTGCGAGCATGAACATTCGCACCGTGCAAAATGAATTTTAAATATGCTTCTTAAACACGGAAGCCCCCGTATTTGGCTAAAACGATGAAGTGCAATTGTTTAATTAAGTTGTCTCTAAACCACTTTAAATACGCGCTGAGTCTCAAATCTTTCATCTCTTAACGTGCGGGGAGCTCGCATTAAATTGATCAGTGTCCGACACCTCCTCATCCGGCAGTTCTATTGCTCTGGGGTCCAACGGTAACCCGATGATAAACGCCTCAACGCCTAATCCCATTGACGGATGGACTACTGCGGTCTAATCTCCGCTCGGGGAATTTGTATTGCTTTGCCGAAGGTGAAACCTCATAATTGAAGTCGACTTCCTAAAAGCTCAACGGCTTAGTGGATGAAGTGGAGTTTTTCAAGTATTGCCTCCTTTTGGTGCAACGTGGATTTTACAATGAGATCAAACGTCAACAGCCAGACTAAGGCCGCCACTCTTCAATAGTCTAAAACCTTATTTGGGTACCCACAACTACCTCTCAAGGAAAGAACCTTCCCTTCAGCAGCAGCTGCCATAGGCCCAGGTCATAATGCAGCTGAAACACGCAAAATAAAACTTCCCTCTTACTCATTTAATATCTATTTCCATCTCATGACATTGACATTGATGCTATTAATTTTAAAAAATTGTCGTAAGAAGAGAAAAGAAAAGTTGAAAGAACTTTCTCCATCCGCTACTACCAGGCTGGAAAACCTCTCCGTCTATCTAATATACTGCGAGAGTTATGAACTTGATCTCGGTTGAACACAGAAGGAACACTTTGCCGAGAATGGCGGGGAACCGGTCATTCAACTACCATGGAACTTCCATTTGAGCCACTTTTCCGCCTCTCTTATCTTTCTTCACTATTGCATTCGCCTCGCTGGGCTATGAATTATGATTTCCCGAGAGCCTAAGAACGTGTTAGTGTGCCAACCTTATTAGTTTTTTTTCTTCTTTTTTAATGTGACGTTTTTCTCAAGTATTACAAGTGTTCGTACAAACGGGACTCAAAACTATGGTCATGAACAATGAAAGATTTGCTTCGGATATTCTCCAGGATATACCTTTCAAGGTAAAGATCAAGCTGAATTTAGTACAATCCTAAATAAACGTTCAACGAGCTACACAGATAATGATCGTTGCAATCGTGTTTCTGACACGTCTCAGTGTTGCCGAAAACTGAATTGTCAATTTCAATAAAATTATTTCTTCATGTTGCCAAGTCACTCCCAGAATTCCCAGAACATCAGAACACACAGCCCTAGCAAGTTCATATCAGATCTTGCAACTATTCTAACGGGTTAGTACGGGCCTGCCCATAACAATAATAATTATTCTAGATTATTCTTTGCTACGGGCAATAGGTAATTTAAATAAAACCTCACTCATAGTGATATCACAACACTAACACAACATTAATTCTTTGATTGAATCGTCACAATTTGGCACAGTTTGAATTTGAATTATGTCCCCAATTTAAACGTTTCGTTTCAATGCAGGTAACGGGTCTTATTTACGAACTCTACACTCAGTTGCATATTACTGTAATTAATTAAATACGTAAATGCTACAAATATGTTAGAAGAGTTAGTTGATTCTAATTGGACGATTAACACCTTTAATATCAGCGAATGGGCGACGAATTCTACGTCTTTGAGTGAATGATAATTTATAAAGCTGCCGACGTTTGGAGTGGTCTTGTTAAAAAATAAAAATGCGATGAAAAAAAAGGCAACACGTGAAAAGAGGGCGCTCGGGGCTTTGAGGACCTACTCAATGTTTACAGGTAGGTTGTTAGGTTTACTCCCCCTCTCGACCCTGGCACCCGCGAACAATCAAAACTTGACACCTTCAGAACGGCGTTTGAAGGATGGAATGAAAACACGTCAAAAAAATAAAAGTGGGTGGAGAAGTGGGAGGAGCGATATCGAAAATAAATTCAATTCAAAATACATCGAACGGCTCTCTCACCTGATCAAACCGGCAAGAGGCAGCACAGGCTTAGAACATCGTCGGGTAAAACGAGTGAAAAGTCTCGACGAGGGGGTGAGCCGGGAAAATGCGAGCTCTCCGAAGTCAGGACTGGCTCTGGAAACACTGTTAGGTTCCTGAAGCTTCCAACAGGGACCTCTGAGCTCGGGCGATTTTAGTGCCCTGCGCTCACGCCTTGTCGACCCCTCAACCCCCCTTGAGGCCTTGATCAATAAACTATGGGCTCGCGGGTGTCTTCATTCCGCGGAAATTCGAAATATCCCTGAATTTGACTTGCCCTAAACTCGAGTTTACTGTTATTGTCATGATTTTTCAACCAATCATTCATCATAGGTAATCAAAATTGATAAAATGGTCGTGTAGCTATAAACAGCAGTTCCATAATAAAAGTTCTTAAATATCCATTAAAAGGTTGTGATAAAATGACTAAAAATACAGGAGCGTTGCCTGCTTGTCTCTGAATACCTACTGAATTCACCTATGTACATTATTCACTACAACCAAGACAGAAATGAAAGCAGTTCTTAGCAAGCCTACTACTATTTGTGCGTTTCAGGGCGGATGACTAACGTTCGACACATGCAGTTGTGCTTGGTTTTTAGTTTTACTAACCTAAAAACTTTGGGTAAAATCAACGGCATGTCAGGAAAATGAAAAATTAGTTTACGAATTCCTTTGCTACCAATATCCTCGTCTTTGCGAAGGATTGTTAATTCGCTTTTTAGCTGAATAAAGTTGAATCTTCTGTATGTTGAAAAAAGGTAATTGAGAGCATTTTTCAGAGACAACTATTTTGGTACATTCCAAATTTGTCTGAGACAAGAAGACTGGAGCTCTGGTCTTTTAACAAAATTTTCGCATTAGCTATACCTGCAAAAATTTCTTGAAGTTTCAAAAAAAAAATTAGGATTAAGAAAACGTTGGAGTGAAATAAAGCAAACAACACAGAACCTTCCAACAACCAAACGCCAAATGCTCTGCACCTTATCTGTTTCAATCGATACATCTCAATCGCCTCTCTCGATCAGTTTGTAGTATTGACACGGACAAAGGAGTCATCAATCTCTGATTTCGAAGAGTCGATGAAACGGGTTTCAAACTGAATCCATTAGAATGCGCCCAAATTCCACTTATCGGATTTTCAGCTAGCTGTTGAACCTCTTAATCTGAGGTCCTTGCGCAAATGGATTAATTGATCCTCAAACCTCTTCATAGCTTGGATCATCAGACAACTTGTCAAACTCTGGGGCTCCTTCTGAGTTGATATGAACTCTTACAAATTGAAGCAATCGCTGTCAGTCATGTCAAAATAACAAAACCAGTTTTCAACTAAACTAGGTACCACAATTTGTCTCCTTTATCAAATATCAGCAAAGGTTAACTATCAATCATGACGCTGATCATGATCTGCGGGATATGAGCTAAAAATTGTGAGTCTAACGAGTTGGAGAGATTCACATTTTCTTCTACCTATCACGGTAAGAATACTCAATTCTGCTCAATCAACTGATAACAGTTAGGCTGAATGAGTGGTCTTTCACTTTGCTATTCAATGATTTATCAAGTTAACCCTAGAACGGCACACGGGGGTGTTGAGCACCCCATCACAAGTTCCTTGAATCTCCGCTTCTCGAAAACTGCTTTTTTGTTTCCCCCTGGCCCATGTAATATCTTCTCCCACTCCTTCTTACTAAAATGTAGGAATTTGGTTAGTTTGGTTTGGTTTGTGACAGTTGTCGTCCAGCTTTTTCCCAGGTAGTTGGTGATGCGTGTGGGGTGGCTGACACCCAGTGTGCCAACAAACCCTTCCTTCGTTTTCAGACTTCTGCTCAGTTCTTGGTACTTTACGGTTTCATTTCTGGGGGATTTCTACCATTTGATCGCTCAAAGCAGTTTTGCATTCGATCATAACGAAATCCTGATTTCATATACATCTCGCAAAAATAATTTGGTTTCGCTGCTATCTACATTTCACTATGATGACTCAGTAAGTAGAGGATTAAAAAAGCCGGAAACCGTTGAATTCGTTAACATTTCAATGGTGGAACCGATTCGTTCAACCAGCTGTGTTTTACTTACTCGGTCTCACAAAAAACTTGAAGATGGCCATCCCACTTTATTCATTTTTTCTGCATGCCCGGCTAGTGTGGTGTCAATGTCGACGTTTTACAGTGGCAAAAAATGTACTCAGGAAAGAGCTTATGTTCGTTCTGTCTGGTTTGATAAAGCCGCATCTTGAACGCCGGCGACAGTGAAAGAGTGCGTCTGAATTTGAGCACCCTTATCAAATATGAAATACCTGCGAATGCTGTCCAGGTGCAAACCCTCCCACATCAGGAGAACCAGGTGAGATGTTTTCTGTGCCAATGAAAAGTGATAAGAATGCACAATGTGCCTCTTGTCATCTAGCCTAATGCTGCGACCATCTTGTCTTGAAATGCTTGGACTGTGATGCTTGAATCTTTGCTCCTAATTGCGCCTTTTTGATGATGTCTTTTGCTATGTTACCTTTAAGTATCTTTGTCGTTCCAAATGATATAATATAATATAATCGTAATCAAACTGATCAGATAACACTAGCAGTTGTCACTGCTGAAGAAGAGGACAATGCCCTAATGGAGGAATATAGTCAGAATGGACAGCCGAGATCGTTTCAAATAAATCTGAGTTGTTTTTGGAAGAGATTGAGGAACAGTTGAATTTTCAAATTTTACGCGATTGTCTTTGTCGGAAGATGGCGCAAGAAGATGCAGCTTTCGTTCAGGACACTGATTTAAGAGCAGCCAAGAATAACTGTACGAAAAGATGCCACATTTCCAGGTTAGAGATTAGGTACCTACGTAACATTGGCCACAGCCATGAGTTGCGTCACGTTCAAAGCCGATATCCTCATGAATAGGACCCTGCTAGATCCTGGAGAGCTTTTGGCGCGGTATTTTGGGCAGAAAAACCAAAGGACTGACGTCGGGTGGTTTACACCAACTGCTATCAAGAAGTGGATCGGTGTTCTGATGGTTCCAACCATGTGCTCCCATTGTTGACTCTAGAAATAGTTATTACGAATTATAATGACAGTTGGGGTCTCGTAATTCATTCAAGTTAGTCCGTAAATTATAGCGATATTCATAAAAACGTATACAAACTATAAGCAGAAAATTGAAAAATGAATACCACAAAATCATTAATTTTCTTGTTCATATGATTAATTTTTATATTTTTAATTTACCTATTTCTGATTGCGATGAAACGCTTAAAAAATAACATACCTAATATATTTATCAAATTAAATTGAAATATTTCACAAAAGTACGTTGAGAATGAGTATTGCAGCTTATCAGGTACTTAACTTTTCTCTCCTCCCTCTGTTGCCAGGTCCTGGGATCCGCTCTATGCCGAGAATCTGGGATGCTCCCTGGTAATGGCGTTGGCTGGCTATTACTCGCACGTTGGAAGCCCTCTATTCAATCTAATCAAGTTGAACCGCTCATCTTTGTTAGAGTTTTTCGTGCACGGTTTACCTCGAGTGTAATTTAATCCCATTAAAACCTATGGAGCCGTTTCTCTCGCCGACGCCTATCCTGGAAGAATCCTCCGAAGAAAGAGATTTAATGAGGAAACACTGTTTTTACTTCATAATTGCAAGTAACATTATAGGGTTGTATGGTTTTAATCAAGCCCCTGCCCCCTCTTACTTGCCGCAACGAGGGAGAAATGATAATCAGTTCGGTTGTTTTGGCAAGTAACAGCTATGCTCATACCCCCTCGCTCCTCTCTGCTGGCTGTTTCGACACCCACTTAAGTAAATGGATATCATTGTGTTCTTTTTCACTCAACCTCATTTCGACGCCTTCAAAATTACCTTCGAGGTATATAACCGGATGAAGGGGTTTCGTAGGATCACTCCGCATCCAGCGCCAGCCAGTTGAGCATCAGCCGAGGTATGATCCTGACATGGAGTAGCAATATCCAGAAGATTTGTTGAAGGGGTGGCTAATCCTAAAGTATTCGTCCCAAAAATTTAATTTTCACATGAAAATGTCCTTTTGCTGTTCTGTGTTTCTTAAGACGTTCCCAAGTTGTTTCACTCTCCATCCATCCCCCTGAACTACTCCCCTGGTAGCTTAAAAGACTACTATGTTTTTTCTCGTTAAATCAAGAGTTTTCTTTTCAAGTTATTATACGCTGTGGAAACATACCATTGTCATGACTTTTTTGACTAGCTCGTAAATGAACGGAATTGAACTTGAATCTTATTTAAATCCTCCAGAGCCATACCGTACTGTTCTAACATCAAAATTTACTTGTACCAAGGGCAAAAGTGTAACTTTTTCAAAATTGAAGTTCATTTTTATTTATTTCATTTTATATTTTTGCATGTGAATGACGTTCAGAGGTTGAAAGCCTACTCTAAACATCTTGACAATAGTTTGTCTACCACTTCAATGTGATATTGATCAGATCGACCTGTTAAATTGTGCAGCCGAACCTGCGTGGTCGCAAAATGGGTGTGAAATTGGCCTTTATCGCCCTGATCGCCTGCGTCGTGTCTTCAGTGAACAGTCAAACGTTTCAGTATTCTCGAGGATGGACTAACGGCAAAAGGAGCAGTCTTTCACCTAAAGAAACAGCTTGCGAACTTCACAGGATCCGAGCTCTACTGGAAGGGAAACCCCTCAATCCGGTGAGTCGACGGAATTGTAATTGCTTGCGACATTTGTGAAATTTCAACGTCAATAACATTTGATGCGGCCTAATAGAATACATCTAATTGAGCAATTTGAACGAATAAAAATTATTATTGTAGGTTATCCACAATTCGAACCAAGTTGACGATTAAACATTTAAATTTTCTTTTAACTTTATCGAAATAATTTTCAAAAAATTATTTTTGACAGCTTTTTGAATCAAATATTGAGAGGTTTGCTGCGATATGAGGGAAACATGCTGAGTTAATCAAACATACCCTGTATATCGTATGTTCGACGATCAACCCCCCCCCCCCCTCCCCACCCACTACTAATACTTCGTAAATGGCAGTAAACAAAAATTTTGTTTTTGGTTGAAATTTCACATTCTTTTTGCGAGGATCTCAAATATTATATTTGCGCACCTCGCGCAACTGCGTTTGCATGTTATCGTTTTTTCTTCATTTATTATTATTTTTTTCTTTAAATAATTGTTTTCTCTCTATTGCCTCTTCCTTTCTAATGGGGAGGAGTTGAAAAGAAATAAAAACGAACACACGGGAAATAGACAAATTTTGATCATTATTCCGCAAAAAATGCGTTGAGTCCAAAACGGTTAGCATAACGTGAATAAGCATTAAAAACAATGAAAATCCATTTTCCATTATTTTACAATTTCGGGTTTGCGCAACTTTGAGTGCTTGCTCAACCGGTTGCGCGCAATAATGAAAATTGATTGAGGAATTAAATTTTCAAGAAATTTGGGGTAGACTCCGAATCTGCAATAAAAATTTCCTATTTAAAATAAGAAAGTTTGTGTCACTTGTGCATGAAGATTCAATAAAAAGTGTTTTGTTTACCCCCATTTAACAACTCGTGAGACACCCTGCATTCTCAAATTTTAACTAAAAAATATATGAATGACAATGGATCTTTTAACCATGTTTTAACACCTTCAACTGGACAGGCCCCTCTCATGCGGCAATTTATTTTAATTTCCACAGTTTTACTGGCCCTGCACTTTCCGACAATTTCCGGATTCCAACTCTCGCATTGTTGACACGAACGTCGATCTAACAAAAATACCGCCGGAAGTCGACGACAAAAAATGATTTTCTACGCGGCTCCTTGGGAATACGGCCCTTACGCGTCAAATCACGCTTCGTTTTCACTTATGTCATCTATTAATATTATTTGACACATTCATGATTCTCATTTTCGAAAAATTTTCATTTTAACGCAGCACGAGGGTGAGGACGTTGACACGTTTGCAGACAAATAATACAATCTCACGCTTGCTCTTTCAATAGCTCTGTCAAATCCTATACTTATTACTGTACGAATTAGGTATGGCAATGTAAAATAATCTCTTGAACGACTGAACATGGGCGTTAGACTACATTCGATTCCATCAGCATTGTGTAGTAACGAGGTACCGGTATCGAAGTAGGAATTCACATTGGTGAGTCTATTAATCTAATAATATCAGTATGACCTACTAAAACAAACCCGATAAAATTGGCAAAATTTACTCCGCAGGAATGTTTCAAAATTATGATAATATATATTTCCTCTAGCACTGGCAGCAAAAGATATCTCATTAATAGCGTTCGAAAAATGTTGCATTTTTTCCGTTTTAACATCTGCAAACGCCAACAATGAAGTTTGTAAATAGTTTGTATTTTTAAAGAGAATGTTTGTTTTGAAATAAATGTTATGAGCTCATACGCAACTGAAGCGTCATTTATTTACCTTTTTATGAAGAAACCTTAATGAAAAACATAAACCACAAATACAGGTACTTAAACAAGTGATTGAGTTGACTACAACAGGAGGTAGGGATACATTTTGCGAATCAAGCATCAATCAAAATTTAAGGTTCGGCTAAACTCTAGGGTGGTTATCACGTTCTGAATATAAATTCCTTTTCTCGCAGGTGGGTAGTTAGCGACTTCGAAAATGGCTTTGATAATAACTAGCAATCTATTCATATATATTTTGGTTGGCCTCAAAACGGTCAACCGTATACTTAGTACATAATTGACGATCCTTTATTGAAATTATACTTGAAACTGATACTCTCACCCTTACGCAAGGCAAAAGTACTTCCATAGTGCACTAAAACACTTACGCTTTGCTTTTGTGAATGGAATAGAGCTCAGAAGCAGAAGAAAAGTTGAACATTCTCTGCAAAAACCAGATTTACAGAAAAACTTGATTGTCACAGAACTAATTTTATAATCGACTTAGCTTTCTCATTGCCCAAACGGATTCTGGCTGAAATTCCATTAGGCGGTGTATTAGGCCTCATATTACACTTCCTGTATACCTGTGTTCCCCCAGAAATAAAACAATACCGTAGCGACTTTTGCAGATGACGCGGCTATTTTTGCTAATGGCAACTTTAACTTTAAAACAATTCGTATTCGATTAAACTCCTAAATTTAAATGAAAATGGAGAATTCGTATTAATGAGGCAAAATCAGCTCGCTGTCTGCGGACAAATTGATCCACGGGCTCAAGTGAAAATAAAATTCCCATAATTTTAATGAGGATGGGAATCTATAACAAAAATATAGTTCAGAATGTTCAATTTCAGGGTGGCGATTCAATTATTCAAACAATATCGACGACCCTGTGAATGAACGCACCAATTTTTCTAATTAAAGCAGTCAAGACCTCAAAATGGAAACGTCACTTCGAACAAGGAAAAGATTGATGCACGTAAAAGTAAACATTACAAAAAGTAAACGCTTGCTAAATAGCAGTTAAGTAGATAAGATAAGGTGGCTTTCGCCAGCCAGTATCGTTTATAACCAAGCGGCGAAGACTTCACGGAAAACCAAATACAATTATGGCGTCCAACGTCACGGAATTATTCAATCATTTTTTCACACGGAAAGGCCCGAAGAAAAAAACTGAAATCGTCAAAGAAGAATTCAACAATCAGACGTTTTACAGGTAAGTGCCAAACGATCATCTAGTAGAACACTACCAGAACGTTTTTCTTAGGACAGCTTCCAGACATTATAACGCAGATTTTCATTTAGTCCGCCCTGAAAAAAGGTCGGAGACCCCCTGTACTGTGGGTATAACGGGGAGTACATCGAAATTTGTATGTTCTCTTCCAGGTCAAAATCAGGAAGATACAAATATATGACCAAAAAGCGCAGCAAACTCACGGACGATACATTTTCCCCAGGACAGTCAACCACTTCGAATGACCTGCAATCCGCCACTACGGTGGAGTAGATGAAAATGATACAACGTACTATATCAAGTAGACCTTTTGAAAATGTTAGAGACATTAAAATTATCCTCGAACGACTTGAATTGTATTTTTATTTTATAAAATATGAAACAGTTGGCAGTTGGTAATGAAATACCATTTGATTGATCGTTAATCAATCTGCTCTTCATTAGGCTACAAGGCCCACAACACCTGTAGAGTAGATGCCATTTTACATTTATTCGGGTTATAAATTACAGGATCAGAATCACACCCACCTCAAAGAAATGGAAAATAAAGGGAAACGCTAGACAAAAATAACAACATTTCTCTTATGAGCTTGCCTCCAACAATAACTTGTCTATGTACTTTGCCTTAAAATTTTTGACAGTTTCTGCTCCGGCGAAAAGCTTGACAATATTACAATGAATTCTTATACTTTATACACAAAATTATTTACTCAGTTTAGCATACCGTATAGTGTTTCGGTATTTGCACATGTTGCCTCCTTCAACTTCTTCTTTTCCTTATTTTTGGCCTTCCTATGGAGTAATGAGCTCATCATGACTTACATTATATTTATTACAACGCTCTGCAGGTCAACTTTGAACCTCTCTTGCATGTCAATGAAACATAATAATCTATCGTCGGACATATCAGAGCCTGCACTAGTTGCTTCTTAACCAATGAATGATGTGATGGTGAAACAAAAGTTACACGTCCTGATGAATAAAAAATATATATATTTTTATTTCAACATTTGTATAATGATTCGGTTTCCAATACAAAAATAACACGATGTTTGGAAATAAGAGAAATTTGTCAACTCTTACTTCTCATAATCAGCAGAAGCGCGAGGACATCTTATCTAAAACACGGAAAATAGTGGAAAATGTCTAATAGGACTCATGTCAATGAGCTCTAGGCACGTCATTAGAAGACTAATACAAATTATCATGGCTATATCAATTTCTTTGTATTATATTCTTGTAAGTAAGCGACCCGCATATTGCGCTTTTTCAGAATTACTTAGTGAATTCATCAGATAAAGCTCTTAATGATCACACAGGAGAATAATTCTTATTATTATGGTCGGTCATCAACCTATCGAATACCTTTTGTCAGTGAGACATGAAAAACTGGGGCTAATTTGAATTGACATACATCAAATGTTGGGCTTTGGACAGACAAAATACTTGAGAATACACTCAGACAGACACTGTCTTCATTGTCAATGAGATGTTCACATTTGCATAATATGCTGAGGAGAATATTGCAAACACTATGGAGCTGAACTCGTATTCAACATGAAAATAGTTTTTAAACACATGAACTACTGAAGTCTGAGATGTAGGTTGTATCATAAAATTCCCTATATAGAAACGAAAATCCCGGAAAATACAAAATGGAATCGTCACGGCATCAAAAGTTGATTAACTGGATTGATTTTGGTCTCGTTCGACGGCCGAATATCATGGACACGTGAATTTACAACATCAACTCTTCATTCACTAACAACAAGCTGTCAAAATAGTGACGATATCAGAAACCCGGCAAACGTCTACTGATGTGATAACAGAAATGTCTGAAGGTAATTAATTTTTTTCATATCATTATTACACATTTTATGAGCATGATTAAGCTAGGAAACATAAACAGGTTCGCGGTTTCACCATTTCTAATTGGAGGTTTTACATATACATTTGGAGGATGACAGAAATACATTATTTAATTCGGGGAAAGCAGTATCAACGAATAGGGCGTGAAACCAAACATTCAACAAAAATGAATACATTTTTCAACGTAAGCCTCTCTCTGTTGTCACGTCTTTAGACTTTAGAATGAGAGAAAATTGGAAGGGACGGATGCAATGTCTTCTTCGTGTTGTGTCGCATAGAGCAGGTATTTTCAGAATCTATCAGCGTAGCGGCGTTTAAAACTCATGTAAACGAACCATTCAATAAGAATGAATATATTTTTCAACGTAAGCCTCTCTCTTTTGTCAAGTCTGCAGAGACTTTAGAAAGAGAGAAAATTCGCAAGGGACGGATGGAATGTCTTCTTCATGTTGTGTTGCATAGAGTAGGTATTTTCAGAATCTATCGGCGTAGCGGCGTTTAAATCTTATGTAAAAAACAAACCATTTCCGTCAACCTTCAATTTCAAATGGGAAACCTCCAATTTGACGTGAATATGCTATATTTTCTTAATCAAATTTTCTACCTACATCAATATTATTTGAACGACAATAATTCCTATTTTGTGATTCATCTTTATAAGTGCCTTCTATATTATTCCTTTAGATTCAAGTTTCCTCAGCTTGTCGATTTCCTTTCCATGTCCGAATTTGGGCTTAATTTTATTCTCCCTTGCAATTACAAAGTCAGTTTTAGCAATTTGAAAGGCTTATTGCTTACAGCTAAATGGAACTTCGTGTGGTAATTTGAAAATGTGATCAAATTATCTACTAGTTGACTTGAAAATTTGACTTACGGTAAATATTGTGAATTTTATCGATATTTAAATACACATTTTTTGTTCAAAATTGTTCCCAAAGTTATACACATTTTCCTTTAAGTCGTACCTGTTTACATAATAGCACAAGAAACGGAAACGATCTCGAAAAAACTTACGGCTGTTCCAATTTAGGGAACATGTGCCTAAATAGGAAAGCCGCTTTAAGAATAGTGTATAAAATCAAGTACATATTGGGATTTGGAAAACGGTAAAGATTATACAGATAGATAATTCAATAAGGAACATGTCTATGAAAAAATTGAACAAATAAAGTTTATCGATTTATGAGAAAACCTCCAAAATACGTTCCTATTTAAGGGATATCACGTTAACCACTATCCCGCCTACTCGTGTAAAAGCCACTAGAGATCATCAAACTTCATACTCAGCCAATTTATTAAGCCTTGTCTCTTCTTCGTTGGTGTACCTACGTTTGAGAGTTCGGTACTTTTTCAACATGTACAAAGCTTCGATTTCCTTCTTGACGAACTCACCATGAGCGAGCAGTTTGTCCAATTGTTGAGGGTCCGTGACGTCTTTGTTCTTCATAAAAGCGTTTTTGAGCCTCATTCGAAAAATGTCAGACCCTTGCGGCCAATCTTTTCCCAAATGTAGGAGCTGAAAGGTAATTTGTACGGGTTTTAGGCAACATTTTAGTGAAATAGAGCCGATTTGCATTACTTAAAAGATATCTATTATCAATCTCTACCCTTTTGACATGCTGCTGCATACATTTTAGGCATTCTATCTGGTTGCTGAAAAGTATATTTAATTACTTACAAGCAGGTATGCATGATTTGAATAGCGCAAAACAACCGAGTCCAACACATCTACATCAGTATCTACAGATTGAAGCATACCTACTTACATTCTTGTAAAGATCAATAACCCTTGATCTCTGCGACATCGGCACAAACCCGGAAAATTTATGATGTGGACAACTGTAAATTAACACGTTTTTATCGCGAGAATAATATTGAGAAATTTACGGTCACCTCCTTCGACCTTCGTCTCTTTTTGTTTGGCAGTTGTATCACGTTATCATCCTTATCTCGTCACCTCAAGCGAACGTAACACGTAAGCGCTCTAGGAACCGAACAAAAAGACCAATAGTTTATTGTAATCTCAACAGAGCGCAGTGCAGTCCTACCTGTAGAGTGGAGAAATCGACGACGGGATCAAGTACTCAATACATGAAATAAGTACGTCCAAAATATTGTATTCTGTTCCTTCAAAACACATTTTATTGGTAGTAAAATGTTGGATTTTCTGATAATTTCTGTTATGCAGTCATGTAAACAATAATATTGACGGGGGTTAACCCAATAAACACTGAGTTAGGCTACCTACCGTTATTTAGGTTGGCACTTAACCAAAATTGGTAGGTAAGTAGAAATCATGTACATACTGTAGATGTGAAAATACAAAAAATTATCATGCTTGTTCTTAGGACGCACTCAATTTTTGTTTAATTAAAAAAAGTCTGCAAGTTACCTACCTGAATAATGTTATTCTTATTGACATTTTGCAATATTGTATTCATATAGACAATAAGAAAAAATTCCTCGTCAAAATTTAAACCACTGTAAATTGCCAAGTTTTTATTTTGAGAGCAATATTGAAAAATATTTGCTACTACGTAGACGATAAATAATAGCAAAATATGAGGCTTAGGGAATAAAATGAGACAAAAATCGTCATTGTCAAATAGTAATTTTGCAAATCGCACTAAAAATCATCAAATAAAATGAAAGAATGCTAAGCTCATATCAGTACTGCACCTGCGTCAAAATCATGCAAATCACACTGAAAATTGTTACTCAAAAGAAACAAGGGAGAATTTGTTCAACACGGCGCATGCATCAAAATCTTGCAAATTGCAATTAAAATTTTACAATAAAAAGGGACATACGTATTTGCCAATACTGCTTGTGCGTCCAAATCTTGCAAATAACACTGAAAATGTATACTTGAAAGGAACAATGTAGAGTATGGGCAACACTGAGCATGCGGAAAAATCTTACACTTACACTGAAAATGGTCAAATGAAACAAAACAGATTTTGGTCAATGCTTCGTTCAACACTGCACAAGCCTCAAAATCTTGCAAATAACACTGAAAATATTTACTTGAAAGAAACAATGTAGAGTTTGGTCAACACTGCGCATGCGGAAAAATCTTACAATTACACTGAAAATTGTCAAATGAAACAAAACAGATTTTGGTCAACACTGTGCATGCGTCAACGTTTTGCAAATCACACTGAAAATCGTTGAACCAAACAAAAAAGAGTTACGCTTTTGAGAGTACTGCGCATTCTGTCGACTTTACTAAGCCTCTCGTGGGGAGTGTGTGCTCTTTGAATGAATTAGTAAAAAATAAATATGTCAGCAATGAGTCCAAATATTTTGCACAGTAGATTTGCTTGGGTTCATGATTATCCAGAGCAAAAATTGAGTCAGGGTATCCCGGTATTTCTGTGATGTTGAATGTGCAGACCAAGCCAAAAAGTTTTCTTGTTATTACGTCAAATATAGCAAAAACGTCAAAATTTTCCTTTCAAAACTATTGGGTACCGTCGTACTAAATTCCGGGAAATGGTAAGACCTGTGCATTCTCATATATTGAAACTACAGAAACTGCTTCCTTTTTGGGACACCAGTAATCAATCGTAAATTATGCTTCGTTAAAGTAAATTCCGATTAGATTAAGGGATGAAGGGGATAGCAGTCTCAAACGTTCAAGGAAGAACGAAACGCCGTAATAATGCTGATCAACTAGGTAATACTAATTCGCAAAATCGTACAAAAAGCATCGCGAATTATAAGATGGTATACATTTTACATTGGACGAAAATCAAGTCACTTTTAAAAACTGTCACGGTAGTTTCAAAAAAATTATTATATTTTACTCTTTTTTTAGGGTCAGGGTATTTAATTTGAAAAGTTTTACAAAATAAAATTTTCCACTTGCATTTTGAGTTTTACAGCCTTCTGAACAAATTTTATTCTGCGTCCAGTTGTTTATACATGTTGTATAGTTATAGATGATACGTCGTGTAACTGACCAAGCATTCTCCTAGCAAACATGATACGAAATTCTAGGTTTGTTCGAGTGTCGAGCGTCGAAGCCGGGAAAATCGATCCGGGGAAAGTGGGGCGGTTCCGGAGCAGACACCTCCGTCGGTGACGGGAAAATGCCTCCGCCGGCGAATCGTCAGGCTCATGCGCCCTAGTGGCCGGGCCTGAGCCCGCCCCCGAGCAAATCGACCCGCCGTCCGGCCAGAGTCAGCGCCGCACAAGAACGTACCGGGCCACCTCCAGGACCTCTCTATCGCGGCGGATCACCCTTCGGAGATAATTCAGATTGTGAGTTGTGTAACACTCCCCCCTCAAAGGACCTGAAAGAATTTTTTTAAACCGAAAATTTACAACCGCCATGCTGGTATTATAGAGTAGAGTCAAATACTCCTGTGAGCGTTCGAACCAACGTCCAAGTTTGACCCAGACATGAAAGACGCGACCGTTAACCTGGATAAGCCTCGATGGGACCAAAGCACCTACTTGGGCCGCGCCAAGCATTTCTTCGCTGTGACGAACCCACTCAATCTGCTGAACTCTTCAGCAGACTTAGACAACGCCAAGGACGTGGTTGAACGACACAGGTAGATTAACTCCTATACTTCTAAAAAACTTGTTACACCTACATTGGAAAAGGGGGTATATCAGCAAGTTCATCATGACATGTTTAATGCTTTCTGGCAGAAAATTTCCTCTTTATCGAAGTTAGGAATATTTACATTAATTGGAAATCGAGATAAAAAAGCCGCAGCTGCAGTTCCAATTTAACGTAAAAATAGATCGGAAGACGAAATTACTAGTATTGCCCTACATATCAGCCCAGTATATTCTTAATTAAATAATTTACTCAAAAATTTTCTAAAAAAAAGTTATTTGTCATGGACAGAGATGTCTCACTAACCTAAATCATAAAAAATAAATATGTGATCATTACAATCACACAATACGTACCCCTACATTCTATATATTTCAACAAATACGCAATGCCATCTGAGTCATTTAATATAAACTTTACACGAGAAAACCAAATCAACGACGAATGGCGTTTGATTTTTCAAAAATCGTTCTTCGTTGACACCATTGATAGGAAAGGCTTCACAGCTCATATATTACCAATTGGCGCTCAAATTAGGGACAAAAACTCTTTTGGTGAAGCCAATAAACGCCTCTCGTTATCTTTAGAGCTTGTTGCTTGGGGAGAAAACAGCTCAAATGAAGTCGTGATGAATCTGAGGCGTTTTCTGCTCTCCTGAACAGTTTGAGGTTAAAAAACGAGTGAGAATCTGATGATGGATTTTTAATTATTAAAAATGAGTCTAATCTTCCCTCTCGAGTAGAATTTGACCTTTATTTTAAACCATTGAGAATGAAAGGTGAAAAATGAGAATTACGAGAGAAAATATTATAGCCAATTGATTACTTGAGGTGAAGCGTTCTTTCTTTTAATGATTGTACCGAACAATACAACCGAAATATCTGTACGGTTTGAGCAATTCGACTGTTTATAGTTCAAATGAATTATTTTTATAAAATTAGACCGCATATTTCAGTTCTTACCAGATCAAATTAGGGCAGAAACGCGTTGATACAAATCTAACAATCCTTATTGATAACGTACGGCGGCTAGAAAGATAACTATTCATTACATGCTCTAATAAATTCATGAGTGTTTCCTAATTATCCGCCCCAACACGTTACAACCTCTCCCTTTGTTACTTATTGAGCCTCTAATGATTGAAGGTTTCAGGCGTGCGCTGAGCAGCATGAACGGGACAACTAACCGGCTCAGTTATTGAAAAAGGTTGAACATTTGGACATTTGCTTCCTGAAAAACTAATTCATGATAGATAAACGGCTAACTAGTTCCGTTTGGTACAATTTCAGAATGATTTCAAAATTGAAATGAACCCCCATGATGGCATAATGATGTTGATTTTTATTGAAGCCAACGGATAACAATGTGTTTACTTATTTAGGAATGGGAAGCCTCAAGAAAGACCACTCACGGCTGACGAGTTGTGGAAAGCCAAGCACATGTACGATTCCGCTTTTCATCCAATCACCGGAGAAAAAGTGTTCATTTTAGGGCGCATGTCGGCACAAGTTCCCTGCAACATGCTCATAACGGGGTGCATGATGACGTTCTACAAGTAAGTTCATTTCGTATTGGTCAATTTTGTAGATTATATTGTGCGATTTTGTAAGAAAAATTCAACTGAAGTCACATTTTTATCAAAAATGTATCGAATTAATAATAGCCTGATTATAATCAAAATTAATTTTCTGTATCAAACAAACAAAATGGCATATTTGACGGGTGAATGTTACAGGACGACCCCAGCTGTCGTGTTTTGGCAATGGGTCAATCAGTCGTTCAACGCACTCGTCAATTATTGCAATAGGAGCGATTCATCGATGCCAATGTCGTAAGTATCTACTGAAGCAAACTATACTAAGTTATATAAGAAGGAAAAACGCTGCAAATTCATTCACAGGGGGTTATTCCTCAGACAGGGCGCACGGAGACTCATTTCTTCAACATGGGGGGAAATGGGGGAAACTGTCGGTGTGGATCCCGGACTCATTCAAATCAATTCTGAGTCCAAAATTTAGTGGAAAATGATACCCCACATGCCTAGGTTTTCAGGAATTTTGGGGACCTGGGCACGTGGGGTATTATTTTTCACTATTTTTGGACGCCGAATTGATTAGAGTGAGTTGGACATCCCGGTTTTCCCCATACTCTTGCACTAAGGAGTAATATACCATTTTAAAAGAATTTACAGGGTTTTTAAAGTGCTAGAACTCCCACCACAGTGAGCAACCCTCTTAATAAAACCCTGGTAATAATACAACAGCAAAACTTATATAATATTACTTGCCTTCAATAGCAGGACTTATTTTCACTGAAGCAATTTTTGTTACAGTCAAATCGCTTCCTCTTACGTGGTAGCAACAACGGGAGCTGTTGGAACAGCAATAGGGTTAAACCGCCTTGTGAAAGTAAGAAAATTTCTTAATCTAAAAATAGCATGTGAAAATTATACGATTATTGAGTAGGCACACTACGTACTTATTGAAGGTGAATACTTTCCCTCCTGAAATGTCTTATAATTATTGTCATCCTTATTTTATTATTTTTAGAAAATGCCTCCTGTCGTTGGAAGATTCGTTCCATTTGTCGCTGTGTCCGCCGCCAGTTGCATAAACATTCCTGCCATGCGTCAAAAGTAACTTTTTCTTAAATGATTTCTTCAAATTTCGAATGGACTTGAATTAATCCCGAATGAAGGCTTCAAATGTCAACGGATCAATTTCAGGGAACTCAAAGAGGGAATTAAAGTGTTCGATGACAACAATAACGTCGTCGGTCAATCCAAAATTGCTGCTAGAGAAGCCACAGTGTCGGTGATAATCAGTCGGATCATCATGGCGGCTCCATCCATGGGTAGGTATTGGATCTGAATGGTATCTCTTTGGTACATTTCCCAATTGGAGGTTTTTCGACACAAAATGCTTCCTTGTAGAAAAATGTGGAGCAACATAAGGTCTTGAAAAAAAAGTACCTTTTTAAATTAGAATTTACGAAGTTTTTTTACTAAATGGGTAACATGCTGAAGACATAAGTTGAGTTATTTATATTAGATATGGATATGTAGGGTCAGGTAAGATTGTGAACATACCAACAAAACAGTTGAAGAAGCTGGTTTTGAACTGGAGCAATTTAAGGTTTCGCGATTGGCCGCAGTGGAAGAAAATCGGTAGGATTATGAAAGAGACAATGCGACGTATTATTTTTTAGAGCATCGTTGACTAAGGTTTGCATCTTCTGAAAATAACCTTGAAATTACTTAACAAAACAAAGAGCTGGATCGGATGAATTGAGAAGAAAACTTTACGCAGCGGAATTCAGAACAGAGGCGCCAGAAAACCACGAACGTAGGGTATTAATGTGAACATCTACGATGTGGTATGGCTCTATTATCACAACCCCGTTGATTTGTTTCAGTGGTAACACCGATGATAATGAATTCCATGGAGAGGAGACGAATTCTTGAAAGGTCACCAATGATTGCTCCAGCAACGAGCATCGGTCTGACCGGGGTGATTCTCACTTTTGCCACGCCATTAGCCTGCGCCTTATTCGCTCAAATGGCTCCGATAGAAGCGAATAAACTCGAGGAAGAGATTCAGGTATTGTCATTTATCCCATTTGTATGAGAAATTAGAACATCGTTCGAAACACCTTCTGTGCCATTTGAGGCGTGCTTAGAGCAGTCACAGGACCGGGCTTTCTTGAAGTAGTCTGGTCGTTCGCCTTGATTCATCTTTTGAATGACAAAAAGAGCAACATTGAGTGACAATCAATAGAACAATTCAGTTAGCTGAAAGTGATATCCAATGCTAGTCAATAACAGCCAAAAATTAATAGTTTTGTCGACAAGGAAAAACTATTGTGGACGACACCCAACTATAAAAATATTCTTACTAAAGCCTGTTATAATTTCCGCTACATAGGAGAATCAATCTGTTATCTAATGTTTGAAGAACTCCGCTTCATTCACTTTCTAACAACGGAACCCTACATAAAATTCGTTCGTCCGTTTACTCATACTCACCTCCTCTCACCAATGTACAATGCTATCGCTCAAACCGAGTTTCTCAATTATCGATAAAATCCAACCAACCGTGATTAGATCTTCCTGCTGCAGAAGTCAACAATTAGCAACACTTATACACTTGGTAGCACTCTTATAACTTCCTTCGGTTATTAGCCATTCTGTAAAAAATTGGATAAATCTAAAGGTACCTATATTTTGGTCTCAATAAAACATTATAAATTTAATAAATCATTAACTAATCTTATAATAATTACTACTGCTCTGCATCCAATACTTTTCTGCAACAATTGGGTGTTTTTAATATTTGTCAAAGAATTTAAAAACTACGATATGGAAAGAAATGCCATTTTTAATCGAGCTCAGTTTCTTGTAATAAGGTGGTTCTAGTGAGGAACTATGTCCAATATATCTACTTTGAAAAATAGCTCACATTTTTGTAAGAACCACCCTTGGTTGAGCGGACATTTTATTCCTGGTAGTAGGAAAGAGTTGAAAGTAAAGTTTCCAGCATCTTCTTGGTAGATATAATCGAAAATGATACCTCACACGCCTAGTCGACAAATATCTCGAATATCCATTTCTCAAAAAACAGATAATTTTAGATTTTTAGAGATTTTTTAAATACCAATAACGACGTGGATGGCAGACGAACATTTTTGTGTTTTGATCTCATCATGAAGCACAAACTGTCCAATTTTTGGGCCATTCGGAAAGGTTTACCTTTACATGATTACATAGGTTAATTATTTCAATAACCAACCAAAATTTATTGAGTTTTGAAGACATTGTTTCTTGTTTTCAGGAAAAAATTAAAGGATCGTCGTCAACTACGCTCTTCTACAACAAAGGCCTGTAATCAAGAGAACTCCAACCGACCCATACACCTGCGAGCTGAGATGTTTGAATCAATTTGAATAGTTGAATACAACCGAGATACACTTTCGAGGTGGATCAGTTACCATTTCATACGTAGGTGCTACGTAGTTCCGAATTAGGGTAAACCACCCCTTCCCACCTCCCCAAATGATATTGAAGTACATATTCGAGTGTAATCACTTGTTTTGATTATTTTATTGAAACTATATAATACACTTATCATGACAAATTAGATCCTTCAAATAGGTTTCCAATTCGCATTTTTCTTGTGATAGTTATTTCAATCTCAGAAAATGGGAACAATACTGGCATTCGTTAACTTTGTGAAAATTAGTGCCGTTACTAATCATTTGCGCAATGCTTTCCTGAGAACCTCAATATGGAAGCAATTTCCAAATTTTGGGGATTGCTGAAATCAATTATCGTCTTACTGGTTGTTTCCGAGCAGGTAATCAACTGAATCGGTCTTCCACTATTAAAATGCGTGTCCTTATTCGAATGATAATAAAAGTTTGGGAAGCTGGGTGTCCACCAACCGTGATGTATACGAGTATTATTTTCGGAAAATTATACTCATCATATCCTAAAAATGGTCTCACTTGTGGTCCCAATTTCCCACGTTTACGCTATTTTCTCAGGTCGACGTGTTTTAGAAAGAGATACAACCGTGAAGTCGGAGACGAGCTAAAATAATTCACGTGGAATGGGTATGGTGAAATTATTGTCATTTACACCATCAATTGCTGATTTGTTCAGGCCTAATCGAATAGTAATAAAAGAGAAGAAAATCCCACGACTTATCATGGTTGGACAAATATACTCAATCATTTGCCTTCTAACTGCTGAATGACAACAAAATGGTTGATTATGCCATTGAGCAAGTTTATGGGAGTGTGATGTGTCTCAGACTTATTCTTATCGGTTCAGCATCCAAAATTTAGTGGAAAATTATACCCCACAAGCGTAGGAACCCAAAAATCTTGAAAACCCACCTACGAAACAGATAGGTAGGTGTCCATTTTGGCCCATAGCAAGCTCCAGTGGGCACCAATCGGTCTGGAACCCATCTCAACGGATTCAGCGTTCAAAATTTAGTGGAAAACGATACCGCACACTCCTAGTTCCCAAAAAGTCCCGAAAATTGAGTTTCAAAAAATACATTTCCACCTATTCTCTCACCAAATATGGTGCGATCGGGATGAAAAGTTTTGAGGAACAACTAGAGCCAAAAAGAGATCCCTGAAAACAAATTTCAGATTTAAAAAAAAATTCTACTGCCATAAACGGCGTGGACAGAGGACGGCGGATCCCGAATCCATTGATTTGAGACCAAGACACCACCGATGGATATGGGTCGAAATGGGCAACTATAATTATTCTTAAATATACCTACAATAATTCCAACCTATTATAATTGTACCTACCTATTTCAAAAGTGGGTTATCGAGATTTCCGGGTACCTAGGCTTGTGGGGTATCATTTTCCACTAAATGTTGGACGCTGAATCGATTGCAATCTTGCTCCAAGGAATATAACTATTGTGGACCAACCGTATTTCAATTTACTTGATTTCTCTTCTACAAGAATTTCTTCAGTGTTAGTCAGTGATAGGGCGATGAATGCTCTCTTGGTTCATTTTGCGTGTTCCTGAAACGACGAATTTGATAGTTATTGAAGAAATATCTTGATTAACGTTCACGAT
Organism: Cyrtorhinus lividipennis; assembly: GCA_019603395.1. Lineage (NCBI taxonomy): Eukaryota > Metazoa > Arthropoda > Insecta > Hemiptera > Miridae > Cyrtorhinus > Cyrtorhinus lividipennis. Next base: position 18,196,898 of record CM034002.1, on the reverse strand, counting down.
AAAAACACAGTTTAATTATTAGGAAACATTAAAATTATTGACACATCTCAAGTTATTACAAAATACAAGAGCATTTTTGTTGACAAGAATATTAATGATACTGAACGAGCGTTTTGAAACGATAGGGCCTCGAAAGCCGAAGTTATCTAGTTCCTTCAGAGCAATAGTAAACGAGCAAATGCCTTCACACCACAAAAAATTAAATTACTGTCAAATAGCAGACTAATTATTCATGTAAACATAGCCGGTGAGATAGGTAGCGAGGCAGAGCCAGGCGAGATACGGCAGGAGAAGAGCGCCAGCTCCGATTCTCACGATGGAGAACATCACGATGCACACGAGTACCGCTATGTCGAGGACGATGATTTCGATGAAACTCTAAAAAACAGGATATTAGATAGACGTTGACTTACATGTTGCCCCTAACATTATAATCTACAAAAATAGAATTACAAATAACTTACGAATAAAAGGAGATGAAGTTCGAAGAAAATCCAAGTCCACAACCAATTCAATATAAGCTGAACTCCATAAATTGAGAGCGGAATCCACGATTTTTCTGAAACGTAACCAAAAGTGTTTTCATTTCTTGTACACTAGGGTGGGTCGAAAAAAATCGATATTTTTTTTTTCGGATCGTAATACCGCGGAAAAGTTGCTAAATGGTATGACTAAAAGGGGGAAAAAAATTAAAATTATCGGATGTTATCTTCCGTTCGCGCATAAGCTCTAAAGTTTTGAAAAAAATAATTTTTTTTTGAAAATTTGTAATAATTTTCTTTTACGATATTTAATATGTAATAGTGAAAAATTTCATCTACGACACACTAATAAAGTAATATAAAAATACCGGTATTGCACTTCAACATCTTCCGTTCGCGCATGGACATCCAAATATAGCCAAAATACAAGAAAATCGGATTTTTGTCCTATTTTCTTTTCATGTATAGTTAAAGGTATCAATAATGTAATACCTAATATCTGATTATACATGTTCTGATAGTTAAAGAAAAAAAAATTCAGACGTAATTAGGCTTGGTTTTTCGATCGCGCACAGCGATACAAAACTTACTGTCAGCGCCACTAGCGGGTCAACGACCCACGCCGCGTCACGTGATACCCCCTCTTTTCGGATCGTAATACCGCGGAAAAGTTGCTAAATGGTATGACTAAATAGGGGAAAAAATATTAAAATTATCGGATGTTATCTTCCGTTCGCGCATGAGCTCTAAAGTTTGATTAAATTTTGAAAAAATTAATTTTTTTTGGAAATTTTTAATATTTTTTTTATTACGATATTTAATATGTAATAGGGAAAAATGTCATCTACGACACACTAATGAATTAATATAATAATACTGGTATTGAGTTTTAACATCTTGACTAATGTAGAGTCTTAAAGCACGGTTAGCTGTTGTTAGCCACCTGGAGTGAGACAAAGGTCCTGGATCCCTGATTGATAAAGAAGATGTTAAAACTCAATACCAGTATTATTATATTAATTCATTAGTGTGTCGTAGATGACATTTTTCCCTATTACATATTAAATATCGTAATAAAAAAAAATATTAAAAATTTCCAAAAAAATTTAATTTTTTCAAAATTTAATCAAACTTTAGAGCTTATGCGCGAACGGAAGATAACATCCGATAATTTTAATATTTTTTCCCCTTTTTAGTCATACCATTTAGCAACTTTTCCGCGGTATTACGATCCGAAAAAAAAAAAATCGATTTTTTTCGACCCACCCTATTGTACACTCCGTAAGTATGAGCGAATTTTGACAATTAATATTGTCTTTGAGAGTATCGGCTTACCTTTTCTTTCATCCCACACCAAGTAAGAAGCAAATCCCATCATGACGTACAAAATTGTCCAAACAGGACCGAAAACCCATCCTGGAGGCGAATACGGGGATTTGTTTACTGCCTGGAAGTCAGTAAAAGTTTTAAAAATTAGTCACGTTTTGAGGGACGTCAACGGGAAAACACCACTCACAAGCTTACAAAAATGGAAAACAAATTGTCTTAAACTAAAAAAGTTAGTGTTCTTGGCTAAGAGCAAACGATAATTTGTTAACACCTAAAACTTGAGTAAATATTGAGTAACGTCTTCTCACTCCACGTTTCCCAATGACTCAAAAAGAGCGGTTCCTCATTTAACGAGTACATATTTGTATCTTATCACTCTGGATACTCGAACGACTTCTCTCAAAAAGTTTGCTTCATCGGGAGCGATTATTTTACATGAGCTTTTCAATTAGATCGAGTTAGTTGGCCATCCACTTCTTTATGAATGCCTTATTTCCCCCCTTAGGTTTGGGTATTCTGGACTCGATGCGATGTTTCCAAAACCTAAACGGGCAGAAACGCTCGTCGCATGAATCCCCTGTAGAAACCTGCTACAATGAATGTGTCAAGCGGTCTTTAACACCTGTGAGACGCGATTCCACTAGGGCACCTGATAG
>CM034002.1:17892108-18194331 GCA_019603395.1 Cyrtorhinus lividipennis | reverse complement strand
AGTGGACAATATCGCAGTTTTTCGTCACTGTTGGAGTTTTGACTCTTATTTTACAACCTATATAATTTTAAGTAATCCTCCTTTGACGTTTTCGTTACATTAATTGGGTCACTTTCTTCGTCGTCATCTACATAACACTCAGAAATGGACGTGCTGAGGTGACGTCGTAAGCTGAAAATATTTATCCAAGGCTAACAGCATGACCTCAATTTGCGTTGATCACAAAAGTCAACAGGAGATTCCCGGGGACCGCAATCAAGAACACAGGGAAATCCACTTCATCAACCGCTGATCCGCCCCAAGACCCCTATCGGCGTAATTAATTTCTATCTATGAAATGAGAGAATCAGCTGATGAAGGAGCGTGCTGAGTGTCGATAGCCAATCAATCGATCACTCACAATATCGAAAATTGAGCAGTGAGCTAACTTAGTCCAGTTTACATAGCTTTAAAGTTGTAAATTGAAGTCTTCTGAAGTAGCGGGTTATGTAATAATATTTTTCAATTCATTTTGTGGGTCATTACGATTTTCGTGGTCACTTTAGCCTTCTGCATGATGAAAATGTCCACAAAACTATCAGGAGCGTGATGAATCGAGGGAGGAATAGTAAGATTAGGGAGGAAATGTTGGAGAACACCCTTAATTCCGGCAATTTTTTGTTGTTTCAATTTATTATATTCATGGAATTTTGTCAATATTTAAAAATTTCCAATGCAAATCCGTCGCAATTTTTACTTCACCATTAGGGCATAATTCAATACTGAGTTTGAGATGAAAAATGTTTCCAACGGCGCACGGAGGAGGCACGAAGAAGATTAATTGGCATCCGATCGAGCGACTTGATATTAATTGGCACCGTTGATTAATGGTCAGAGCCGCTCGACTGACCATTGGCAATGGAAAGGGGACTAGGTACGCTTGGAATCAACGTACCCTCGTCGCGAAAATAGGCTGCTGGATATTCCAACGGCCCGAGAAGAAGACGAAGAAGAAAAGCCAAGGGATGCGAGCGAGATACTGAATTCCGAGAGAATTTTCAAGGAGAAGCACACTGGCAATATTTACTCTCTTCTCGCGTCTCGTCGTGATGGAGATAAGAAACGCCCGTTACCGATTTTTCACTCCTTCTCCCCGAGACCTGACAAATACTTTTCCCCTCTTATTTTCATCTGCTTTAAACCTTCTTGAGAAATACGGAAAGAGAAAGAGAAAGCCACTCGGAAGTGACACATAAATTGTTTTCAAGAGACGAAAAACCTTGAAGGTGCCTTATTTATTCAAGGAAACGTATTTAATAAGAGATTAATTCTGAAACCAGGGACGAGGAAAAACGGGTGACGGTAATGTACAACTATTTAATCAGAAACTCAAATGTAAATACCGGAAACATGTCAATTCAAAACATGTTTAACGGGTTTTAAGATTCGGATGGAAAATTCACCCTGTTTCGTTTTCATCAAGTCAATTGAGCCGTGCAGTAAGGATATTTAGAGAGATTCTTCGAACCAAACAAAACGCCCTTGTGAAGTAACTGTTGAAATAATTATGAGCGTTTTCTTAAAAGACTCGGGGATCTTCATGAAATATCATATCATAATCTTTTGACGGAAACAATAAATAAATACCACCGTTAGCAGCTGAAAATGAGCGCGCTTTTTCAATTTGAAACGAAAACGGTGCAAATTAGTTCAGGATGGTTTACTTATTATTCTATGTGGATCTCGCTAGTATGGGGAATGCATATTTTGTAGGTCTCCAGAGTAGGTAAGTAGGGAGAAAATGTATGTTCACCCTATCATCAGCTGACTGATAAGAGCCCCTCATCTGACGTCACATCCATGTCCTCCATAACAGTGTTGCCAACATAATAAGGAAAATCAAGGTATTTTTGCGGTATTTTTCAAAAATTACATCGGTTGCTGATAATGTCCCATTGGTTAGAACCGGTGGGAAAAACAGTTTTTCAAGGTAGGAAATTTGACATCCTCCCTCTGAACAGCTCTGAAGAAATTTGACACTCTGCCGAGTCATGTCTATGGAAGAGACAGGCTCGGACTTGTATTCTCACATATTGAGGACAAGAGTGGTGCAATACACTTTTTCCTTCAATTACGCAAGTGTTAACGCCAAGTTTTATCATATTTAGCCTTCAATTGTGGCTACAAACTCCATTTCAGTCAATTCAGCCACCAAAACGACCTCACCTTTGAATGTTCACTTTAAAAATATAGTTTCCAGATTCAATTCATCCTAATAGTTACGAGAATTGAAGTAGCTTTCTATAAGATGTCTTCAAGGAGAGCTCATCGGAGTAAACCATAACCGAATTTAGGCAGAATATGAAACAAAATGCTACTATTTTAATGTTAATTCGACGTTACCTAGAAAAGAGGCTGAATTAGAGTTCGGCTTCTACGTAGCAACAGATGGACCAGCCATTATTCTAATGTAATTGTAATTAAAAAAATAATTAGGTCAAGAAAATGGGCGGCATTCGTTATTGTGATCGAGAACTGAGTGTTTTCATACACTAACAAGAAATCAGAGGACCCCGCTACCGCGGTCCCTTGAAAATTATTAGCATGAGCTAATAAAAGGATCGATGGAACTGAGCTCAACAAAGCCCGGGAAACAATGTACGAGTATTGAAGAAACACGACGAGAAAAAAGAAGAATGCTCTGCAGGAGAGCGTAAAGGAAAAACACTACATAGGTCGGTACTGAGGCCGAGAGAAAAAGGGCTTTTGCGGCACACTATGCGGAACTAATCAAATCTCGATCGCTGTTGTTTCTTCATCCCAAGAGCCGAGCTCGTGAGGTTCGGTACTTGAGTTGAACCAGAGGGGTTTCTTGCGAAAAGCGGCTCTGTAAACGCCAAAACGTGTCGTCCTGGGACGCCCTGGCTCGGAGCTCGTATAATATAAAGTTCATTATCCTGGCTTCATCAAGAAAGAGAAACTCCGCGGTGTTTTTCATCACCCACCCCGACCAAGCGCACTGGCTGCTCACGTTCGTTAAAATGTATTACGTGACTGAGGAAATGGCGAGGGAGGGGGGTAATGACGTGACGCACGTCGAGGACTAAACCGGGCTATAATGAATGTCTTCCTATGAGTGCATCATTAAGGAAAAGACAATTATGAGTTTGAAGGATCCGCTATCTCTTTGAAACCGATCAGCGAGGAAACCACGGATCCAACAATCATGTCATTTAGGAGGGCACAATATCCAATCAAGTCCTGCTCATACATTAAATACATCACGTATTGTCATTGCAGCCATTCAAAGAACCACATGAAATATTAAAAATAGATACCATTTATAAACGCTTTTAATGCTTTCAGTATAAATCATAATCCGTATAAACTCTACGTCATAAAGCTCCTTATGACCCAAATGCTTCTGCAGTAAGCAAAAACAGCGGTAGGACGATTCATCTCAGTCGATTCAACGACAAAAACTCAGTTAAAAAATTATACTGCATCTAAAGTCCCAAAAACCGCGCATTAGATTTAATCACGGCTAAGGCCTAAATGGAGAATATTATGTGCAAAAGTAGTTTTTGTGTAATTTTGAAGGCTTTTTTCAGCTCACACGGTCGTCAGACGTATTCTATGTTTGAGTATACTTAAAAGAGAATCGTGCTAACTCTCTGCCACGTGCCTCAGGGTCCTCATTCAGGGTTCAAAAATTAGTGGAAAATTATACCCCACACGCCTAGTTACCAGAAATCTTGAAAACACACATTCAAAATGGGAAGGTAGATGCCCATTTTGATCTATAACCTCTTCGGGTGGGTGCCAATCGTTCCGGGACCCGTCTCATTGGATTCAGTGTCCTAAATTAAGTGGACACGCCTAGATCGCGTAAAATCTCGAAAATTCATTTTTTTTTTTAAACACATTCTGACCCCTCCCCCTCCCCACAGTCTTTATAAAAGCGTGGATTACGTGTTCCTCTTATCGCCAGGAAAAGATCTTAAGGGCGGCCACAGTTAACTGTTCGAAACGAGGAGAATGGAATGAAAACGTGAGGGTAAGGGCATGTAGCGCGTTTTGTTAACTGAGTCCTCGGTGAATTTCTAATGGGAAGGTACACTAATTAGATATGCATATACAACTTGAGAACGTGAGAAGTCATTCTCAAGCGCATTTCTTGAGTAATTGCCAATTTCGTACTAAAACAAGAGTTCGCAGACTTTTCGAGAGGATTTGGTCGGATGGACTGAGTAGATGCGAGTGGTGAAGGGATGTAATGAAGTTGGAGCTGACGAACTAATTCGCATGGTTGTTGTTCAACTCATTATGAGAAATCATACCAAGCGAGAGGGTTCCTGCTTCAGTACAATACCAGCACAACCTTTTGCATTCGTAAAACACCATCACTTTACTAACATTGGCCTTCACATTAAATAGATGTATCTATTAGTCAGATTGCTTCGAATCTTTAATTTTTTGATTATTACAAAATACAGTCATGTTGTGATGGATGGAACAGATTTTTTCTTTCTTTTTTTTTTCGGAGGAAGGTGAGGAAAATCTTCATAAGATATCGGGGGGGACCGCAACCAAAGACCCGGGTATGTGAAGATTTTTACCCACTAAAAACCTCACCCCCTTTTCCCACGTTGGGGCCCAGCCCGGAACTGTTTGACACATTACTTCAGGCTGGGTTCCGATTTCTGCCTGCTAGCTGGTCCCGTTTGCCTGCAGTTCCCGTTGCCGGGCCCTTTCCTCGACGAGCTTGCCTTCCAGGATGTTCCGGATGTACCCTGCCACGGCATTCCACTTTGACTGGCTTTCGAGCATCCTGGTCATCATACCCTCGGGGGTGGGAGGGCTGGTCATTTCTAGCTCCCTTGCAATTTGCCATCGCTCTCTCTCCCACCTCTCGCTTTCGAAGAATGTGTGTTGAGCGCTGTCCTCTTCGTTGGTGCAATGTAGGCATCCTGGAGATTCCACAATACGCATCCTATGAAGATACTGATAGAACATCCCGTGACCCGAGAGGAACTGCGTTATATGATAGTTAACTTCACTGTGTTTCCTCTCTAGCTAGGGACGTATATTGGGCACCAGTGGAGCCGTCCATCTTCCTCTTGTTTCTGTCTCCCAGATTTCCTGCCAGGAGTCGAGTGTGTGTTCCCGCTCTTGTTTGGCTAATGGATGGAACAGATTGGCACAGACAGAAGGAACAAGGACACGGTACTACTCAAATAGCCCCACAGGTGTCACCACTAGCTGCCCATGTCACCCCCTCGCGGCTTCGTCACAAACTACGTATTTATCCTTACTGCATGTGAGAATCTCTCGTGTTTTGAGTTTGACAGGGAAGTGCCATATTATTTTGTTGCTAACGAACCTAATGCTGTAATGTTTGATCAATGAATGCTGTTGAAATCACTGAGTTCTGATAATAACATTCCTTATATTACGTCGAGTTATTATGTCTCTCAAAAATCATATTGATAGCTGTGTTCTGATCTTCTCCCCACTTTTGATTGGATTTTACAGCATTCCTTCTGATTCACAAGATGGAGGGCAGTTTTTAGAGGATGGCACTATCAATAACATCGTATTGAATTATCCACTTCAATCAACGCAATAAGAACAAGGTGAATCAACCAAATTAAGATTTTTTTTTTTTTTTTTTTTTTCCTGATTCAGGAACTCTTGGAACCATTGTGAAAACGAAAAGCGCCATTTTGTATATTTCCGTGTTGCAGCTGGACCCTGGCGGTTTTTCCTCCTTTGTTACTGTTGTCAACAGCCCCTCCCCATAGGAATTAGGATTCATCTTTCAGGCTGAACGTCCACTGGATCCGATTTCGCGCAAAGGCGTACAATTTGAGAACAGTTTGCCAAACTTCAAACACGGAGGTTCATATGAGATCCCGTCTACAGGGAGCGGAGTTTCACACGAGTTTGGGTGAACGAACGCGAAGGTGAACTATTTCGATAATGTTTGAATTCAGACCCGCGTGACCGGCCCTACTCAAGAATAAATGTTGAGAAATTGATTGTTCTGATGCATGAAAGACCTGCAATATAGGACCAAAAGCTGACTCAATACCATATGGGAACGTACAACAGCAATCGTGGGAAGAAATTGGAATATAAATGAATGTCGAATGTATGATCGGTCTTTTATTTTGGACAGAATAGAGTCAAATGTATTTTCACTCAATGGAAAATAATTGAAAATTTCCTCTGGCGACAAGTCTTGCAGAAAATTAGCTCATTCTTCACACTGTCCCCTGCGAAAGCAGGTAATTCGTCCACTTATTCTTTATACCCATTCTTCTCTCTCACCCTCTTGTTATCCTACTAGGATACTCCTCCTCGTGGTTGAAAGTGATTGAAAATCCACCCGGGACCCCTGTTAGGTCCTAACTCTTTTTCAAACCAATTTTTTGAGGGTTAAAATTGCGGTGACAATGGATTTTCGAAATTTTGGAGACCTGTCTAGTGTACCTAACGTTTTTCTGTAAATGTTGGGCGCTCAATCGGCCTAGATGGATTTCAGACCGATTAACACCTGAGTAGGGTATGGGTCAAAATGGTTACTTCGAAGACGAATTTTTTTCAAATGTTGTCCACTTTTTGATTGAATCGAGTCCAAATGTTTTAGTTATAGGTGTTTCAACCTGCGTTGAAATTGTTATTATACAATTTATAATTGGTATACGAATGATGAACTCGACTGAAGAATCACACCAATGGCTGAGTGTGGTCGAATGTACGGATGCTGGTATGATGAATTGTCCTGGGGTTAAAGGTACTTGAACGAGGGACCGTGTGGGTCGCTGAGAACGGTTCTCCCAAGCAATGTTCTGAACCCGAATCGCTTCAGTTCAAAACCCAAGGTCCGTAAGCCCCTTCTGAGACCATTGTTCGGATCAGGCCTCGAGGAAAGCTCATAATAGCGGAAAGTACCTGGGGTCCTGCGGACCAAGGAAACCAATTACGGGATAAATTACACCACACTTACATTTATAAAGGTCGGCAATTTCCTGCCCCGTTCCGCGCCTTGTCCACTCTTGCTTTCTCTACGGTTTCCCAGTACTTGACCACCCCCTCTCCCTTTAAGCCACGGTACCTACCCTCTTCATCAGTCCCCTTATTCCTCTGTTTCAGACCGTATTCCTTGTTTTAATATGACACGGGTTCGCTCCGTTTTAGGTTGAACTCTCCTTTTTTGAATACTCAACCGCTTTGGGCGTTCACAAAATCAACTGCAGCTAAGCAAAGCTAAAAATTCATTAGTCTATAGCTCGTCAGATCTTGTTCAGTTGAGATGAGCTCCTGTGAATTTGTTGCTGTTGAACGTGTCATCCCATTCGTCGTAAACCTGTGGACTCATTTGCTGAAACCCTCATTAACCGAGAGAGTGAGGCCGAAAGTTGTACTACGAGTAAAACGTCTAAGTGAAAAACTGGAAATCTCTGTAAAAACTCTTCGTAAAGATACTAACCTTTGTCTGATACCAGCCAAAAAATCTCAGAGAATCCGAGAGAATAGGTCACACGCCTCCAATAAAGGCACAAACGTGTAGTTCGAAGAAGAGCATGTTTTTAAAACCCGATTCCGTCAAACGAACGGTCTCTCTGGTTGACTATCGATTCACAGAGCCTCGTGTCAAGGCAACGATTCAAGTCTTTTAACCCGCTCCTCTGCGCCAACGACAAACGTCTACCACGACAAACGACCCCTTTGATGTTCTATACACACGCCTTGGTATGAAAAGAGCACAAAGATCACAAGAGGGCTCAAGATGACAGTGACGACGAATTTATGAGGTAATTCTAGGAAAAAAGCAGTCTTTGTCGCCAGTATTTCATTTGATGAACGGTGAAGGGAGGTAATATGATGTGTCCGCCGCCATTGCAGTCATTATATCAAGTATGGGTACATATTCATGATGATGACCCGTAATTACCTACTCTCAAGGTCGGCCCGGGTTACTTTGAAATGAATTGATTCGATCTTCAAGGTTTTCGTTTAAAATAGAAAAACAGCGTTCGGCTCTATTAAAAAAAAAAAAATCTCGCCAAAATATAATTGAAACTCCTGCTAAGCTTCGAAAATCGAGCCGGTCTTACTCGTTACGTCAATGTGAAGAGAAATCATGAGCATTTATTAATTGAGAAAGAACCAGGGCTTACGATCCCTAGCCTGGACATTTTTGTCTGATCACATTTTTCCTCCCAACACAAATACTGAACCTTGCGTTTCATTGGAAAAAATGTAGTTTGAATATCATAATCACCCTTCTTGAAGCATATACACGCTACCATATAACAAATTGATCAAATAACGGACGACAATTTCTATTATTTTATTTGTAACAACTAAAAGTAGGGGAATTTTTTGTCTTTCATGAATACGAACAGAAGGGCGTCTCAGTCAAATCCAAATTTTCCAAAGAGATTTTCTGGGTTCTTTATATATTTAAAAACAAAATAATTATTAATTAATAGAGTAAATGATTCATGAATGAAATAAGTGACGGAACTTGGTTTTCTACAGAATTTTCCAAGCGAATATTCACAACCCCCGAGCTTTCTCCAGTACGTCAGGAATCTCCATTTCAAATGAAATCTCACCGCCGGCACCGGGTTTTCAACCGTTTTCACGATGTCTAAGTGGCCGGAATTAATTCATCGTCGGCCGTACTTTCCATTCGAGGTGCCTACCTTCATACCGACCTTATTAATTTACGGTGACGCCGTATAAGCGCTCTTCTGCGGTCTCACTGAAGGCACAAATTGAGGAGGTAAACTCAAGTATTCCGTTATTGGTGACATTCCGCCAAAATGCCTCGGTACCCTCTGAAGTAGAACAAACGATCAAACTGCTTATCGGTATTCACTGAATTTGGATTGGTGATGAGGAAAAATGTTGAAAACGTCTTTTTGAAATCATACCAACTGCGTCCGTGATAAAAAAAATAAAAAAAATGAGAGGAGAGAAAAAAAATCTCCAGTGTTTTGCCGCTGAAAAGAATGAAAACACCGCTCTTTTATCCCGCCGTCAGCCATTATCGGTTTTCGACCCTTGAAATAGAAGTACAGCTTCCACCACTAATTATTAGAAGCACTGAAAACACCCTTTCATTACATCCAGGTCGATGAACATTGTCATAATGATGAATAAAAATATGAGTCACAGGCAGAATTTTTCTTCAAGTTGAGGGTAGAATGAACACGATTTTTAGACTCAGGTGCGCAAAATAAAATGTATTGATGTTTGAAGATACGAAATGATCGATAGTATTGGCAGTGATTGATAAATTCGTAAATTCAATAGCGACATTAGTATTATGAACCTGTCGTTCCATCGTTGAATGGTTGATGAAACTAAAAAAATCGTGTCGAAAACCGAACCTTTGAAGTCTCCTTAACCCTTTCAGTTGATTCAGCGTACGATATTTTGCGGGGCGTAATACCCTCCACGCTCAAGTCCGTAGAAATCTCGAAAGTAAATGTTCAAAACATCTATTTTCAAAGAAGTTTCGAGGAGCAAGTAGTGCCAAAATTCCAGGAATTCAGAAAAAATCGTAGTGCCAAAAATGACGTGGACGGCGAATGGACATTTCGGTTTTGAGATCTAGACACCCTAAAACGCAAATATCACTTTTTAGCCAAATCAGAATCGATCCTAGTAATTGAAATAACATTTTTATTCCAAGAATAATTATTAAACTATAACATTGGTTAGTTAATGCCCCATAAAAAAAATCATTATTCAATCCTGCAGCTTCAGAAACTTTTGTCCGTACAATAATGATTGCAACGAACAGAGGAGACATTTTGAATCAAAACAAAATACTTTTGGAATTTTGATGATTGATAGTCTATCTGCTGATAGACTAATGCTTAGGGCACCCCACATACTATCCATTGTGAAAGAAGCCATGATTCCTGGAAACCAACGAATCGTGGTACTTTTTTCTTCAACATGATAGTCCTATTCAAATTCTCGTTAAGAAAAAACGAAGAAAATCTAACGAGATTAGCTCAGCACGGCCTTTTTTCTCTATCCCTTCTCATTCATCGTATACAAATTTATGTAAACTCGGCCGCTTCCGACGGAGGAAATGATTTGATTATTCAAATCCTTCCGGAAAGATTCAAGATTCTCATTATCTCAAATTCTTGTGATTCAAATTATTTTACCATTCTTTTGCCTTGAGTTGACCGATCAACTCGATGACATACACGAGGTTACTTCTGATGGATACAACCTTGTCTACATTCTTCGATCTACGGAGTGCATTCTGAAGGAGATAGCTTTTAAAAATACTCGTAATACCCAACAACCTGGCCACTCACTGTACGATTGTGATACGGGGTAGTACAATTTTCAATTCCGATCATCATTAGCTGCAGAGGTAAATGTCGAGAATCAATAATTATGTTTTTCCTTTGAGTGGGAGAACGGAATAACTTCGAGTAACCAAATTGATCAGAGTTGAAACCCATCTGCTTCTGGAAAAGTTTCTGCATTTGGGTCGAAGAAGAATAATTAGGATGATCTGTCATCCCTATCTTGGCACGAATAGATCCATCAAAAACTCGAACTCCTCGATTCATTTTTTCTCACCGTGTTCTTCGTGCTTATACAATCACCACATTTTCATTCCTCTCTTAGCTGACTCGCACGTATACGAGATCGGCAATAAGAACACGTTCAACTGTTGGATTCGATTGAAGGAGAATTCAATTTGCGAGTGACGAAGGGAATAACGATGTTTTTTGAAGCAGCTTCTCCGGGCAGAGGAAACTACATCCGTCGGCAAAGCGAAATCTTCGAGCAGCGGCCCTACAAAAGCCATGCTAATGAGGCTACCTAAACAATACGAGACTAACAAAACCCAATACCTACCGAAAGCTGATATATTTCTGGTTTCCGAGATTAGCCCACGGGATGTTCTAACTTCCGTAATTATTCCCAATATTCCCCGGTAATTTGGTATAGCGCTGTATAACGTCTTTTTAAAACAAGTTCGGGGTATTTAGGAATGAGCTTTTATTGTAGACCTATTCAATTTACGGAATCCGCCGTAATTATTTACCGGTAATAGAAAATAAGGTCAACTGGTCGGTCAATCAATAGCAAATAAGGATTTATCTAAATTGATAAACTATATAGTGTTATAAACGGGCAAGTTAATACGGCCCCTCGGCCTTCTTTTATGATGCAAGTCCTCTTCACCTTCACTTAGTAATTTGCCTTATTATCATGGGCTCATTATAGACGCAAGGCGTTTTCAATGCCTCAACCTTCTATTAAAATAGGAACGTACTAATAGGCAGGTAGGTAGGGGGTATAGGTAGTTTGGCTTATTTTGGGCACAATCCAGAACTTGAGTGTTTCTGAAATGGTTTGTTCACGATTGGACAATCTAAATCAGAAAAACAGGCCCAAGTTTTGTGTATCATTCCAAAATGTGTATTATGAAAAATGGATTTTTAAGATTTTTTGAATCCAATGAAAAGGGTCCCAAAACGATTGACACCCACTGGAAGAGGTTATGGGTCAAAATGGGTACCTATCTACCCATTTCGAATGTGTGTTTTCGAGATTTCTGGTACCTAGACGTGTGGGGTATCATTTTCCACTAAATTTTGCAGCCTGATTCGATTGGAATGGGTCCGGGACCCCCCACTCCCACTGTTTCCCCCATTTTCCCCATGTTAAAGAAATGAGTCTCCATGTGCCTGGTCCGAGGAATAACCAACCCGTGTGTAAGAATTTGCAGCGTTTTAAAACTTGATGATGATTTTAATGGTTAACATATCATAATTTTGTTTAATTATCCAAGGTGTTGTAGGAAGAGCAAGGAAACACTTGCAAATGGCCACAAAAGAAATATTTTTTGTTCTTTAACAAGGTGAAATGCCGAAGAAAGCTTCAGACCGAAACGTTCGCTCCCAATGGACGCGACTTATTTAGATGAACTTTCCGACCCAAAAGCGCGTTATTTTGTGTCTTCCTTTGATATTGACGGAGTTTGCATATAGTATGGCGCCGTAAGGACGTCCAGGAGCTTTTAACGGGAACTGGTGTTGTCAATATGCTCGAAAAACCTTGAGTTGTCGTCCTCAGAAACCCTCTCAATCATAGGAATGTGAATTTGTGAAGATCGATAAACTCATCAAGGGCGAAGTAGGCAAATAGAGACATTGTGCGAAACGGTGACATTTCCGGACTTCGTTTATTGATATTCTACATTCATGTTTGAACTAAATCCAGCGTAGGAGAGTTGCAAGCGAACTTCTTCCAGGTTTCTATAGCTCAGCATGTAAATATATCTCCCCCAATTCACGACCAGTATGCGGTTAGATACATGCGGTTAGAATTTATACCGAATTAGATCGAACAACCGCTTGGAGAGGATGCGAATTCGCTTTCATTACCATACTGATGGAATTCTTCCCGAAACAAGCCATTGAGCAATCGGTGTTCGGAGAAGGCTAATTTACGCGTTTGGAGGAGCTCACTTACCGTTAATCCCGATCGCGCCATGATTAATTGCTTCGCTTGATTATGGCTGGCTTGATTGATGGAATCGCGTTGTGCCAGGCCAACCCCGACTCGGTTTCTATACAAGGTTTCTCCTTCCAGGTCTGTTTGGTGAGATAATTATCAACTCAAGGTTTGATAATACCCGATTGAAAGGTTTTCACTCAAGCGCGTCTCAGCCTCACGACCTGGTAAATCCAGTTTAATTGAGCCAAGAAGTAGGGTTTTGAGGATGGAGATGAACTTGGGAGGTAGCGATAACGAGTCAAAACAGACGATTGGACACATGAGGTGCATTCATGAGGGAAATCTCTCTGTACAAAGTAGGATGGATTGGCGTCTTTATTCGTCAAAATGGCCGACGATCATTCGCTATTATACTGACAACTGTACTGCGGTTTGCAGTAAGTGGCCCAGGACCCACCTGAATCAATCCCTACAAGGATATAGTTGATAAATGTGCCTCATAGGCGTAGGCCCCGAAAATCTGGAAAAATTATTTACAAAATACCACCTACCTCCTTTTTTAGGTTATTTAATTATTTATTACACGACCAAACGCCCAATTGCAAATTTGTTCACAAACTCCGTTTAAGAAGAATTGTAAAATCTACATAATATTTATCTACAAGTACATGAATTGTCATAACAGGCTGAGTTTGGCACGTCTATGGCCCAAATGGAGTCGATGAATAGAAGTTAAGATTTATCGGAGCACTATTGACCTTTTTTCTCAAAGAATCTTTTTTTTCCCCCTTTAATAATAATAACTATAAATTCAAAATTTTTATTCAAATTAACCCAATTAATAATTTTAAGGGGGATAAACTAGATAAACGCAGGCATTGACCACTTTTGCCAATTGAACTATTGTGTAGGCTCTAAAACATTTGATGCATTACTTTACCCTCTCTTTAAACCTCGGGGGGAAAGATTTTTAGAATAACATTTTGAAACTAGAAAGAGCGAAAGTTTTCTTGGAGAATTTCAGGAACCTCGTTCCTGCTCTCAAGAACGTTTTACTGGAATTCTCTCGGGAGGTTAAAAATGTGGTCTAGGGCGTCCGCCTTTTTCACCATCCTCCTTTTGATCGGTGAACCGTGGCTGAAGCATCAGCATTATATCCATAGCTGGAGTGGAATTATTATAACGACCTTAACGCAGGGGATTCCCTCTTGGAATTCAGATTAAAAGCAACTTGACTTTTTTTAATGAAAAGGGAACATGCTGACTCAGAACTCCAGAAGCTCTGTTCGTCAATTATTAAAGCTAGAAAGGGAGAAAATAGTACCTAAAAGTAACTACTCCGGAAAACACTATTTTTTGGAGTGAAAAATCAAAAAGCGCTCAAGTGGTAGAAATAACGCTTCATGATTCAGTGCGAACATAAAACATGTATATTGTGCATATAACCGTGCCTGATTTATATGTGGTCTAAACAAAACTACCCCTAAAACTTGGAGGGATTCCAAATTCAGAGCCTGTACAGCTAGTAAAAATTATATGAACTACTGATTCTCTGACATTGAATAGAGAAGATCTTGAATGAGCACATTCTGCCTTCTGCAGACCCGGTAATAATAAATAGCAAAGTGTATCTTACTGTTTCAAATTCATTCACAGGGGTTGGTTATTCCTCGGATTAGGAGCATGGAGACTCATTCCGATCGATTCAGCGTCCAAAATTTAGTGGAAAATGATACCCCAGACGCCGAGGTACCAGAAATTTCAAAAACCCACATTCATAATAGGTAAATAGAGATCCATTTTGACCCATAAACTCTTTCGGTTGGCTCCAATCTTTTGGGGACCCGTCTCATTGGATTCAGCGTCCAAAATTTAGTGGAAAATGATACCCCACGCCTTGGTCGCCGAAAATCTCGAAAATCCATTTTTTGAAAACACATTTTGATTTAAGGAATAACCAACCAATGGCGGATTCAGTCAGTATTCCTTAGAGATTCGGAAATTTGAACAATTTCCTTCTATGTTATCAATTGAATTAAAAGCAATTGCAACGCCGACTGCAATTACCATAAAAAGCACGAAAGTAGAGGCTTTTACGACAGGCAAAGAGATCATTTTCGAATTTCGGAATTTTATTCGATCGCAACTAGAATACTATTTCATTTTTAAAGGGATGTACTATTTACGTAGTATACATGGTAAATTATTTCTGACGTTGAACTCCTCCACACGCTCGACCACGTCTATTAAATTTGTATAAGCATCGGGAAGGGAGATCATCGCAAATATTAGCTCAATAGAGGCTAACGAAATTATTGGGCGACCGTCCAGAAGCTCGGACTTGTATAGAGTTCCTTTGTAAAGTTTACTGTAAGGACGCTTGAATACCCAATCAAAATTGAATTACTTCGGATCTCGCTATTTCGACCATCCATATCAAACGAGCAAATTATTATATTTTCAAGAATGTCACACTAGGTTGAATTACCTTCGAAAGTTACATTAAACTGCAAGTTACTCGACTTCTCATTCAATGTGCCTCTTTGAACTTCGTTATAAAAGAGAATTAATTTACGGCGTAATAAATGATGGAACTCTGAGAAAATAAAATATGAAGAATGGAATACATTCTTTTTGGTCTCGGTGAAAACAGATTGAACGATGAAAAAGTGAGCACCTGTGAAGTGAGCGGTTTAATTGTGAGAAAGAAAGATTATTTCTTGCTTGAAACAGCCGAGAACAAATGTATTTTGACAGTGAATAACATTTAAATAGCTAACACAGAACATTTTTGATCCCCATTGCTAGGGTTCAACCAAAAAAAGAATCTATTCTTCCCTCAAAATGTTGTACCAGTGAGTGCAGCCCCAGTTCAAGTTGAATTACGCACGATAAGATTCAATATTTACTGTCGGTCCTTCCTAAATTCACTCGTTCAACGTCGTTCCTAAGCTTTATTGCTTCAGGATCCCCTGAAATATTCAACTTGCGGCATCGGAGTGAGTCAAGCAAACATGAAAGCCCAAAATGCTCAAAATTGTCGTTGTTGTAACATTTATGAGCTAGACATAAATTATAACAATAATTTTTAAGACAAAAGTGGATTTTCGTGAGTCCCGATCGAGTTAGAAAAAAAAGACAACCAATTTACCAATAATTTGATTTAACTTTTCTGAAGGTTTTTTCGTGCGATTCGGGTCAGCAATGGCTAGAGATTTTTTTAAAACAGTTCCCTTGGTAAATGGACTTTTCAAGTAGCAGCCGAGTAAACGATGTTTGAACGAAGAGCTTTTTCCACGAAAAAAAAGAAGAAACTCAGGGCCTCAGTTTCCGCTTTAGAGACCATTAGGGAGAAAATCACCGTAATGACATATTTTTAGTTCTTAGGGGAGAGATGGTTGTAGATGACTTCTCGCAAACTATTTTTATGAGGAGGCCGCATTTTTTATTGAAGAGAAGGTTATGAGGAATAACCATACTCGAAGTATCCACTTCTTGTTTTCACACTATTTTATTTTAACATGGAATAATATTCTTCGCGCATTCACGTGAGAGGGTCATCTACACAGGTTAAACTTTATATGCGACACACCTTAAAACCGCCCCAAGATGAAAGAAACACCTCCCGGCAAAAATATCAAATTTTGATGACGTGAATAAATCATCTAAGGGTTGTTGGGTAATATTTCCGGAAGAAAAAGCGAAAACGCTTCTGAACCTTTTAAAGAGGACCCCGCATCGGTTTGGGAACCTCTTTGCGGTGTTTCCACTTCCTCCTAAAATATTCATAAGTCAACTCACCGCGAAGCCAGTTATATTACCGCGTAAACATCCCAGCCTTAACGCCACAGAGTCTACAAGGTAGAAAAGAGATGATAAGAGCGGAGCAAATATTTTTCCCGGGAGTCGTTGCTTGCAGAAAGGTAGACAGATTGATTGTGACTGGGCTTAAGACAAATATTTAGCAGAAAGTGGTCGTAGTAATTAGAAGACAAGGCAGTTTCAAGAGGTTTCTATCGCATTGACTTGGATTTCAACGAATTCGAACGGTCTTTCTGTCCAAATCACCATATTCTACGCAATAATGCAATACCGAGTGCAATGAGCATATTTGTGCGCCCAATAGAGGTACTCAGGCCGGATCAACTTCATCATCCAACTTACCCTATTGGGAGTGAGCAAGCGCTATTGACACAAAAACGAGATGCCAACCACTATGGGTGCCGTGGGGATCTTCAGAGGGTTCAATCTGGTTCACTCGTCCGTTTGAAAGGACGCAAAAAAGGACTCTGAAACGTCCGTACTCAGGAGAGCCAATCAGAATTACTTCACAAGGGGCGTGGCTCTGTACAGCGTCCTTCATTCAAGATAGGAAAGTTTTGACTTTCAAACGCACTGTACGCGCGTTTTTCGCCGTCTTGCCATATTCTTTCTGCTCTTTGTATCCAAACTATGAATAGACAACGAAGAAAAAGGATGAGGACAGTGATAGTGACAGACGTTTTAAAGTGGTCTGATAATAATAATAATAATAATATCCATTGCGACCTGTTTACAAGATGATTGGTGCAATCACCCCTTATTGAATAGAGTGGGAATGTAGCACCACAAGCACAGAATACGTTGACCCATGGTGGACCCCACCTGAAGACAAAGAAGCAGTAAATAAGGGCAGTGTGAAAGCAGCATAAACTATCAAGAAGCGCGTTTTTTAAAATTAATTTAAATATATATATTATCATTTTATATTTTTTAGAACGGAGCGCACTTGTATGGATGAGTATTGTGAAGCCACATATTGAAGACTGGGGTGAAAACTTGACCCCACTTGACTTGACCCCACTGCAGGTAGAGTCGGAGAAAAACCACTGCCAGGTGGTACCCCAACAGAAGACAGAAAGTCAGATGAGAATCACTTATAAATCAGCTCAAACCTCTGCTTGCATAAGTCAACTGCCGTCAAAATGATCAGATTTTAAATCGGTCAGGCGTTTGGCTCAAATTTCCTTCCCAAAGTCAACAGCCTTCAACTAAAGGAGATATTGGATTGAATAGTTGTTTGGCAAACTTCCTTCCCAAAGTCAACTGCCTTTGACATGATCAGATTTTTAAATTGGTTGAAAATTAGACTCAGATTCTCTCCAATCTATTTCAAGATCCATCTGGATCAGTTGGGTGTCCAGTTCCTACCTAATTCGTGAGACACAAATTCCAGGCACAACCAGTATGAGCCAGGCAACTTGTAGATGGGGATGGTTGAGTCCAAGAAGTTCTAGGTAGAGGTGTGTCCAACTGTGTAACCGAGTTTCACAATGGAACGGTTCCAAGCAGTGACAGACCCCGGCCTTTACCGGTACGGTTCCACGGACTGGCAAGGGGTCGGTTCGGTATCGATAAGATCGGAACTGGACCGGGAAGGTTGGAACTGGACCGGGAAGGAAGGAGCTGACATCTGAAGTGTGAGTGGTTCCACGGACCGGCAAGGGGTCGGTTTGGAATCGATAAGATCGGAACTGGACCGGGAAGGTTGGAACTGGACCGGGAAGGATGGAGCTGACATCTGAAGTGCGAGTGGTTCCACAGACCGGCAAGGGGTCGGTTAGGTATCGATAAAATCGGAACTGGACCGATAAGATCGGAACTGGACCGATAAGCTGGACTGGACCGATAAGATCGGAACTGGACCGGGAAGGTTGGAACTGGACCGATAAGATCGGAACTGGACCGATAAGATCGGAACTGGACCGGGAAGGTTGGAACTGGACCGATAAGCTGGACTGGACCGATAAGATCGGAACTGGACCGGGAAGGATGGAGCTGACAGCTGAAGTGCGAGTGGTTCCACGGACCGGCAAGGGGTCCGATATGATTGGAACTCTTGATGGGGAAGGTCCGATTCCGAGTTTTGTTGGACTCTGTATCCTTTTAGTGCAATTCCGATGAAATGTCCCCCTCTCCTCAATCATTCCCTGTTTTATCAAAAGTGGCCAATGAGAGACTGTGCGTAGTTGCAACGTCAGGACCCTGCTAGCAGCTTTTCTCAAAAGCTGGGTTGATATTGTCTGAAAGGAGGAGCTCGCTTACCCCCCCCCCAAAAAAAACAATAGTGCTGCTTTATTTAAATTGCAATGAAAAACTGTTTTCACTGTAAAATGGAGAGATGGTAGGAACCTTCGTCAATTATTTTTAATTTGTAAGTAGGTACCTATCCAATTACAATATCATTTATTATTCCCTTTAATTCTCATGTTTTTGTAACACTCATCTGAATTCCTTGATGAATACCTAGGGAACAGAATGATTCTCTTGGGTGGGAGGGGGTAGCCACGTTACACCCTGCTGTACCGGTAAGGGAACTGTACCGGTAAGTTGGAACGGTTACGTCATTGTCACTGTAACCGTTGGAACCGTTCCTAAGAATTACCTGGACCGACACACCCCTAGTTCTAAGTAGAGCCTGGATTGAACAACTTTCTCTCCCTTCTTGGGGAAGGGAGTGAGAGGAGATCAGTGTTGGGAAATATAAGAGGGGGACGCATAGCTGGGTCTGGAAGATTCCACTCTCACCCACAGTTGTTGGCTTGACATTGTTGTCTTTGCTTCAGGCCTTCACATGGTGGACACAAATGCTCGTCCACTGCACCAAATACTGTAAAACTCTCGATTTTTATGGCATTCTGGTTAATCATAAATAGTCGTGGACTCAACCTTTTATTGTTGTAAATAGTTTCATCAAAATGAAGATGTTCCAAATGAAACAGTTATATGAAGTAAACCCTGCATCATATGAACGCACTTTTTCGTTAAGCCCTAGCAAACAGATGACTGGATAGAAAAATCTGGTTAAGTGGAGTCAGTCAGAACTCAGCAAACGGCCTGCACAAAGATTCCTTTGTAAAGAGCATTTTGTGGATGTTACGCTGCTATTTTTCGCTGATTGGGTATCCAACCCCCAATTTATAATTGGTCGACTTGAAACCTCGAAATTTGGAGCGAGTAATCCGTAAATTGTATTTAATATAAGTTCAATGATGAGTGAATAGGTACACATTTGACTGAAGGTACTTATTTTAATGCAGATATTCGGTTGTATCCGTAATAATGTTCATTTCCTGTAAATTTTATATTGGTTACAAGAACATACTATGAAATTCTACTTCCAACTGAATACACAAAATGTGAAACAAAGCGGGAGAAACGATGATTTTTCATCGTTGTGAAGGAAGAGATCTGATTATACGCGTACATGGCTATAAAGAGCATAAAATTATTGTCATACTGACAATAGAATTACACCAAATTGACGATGGTCAATGGTTCTTGTTTATTATCAATGGTTGTAAAAAAATCTCATTATTTTCCTGGTAAGAATTTGAATATCCACAAATCAAGACATTATGCTTCTCAAATTTTAGTTTTCTTTTATGTGGGAGTAATTTGAACAGAGGTTGAGCACAGCAAAAAATATTTAATCCGTTATATTCAGGGAGAGCCAAGGAGATTTTATCCACACCGCAGCTCGAAAGAAAATCCATTGTTTTTTGTTTTTTATTTCCAATTTCTCACTCTTCTCGAGGATCCGTATAACCAGGAGATATGAAGATCTGGTTAAAAATCCCATTTCCCAGTCGTGTTCCCGGCCCCACCGACCGCCACCTTAAATTTCCTTTTTCGAGTAAAACGACCCTTCTGCCGACCTGTGCTCACTGCACGGAATGGGAAATTTTCCCCTTAAGCAAAAATCAGGGTAAGGTATCTTCCGTTAGAATAAATCCGGAAGCTCGCTTATAAATTACTTCGGTGAGCCCTTTTCAAACTCGAACCCACCTTTCGGAAATCCACTACGATCGTAATTCAGCTCTTAGTAGTCTGCGATACTCTTTGATAAATGCTAAATCACGTTGAGGATAACTTTTTTTTTCAGATTCGGATCGAGCATGAAATTAACTTCAGTTTTTTATGGTTTCTCAGGAGGATGCTCACTGCTGTAGTATTTCTCCAGATCTCGTGGCGCTTGTGTGAGTACCGAAAGATTTAACTTATTTGAGTGGTATTTAAGAATGAGCTGTAAGCCTGTACAACGGTAAGATTCCTTTCATTTCGAGTTATAGTCTATCAACTTATTCTGAGCGCCTTTCAGCGAATAATTCCGTTGGAAAATGGACGAATAAATTTGTCGATTTTCCTTTGTGGGTAATCGACCCGCTCCACTTTCCTCCTTAACCTTCTTGGAGGGGGGTGAGGGATGGGGAGGGGTTGTTCGTAGTAGAACACGGATTTCACTTTACATCAAAGAGCGGGGCCTAATGGCTTTAGCGCTCAAATCGACGAGAGTATTTTGGGAAAGTAGAATTTCTCGTCAACCGACACGCCAGCACTGAAAATACTGTTATGGATTTTACTCGCATCTCCTTCGTACCGAGCCTGTCAGGTCTCAAGGCGAAACGAACGAGCCTTTTCAACGATAAAAAACTCCGAAGGGAAAATCTGCACCGAGCTCCTGGTGTCGTGAATGTGTACGTGGGTTGGGAATCTATTTCGAGCTTCACGGTGCCATCGTGGAATTTTCGCCTCGAAGGGAAATCTCACTCGATCACGCGCTAAAAACTCTACCAGGTGCTAAAAACCGTCCTCGGCATTCCACCGGTTGGTTTCATTGACGAGGTGAATTCTCAGGCCACATTGGAGGCATTTTTTGGCTGGTTATTCCTTGAATAATCAACCTATGTTTTCATGCTGGATCAAAATTAGCAAATGTCCGTCCGCCGTCCACGCCGACTTCGGTTGTAGAAAAATTTCTAAAACTCCAAAATTTTGGTCAGGGGTCCGTTCATGGCTCTAGTTAGTCCTCGAAACTTTTCAACCCGATCGGATCAAATTTGGGTGGGGTAGGAGTCAAAATGTGTACTTCGAAAAATGGATTTTTGAGATTTTTTGCAATCTAGGTGTGTGGGGGATCATTTTCCACTAAATTCTGGACGCTGAATCCAATGAAAAGGGTCCCAGAACGATTGGCACTTACTGGAAGAGGTTATGGGTCAAAGTGGCTATCTATTACCCATTTTGAATATGTGTTTTCGAGATTTCTGGTACCTAGGCGTGTGGGGTATGATTTTCCACCAAGTTTTGGAAGCTGAATCCAATGAGACGAGTCTTGGAACGATTAGTGCCCTTTTTTGGCATTTTAGGTTTTTCATGAATATTAATTAAGCAAATATAAAAAATTTCTGCGTATGGTACAACTGACAGCCATTGTATCCTCTCAACGTTCTGCTGTTGCCAACCTTTCTCCTTTGTAACACCAATTTGGTTGAAATTTAGGCTGCGTACGATTGGCTTGAATACTGTGAGCGATCCTCCCCTGATAACAAGGACACTCCCCACTAAACTCTCCCATTTTGATTCCCTATTCTCTTTGAATTTGCTCATTAATAGTAATCCATAGAAAACCATTTCCTCCACTAGCTACCACCTTTTAGACTGTAAAAATTCATAATCTCAAGACCTTAATTCTGAAAAATTCGCATATTTCGCAAGTAGACTCCATTTGAACGTCTACGAGGCCTCAACGTTTTTCAGTCCGATCGCCACAAACTGAGACAGGATATGGGTCAAAATGACAAAGACATTTCCAAAGACGCATAGCGTATTCCACTAAATTTTGAACGCTGAATCAATTGAAATATCGCACAACAAATAAGATTACAATTTTGCTAATAGGTTACTGGAAATAACAGACTGAAGGAAGAAGTAGCGTTTTGGATGGGTTTTCTATGTTTTCATGCAACCAGACATCCTCTCCAATTTGCCTTAAAAAAAAAAAAAAAAAAAAAACTGGGCGTTTCACGGTGTCAATATCAAAATAACCGAACGTCCGCCGTCCTTGGGTGTTTTTAGTAGTTGAAAATTTTCTGAAAATCTGAAATTTTGGTGATGGAAGTCAAAATGTGTTTTCTGAATAATGGATTTTTGAGATTTTTGGTGATCTAGGCGTGTGGGGTATCATTTCCCACTTAATTTTGGACGCTCAATCGATTGGAATGAGTCTCCATGCTCCTTGTCCGAGGAATAACATCCCCTGTGAAGTAATTTGAAACGTTTTTCTCAACTAGCCAAGCCATGTTCCCTAAATTTCCAAAACGAACAGGAGGAACTTCCCGATGATGAACCATCATCATTATTCTGATTGTAGCCTTTACTTTTGACCGTAATATTCAAACTTTTAAATTTTTCCCCAGGCCAGAGCTGCGTCTTACACAAATCCTAGATAAAAATCCTCTTTAAAATGTTATACAAATAGTCATAATTCTGAAATTTTCCCGTAATCATAGATACATCTAGGTCTGAGTTCAAACAATAGCAATTTGATACCCAAAAATAGTTTCGATTTCCATGATAAATGTTTATTCCTTGAAAAAAAACAAAACAAAAAAAAACGACGAATTTTTCCATAATGGTTGATTATTCCTCAGAGCTGATTAAGGGAGAAACTCTGAATGGAAAATAATACCCTACACGCCAAGATACTCAAATTAACCCATACCTATCTTCACTAAGCATTAATCGATCCGGGTCTAATCTTAAAGGATTCAGCGTCCAAAATTTAATGGGAAATGATACCTCACACGCCTAGTTCCCAAGGGGTACCAAAAGTATGGGTTTCAAAAAACAAATATCCATCCATGCCCTCCCCATTTGGTTCGATCGGAATGAAACGATGACTAACTAGAGCCGGAAAGAGATCCCTGTCCAAAATTATAGATTTATATTAAAACTAATTAAATTAAATTACAAATTACAGATTTTTCGAAAATTACATACGACCAAAAACGCCGTTGAAGGCCTATCGTGGACATTGAATAGGGTTGTTTTGATGAAACGCAAGCTGTCAAATTTTGATGCCAATCGATGAGGTTGACCCCTGGCATGATTACATAGGTTGATTATTCAAGGAATAAACATCTTAAAATGTGGATATCGATTGACAAGCTCATAAGAACTTCAAATTATAAGCAATCAACTATTGCAACCGTTATATCGTTCCGATATTCGGTATCTTCAAGGATATCCGCGTTCCCGAAACACAAAATTTTATTTTTTATTCTTTATCATCGAGCTCATAAAAACCATGTTTGGTGATTTTTATCAAAATTGATTGCTACTTGGTTTTAGCGACGAATTTGAAGTTTGTTTTTACCTACCATCAAAAAGCTGCCTGTTTGTATAGTCAAAAACTCAAAATTTGGCTCAAATGTTTGTACTATTAATTACATTTTTGATTTGAGTCCGAATTCACGGGAAATTGAAATTGATGGTACGCTAGTTTGTCCAATAATCGCAGACATCGTTTTTCCAGTTTCAAATTTTGCCAACCGTTGGTATATACGGTATTTTTGTAGAACTGACACAATTGTCGACGTTTGATAGGGGATTGGGTTTGGTTTCAAACTCGATGACTGATTCAGAGCCTCGTTGATGGTTTAATACCCATCAATAGCGTCCGTAAGCCCGTTTCGGATTATCTTTGACGGTCTTCACGTTTTGTGTTGATTGAATCGTGACTTGGAAGTGGAAGCGACGATGCGTTTAGGTCGATCAGAAACACGATTGATTGTTGATGGAGATTTTAAGCAATTCTTATAATATACATTTTCAAAAATAAACTTGTGAAAACGATAAATAGGATGTTATGTGTGAGGTAAAATGTTCTAATAATTTTAATTATTACATTCCCAATTTCTCTACGATCATTTGATCCATGTTCTCCACTATTTTGTCCCTTTTTTCACATTTTGGGTCAAAAAACGCAGCTAACTCATTCACAGGGGTTGGTTATTACTGGGACCAGGAGCATGAAGATTCATTCCAATCGATTCAGCGTCCAAATTTTAGTGGAGAACGATATACCCCACTCGCCTAAATCGCCGAAAATCTCAAACATGCAGATAATGGACCCGGACCCATTCCAATCGATTCAGTGCCCAAAATTTAGTGGATAATTATACCCCCCACCCTAAGATTCTTTTTTCGGAAAACACATTTTGTAGGAATTACCAACCAAAACCGAAATGTCAGTCCGTTGTCCTCGCCTTTTTTTTGGTAGAAATGAGCCCTTGACACTCACCCCATACTCTTGCTCTTAGGAATAATAAATCATTTTGGATGTAGTAGTTAGTAGAACCAAAATATGGTATTTTCAGGGTTTCCATTGTGTGGCCATAGTTTGTTCGTCAAATTTTGGGAGCTCTAACATTTTTGAGTGAGAGTTTTGACAAAAGTGACTGGGTAGAGGCATATTATTAGATGTTACATTACCTGTAGTACATGGTGACCATGACGATGCCAGGTATCCAGAATGATATGCAGGAAGACACGATCGCGTAGTAATTGTTCACCACGAACGAGCACTCCTCCGGGTGTTGGGCTCTATAACGTTCGTGTTCCGCGGTCGTGTACCACCCGAGGAATATCGGCGTGAAGGATATGAGAGCCGGGAGCGTCCAAACGTTCGCGAGCATCAGCGACACCGTTCGATGAGTCATCGTGATAGGATACTGCAACGGGCGGACGATAGCGTAGTAACGGTCGACGGAAATGCAGCACAAGTGGAGGATGGACGCCGTTGAGAAGTAGACGTCCAACGAGTTCCAGACGTCGCACATGAACGGCCCAAACATCCACACGCCCCCCGTCAGCTCGACGCTGGCGTTGAACGTCATAGCGCACAGGGCGACGAGGAGATCGGCCATAGCGAGGCTGACGACGTAATAATTCGTGATGATCCTCAATTTCCTATGACGGACGACGCTGATGATGACGAGAGCGTTCCCGAGAACCGCCATGACGATGATGGTCCCCATGACGAACCCTTTGAACAACAACGGCCCGACCGAGATGCCGTCGACCCTTTCGGGATTTGCCGTCGACGCGTTGATTTCATATAAGGCTGACGGTGTTGTGTCAGCCATGTTTCTGAGCATGGTTCGCAGCGCACATGCTACCCCGTGAGGCGATACCTCCGCACTGACTCTTCCGCCTCTCGTCCCCGGGGGCGGCGACCCCCTGCACCCTCAGCCCGCCCTTTTCCTTCCTGCCTACCCTCTCACCCCTCGATTCAGCAGGTAACGTTCCACAAGTAATCAGTACAACATCGCGATATGAAATTCGTCACTTTAGGACGCGGTAATTATACATTAATTTCAACACCAATTTATTTATTATATTGAAAAACACTCGAGGCAAACCCAATTAAGAAAATTATGATCGCTCAAACAAAATTATTGAATTCATTGAGAAAAAACGCTGCGAATTCATTCACAGGGGTTAGTTATTCCTCAGACCAGAAGCGTGGAGACTCATTCCAATCGATTCATCGGAAAGTGGTAAAATTTGGTGGAAAATTATACCCCACACGCCTAGATACCAGAAATCTCGAATGTACGCATTCGAAATGGGTAGATAGATAACCATTTTGACCCATAGACTCTTCCGTCCCGTTGGATTCATCGTCCGAAATTTAGTCAAAAATGTTGAGAAAAACGCCTAGAAAAGAAATTTGTGCCAAATCGGAATGATTGGCTTTCTGCGTGAAAACGTCGGTTCATTATTTATGGAATAACCAAAAAAAATTAAAGATTCGGATTATATGAGTTACAATAAAAGCCCTTCAGAATTTTTCACTGTTTCGAGAGGTAAAGAATGAGGTAAATCAACGTGAGTTCGGAGAGAAACGACAAATGGTTCAGAAGATCGGAAACCAAGGCGATGTTTTGGGACCAAATTGTGCATGGAGGGATGGCTTCAGAAGATTCGGCTGCCGAAGAGCCCATGAAGGATATCGGCGATTGATCACCAGAGGCAAAACTGCGAGCACAGAGCGTGGCATCATGTGTTAAATGATAAGTTTTGATGAATTCTACCCATTTTTATTCTGAAAAGCCCCCATTTTTATACGGTTTTGCTCATCAAAATGATGTAAATTATTGATCGTTCTGATTAAATTTTCCTTTAAAAAATAGTATAATTTGGTTCCAGAAGCGGTTAAACCCTTTGTGACCATTTTTGTCATTTATGTATTGTTCTTATCGGAATAACACACTCATCTGTTCGTATTAAAATAAAACTCAATATGAATCCCTAAACGTTAAATTTTGTCACACATTTTTAAAATGTGATGATTCAAAGATTGAAATACCAGGCCGCTTATTACCGTATAATAGAGACTGCAATCCTAAAATATTTTAAATTTCGCACGAATACTTGTTTGAGTTGTGAGCCACTCATTTTTAGCCTTCATTCGGTAGAGAGCGTAGGTGAAAATTTGTTTTTCGGAGGCATCATTCTCCTATGCATTTTGAAGGCAGAATCAATTTACATAGGATTACCGCGTGGGGAGAATGAGTAAGATAAAGAAATGTGTTTTAAAAGTGATATTTTGACCCTTTTGTGCAAAGAATTTCGTTTTCAGCAGCATTTTGTGTGCTGAATCGATTGAGGAGGTTTTTGGACTGGTTGCTGCTGGCCCG
Organism: Cyrtorhinus lividipennis; assembly: GCA_019603395.1. Classification (NCBI taxonomy): domain Eukaryota; kingdom Metazoa; phylum Arthropoda; class Insecta; order Hemiptera; family Miridae; genus Cyrtorhinus; species Cyrtorhinus lividipennis. The sequence continues at coordinate 18,167,311 of CM034002.1, read as the reverse complement.
GAAGGCAAAAATGGGTATTTCCTCATTTTGAGGTACGTAACTACTCTGGAGGCCTCGAAATAAGTAAGTGATACGTTTACTACGGACTTCAATTAAAGCAGTGAAGCTGTCTGTTCTGGCACACACGCATAGTTCAATATCACGTCCATTGAATGCTTCATTTCTCGAGGTTATGGCCAAACAAAGGTCCCTTTGGAGTGCATAATAAGGCTCAAGGTACACAAATTGGGCGATCAAATACCCTGAAATAATTAAATTCTGAGACAAATTTCCCGTGTAATGAGCCTCTCATGAATAACTTCCCTCGAGTGAATCTTGATGAACTCTCGTCTTGCCGTCCCTGGTGAATTGGTGAGGTAAAATCCATCAAGAAACCCAGTAGCCAGTATGATTGATGACTACCGAAACGGCTACCTTTCCCATTTGCATAAATAATGTGGTTTCAGTCTCTCTCGTACGCCATAACCTTCACCAGGTTCATAAAGTTCCGAAGGGTTTTCCTTCAGGTCCTTTAACACCCTGGGGGAGATTGATCGGAAGGTGGGCACTTTGTGGGTTCTAATAAACCGTTGGACGTTCGTTGAAGAACGTTACTGCAGAAAGATACGAAACGTGGCAGTTGCCAGTATATTGTAGTAGAAAGTATTACCCCACTCACCCAATTCCTCAAATAGCTAAAAGTGAACAAAAACCATTCAATATCTACTCTTTTACTTGCACCGTGCCACCGATTTTTAGCTATCTGGCTAAAGATGAGTTGGGCACAAATAGACCCCAAAAAAATGGAGTATGTATAAGCGGAAAACATCCAAAACATTTTCGGAGCAATTGAAAGGCTCAATCTACACATTTTTGAAATTTATTTTGTCTTTGTTGATTCGACTACAAGGGTTGTAAGAACACCACAAACAACTTATAGTCAATAAGAGTGACAAACCTAAATATTTGATCTTCACTGAGCCTTTGGAATGCGTAACTGTTTCATCACGACAGCTCCATATTGTCAAGCAAGGTCCCTATTGCACTTTGAAAAACATTTTGACTACTCCGTCTCCGAGCTCACAGAAACCGGCCAAAATTCATTCGACATACTGTGAGATTTAAGCCCTTACTTTTTCTTGTTTCGTAGATACTCAATTCCGGTGTGCGGGAGTCGGTTTGAGACCCATCTGAATCGAATCAATGTCCAAAATTTAACGAGAAATGGTTGGTCCCCACGAATCGCTAAAACCTATATACCATAAAGGTCGAAACATTTCGTCCCCGACGACAGACGGGCATTTTGGATTTGGAAATCACTCTCTTTAAAATGTGAATAAAAAGTAAACATTTAAAATTTTCACTTCCATTTACTTATTTTTAATTTTTGGGTGAGAATAGATAAGTATCTTACTCCACTGAGGGAAAATAAATCAAATTTAAAGTTTTTAGTACCACAACATTGGGAAAGTAATGACGATTTCATTGAAATTTGAAGAATAATAAATCTAAATAAAGAAAAATGTCCAACTCGTTAGATTGGATCAATTGGATAATTTCAAAAAAAAATTATATAAAAAATGCATTGTTTTTACTGATGAGTTGGTACTGCTTGTTAGGGGATGAAGGTGGGGGTACCCTAATACACCCCGATATGCTGAACGGGGCAAACAAGCTAATATTTTCCACCGATCACCGCGAAAAACAACTGGCGACCGTTGCCGTTTGCAATCAAAGGAGATAAATCCCAGATGGCGCCGCGGCGGTGCCGGTGAACGTGTAACGATCGGCGGAGGTCGTGGATGAGGCGCAGCCAAGGCCGCGAACCCTGGGTGTCACCCTGATGGGTGTGCCTCACCCGTCACGATGGGTTCGGCTTTTCCGCCGGTTGGCTCGCGCTTCCTCACTATTTTCTTTGTTGAACCTATTAGGGGAAGTTCATTCAGTCTGTGAAGGGGTCGATAACCTGTTATTTTTCAACCTTCGTAACCTGTCAGAGCCTGCACGGTCCCAAACATCGACGAACCCAACTACTAACCCATCACCTCGGCTCATAATAAATGAAAAATCTCGAAAACACACATTCTAAATGGGTAAATAGATACCCATTTTGACCCATAACCTCGTCCGGTAGGCTCCAATCGTTCCGGGACCCGTTTCATTGGATTCAGCGTTCAAAATTTAATTTAAAACGATACCCCACACGCCTAGGTACTATAAATCTCGAAAATTCATTTTTCAGAAAACATACTATGACCCCAACCACCAGAGAATTTGCTACTTGCAAAACCGGCGTGGACGGCTGACGGTGGACAGCTTCTTATTTTGATCTAGACACCTTGAAACGCCCAGAAAAAATGTTGGTTCAAATCGGAGAGATTGATTTTTTGCATGGAAGCATAGGCTGAATAATCAAGTCATAACCAACCAAAAAAACCCAAATGTATTTCTAATACCTCTCAATTTTATCTTTCGATCCTATTGATGCTCAGTAAAGCCATAATCCAAAGCCTTTCATCCTCGAAAAAACACCACTTTATTATTCACGGTTTTCGTGGAAAAGAAAACCATACCGAGAAATCTCGATTTATCTGAGAAATCGCTCTCAGAACGAATTCTAACTAGAATTCCAACGAGCGAAGAAAATGGATGCAAAGTGAGTCCTTTTTCCACCAACCCACCTACCTACAGAGCTCAGAGGCCACTAACCTTTTCCCTATTCTAAATATGGCCGGAGGAAATTTTACATAAATGTCAAAACCAGAAAAACAAAACAAGCCCAATTTCTCGATTTTCGCTTAATATAAGCTGCAATTGTGAAGGGAAACTATGACTATATTTTGGGGAGATAGAACCCGAGCAGAGTAAACAATTTGGAACGGCATAATAAATTATTCAATCTACAAATTTGTTTTTGTTTCTGCTATCATTTAGCCGACTCAGTCCGTTAATTGTTACTTCAGTATAGGAAGACCATGGGATCTATTTTAATCGATTCAGCATTAAAATTTGTTTATTACCAGACCAAAATATTTTACAATGGTTCAATTTCGATTTGTGAGTTCTCCTAAGCGAGTAATTTTTTGATAATTCGATCAATTTGCACTTAAAATATTCATTGTTGTACTTGATATTGCATTTTGCGTCTGAAATATAGTTCAAAATGATACCCCACTAGGTCCCCAAAAATATAAAATCCATAATGTCCATTTTGACTCCGGAACCCATCTCAAACATTCATCATACAAAATTTACTTATAAATGACACCCTTCACCCGTAGGCCCCCCAAAAATCTCGTATTTTCAATTCATTTCAATTCATTTTTGAGGGACTGGGCTAAAAATGTATGTTAGACGGCTTCTGTAAACACAATTTTAAATTCTGAAGCATTTTGAACGACTTTTTCTGCCCAATTGGAGGAAGGACGTTTTGGTTTTGGAATGTTAATGGGAGTAAAATTAATAGAGGGAGAAAATCCAAGATGAGAGGGGCCTTGCTTACTTTACTTCTACACCTCCTGTACATAAGCAGTTTACCAGAGACCTTCTCTTATACTAAAATATTTGCTGAAGACACTGCAATCCTGGCAGTTAGAGACTGCAATCAACAAACAGATCAATTTCCGAGTCTAGTATTTGAACGTCAAATAATCTTTTCTTGCATGATTCTACAAAATATAATGGAATAATTATATCTGAACTACCCATGACGCAAGTGAACGTTCCCTTTGATGCTTCCACATTCGTCCAATCAATAGCGTAATTCAATTAACCGTCGGTTTCTCTCGATAATTTTAAACTTTCTCAGTAGCCTCACGCGGAATATAACTCAAATCGCGTATTTGAGCGCCTCGTTATAGTGCATCCTCGTCCGACCGTATAAATTAATTATTATATTGAGTGCGTTAGACCGAGGATCACGAGATTATATCGTAACGAAGTCAAATCCGCGGGGTGAAGAGCTACAGGCGATAATGATGTTACACATTTTTTAACGGAGGAAATTCGATAATTATTATACTTATTTTTAAGACGAATAATTTGATTTTGAATGTTTTATTTGTTTTGTAGCAACAGTACAGGTATGCTGCAATGGCTGCAGGGGTGTGAAAATAGGATATTTTGAGATCCTTGCTAAAAATATGACGATTCAATGAACAACACTTTTTTAAACTATTACTTTTTAAACTTTTTTAAAAAATTATTTTAAACCAATTGGGGAATTATAGAAGAGAGGGAACAACTCGTGAAACACCCTGTATAATTGAATTGAATATGCTCTTTATTTCCCATAACAAAAGTATACATATAGGTAGTTCTGCGAATAACATTGATTTCGGTAATGTACAAATTAATAACAGGAATCTATAATCGGAATAGAAATACCCCAACGTACTTATGTAGGAAGTTTCGACTAGGTGGTTCGTAGTATGTTTAGTATATAGTATATATTGTACAGCCCGACATAGATATTATGCGCTACCCAAACTGAGAATAGAGTTTTGAAAAATTAATGCATTTCTCCTAAACATATACACTGGAGAGCAATCTGTCACATGATTCAGGACCAAGAGAAATGAGCCATGTGAACATTCTTTTTGGTTGGTTATTCCTTGAATAATAAACCTATGTTTTCATGAAAAAGGTCAACCTCTCCGATTCGGCTCAAAAAAATTTTCTGGACGTTTCATGGTGTCTAGATCAAAGAAGGCCAATGTCCGTCCGCCGTACGCCGTCCGTGGCGTTTTTGGTAGTAGAAAATTTTCTAAAAATCTGAAATTTGGGTCAGGGGTCTGATCCAACATTTTGAACACGAACTTTTCAGTCCGATCGGACCACATTTGGGCGGGGTAGGGGTCAAAATGTGTATTTTGAAAAATGGATTTTTGAGATTTTTTTGAAATTTAGGTGTGTGGGGTATCATTTTCCACTAAATTTTAGACGCTGAATCCAATGAAATGGGTCCCAGAACGATTGGCACCCACTGGAAGAAGTTATTGGGTGTATATTACCCATTTTGAATATGTGTTTCCAGGCTTTGAGTTCCTTTCATTAGACAGCAACACGAAAACGAATTTCTCACGAGTATTCTCAATTGTGTTGCTGTTTCAGGTTCTTTTCATTAAACAGCAACACAAAAACGAACTCCTAACGAGTATTTTTGATTGTGTTGCTGTTTTGGGTTCCTTTCATTAAACAGCAACACGAAAACGAACTACCAACGAGTATTCTGAATTGTGTTGCTGTCTCAAATTCCTTTCATTAGACAGCAACGCAAAAACGAGTCATTCCAAACATTCATGGTTCTAGTTGGTCCTCAAAGCTTTTCAACCCCATCGGTAAGGTAGAGGTTAAAATGTGTAATTCGAAAAATGGATTTTTGAGATTTTTTTGCAATTTAGGTGTGTGGGGTATCATTTTCCACTTAATTCTGGACGCTGAATCCACTAAAATAGGTCCCAGAACAATTGCCACCCACTGAAAGAGGTTATGGGTCAAAATGGGTATCTATTACCCATTTCGAATATGTGTTTTTGGGATTTCTGGTACCCCTGAATCGATTGGAATGGGTCCGGGACCCGCCACACCCACTGTTTCCCCCATTTTCCCCATGTTGAAGAAATGAATCTCCATGCGCCTGGTTCGAGGAATAACCAACCAATAAATGAATTTGCAGATTTTTTGATGAAATTGCGAGAGAGTTCTGCACGGGATCTCATAGTTTCAGGTAAAGCAGTAAAGCATAGGGTAAGCTAAGCTACATGCCGTGTAGATGGGGCAGTTATCATTGCGTCAGTAATTGGACGGGTGGAGTTGGGTGTTGGACAAATCTGGTTGTTAAGGTAGAAGCATAAGGATGCCTTTAAATGCAATTGATTAATTCATGTTCTTTTGCTCTTCTCTGAAGTTCTCCCGCTTTATCTCACTAAAAGCAAACAGCTAGTCCATATTGGGGATGAGACGTCATCGATAGCTCGGGTGGATTAAGGTTGTACAAGGAAGTATACTTGGGCCGTGCTGTTCTTGTTTTTCATTGATGGGTTAGCGGAACCTAGAATAGAGGGTTTGTCCAAACTGATTGCAGACGACGTAGGAGTTCTATGCCAGGCAGATTGTTGGAGTCAGGCACACCAGAAAGCCAACCGCATTATAAGCACCCTCCAGAGACTATCTGGTTACTTTTGGCTCTCACGACATCACAACGCCTGCGCAAAATTTCCTACAATGGTAATAATAACTGGTAATAATAATCCGGAAGGGGAAATGAATGGCGGAGATCGATCATTTGATGAATTGGTAATTTTATATGTGAAGTTGCTCAGGCAACTGGTGAGTGTAAATGTGCTCCGGTAAAATGAAAAAAAAAAAAACACGGGAAGAAACAAGGATTTTGTTAATTCAGGAGATGAAAAGTGGGGCCAACAGCAAAGGGCCGAAGCAATCTCCGACCTCCAAGCGCAAAAGTCAGTTGGGTAAGCTGAAGAGAGACTCAGGGGCCTCCTATTGTCTGTTTTCCCCTCCATTAGGTTCCTTTCAAAACCCGCGAATAAGAGTCAAAGTGGTGCCGGGAAGGAATCGTTTAGTCGGGAAGGAAACCTGGGCCACCTCCTAGCCACCTAGGGAGTCAAAAGAGTAAAAAAAAAAAGGTCAAAGAACGCTCTCGGCAAGTGAAAAGGAAAATTCGCTTTTGAAGGCGGTTTTTTTTTTCGATTGCCTTCCTGTCTTGGGTTTGTTCGATTTCCTCAGTGTTCTTCCATATTGAGGAGCCAGACAGGCGTTGAAAAAAGAATTATAAAAGGCGTATTTGACGTGCTCGGGTGCGTCGTGGTGGATTTGGCTTTGGTTTGAAGTTGGACTCAATTTCCGCAGCACGCTAAAAGGAAAAACACACAACAAATAATCTACCTACAGCGAAAAATCAACTTTTCCTGATGAAGACGCATTGCAATTTTAAACAAGTCTTTATGAACCAATCAATCAAAATGTTCTAATTGTTGATAGAGGTTACAAGACCTTTTCAACAAAGCAGGTCCGTTTCCGTACATGAAATAGAATTCACAGAATACATACTTCTTGGAATGCTTAGAATAATAGCATCCCGGTCAGTTTAGCATACAAAAATCTCTGTCCTACGAATTCAGACTAACCTCTCAAGCCGTTGTACCTGCTCCAAAATCCAGGTTATGGAGCATATCAAAGCACATTTACTATTGCATGGCTTATTTGATCCGTTCGCTTCCACCAGATCTGCAAACACCCTCAGAATTTTCGAGATCAAACTTATAAGCGAATATTCTCTTGGGTAATATATTTTGATCCAGATTGCAGTCAAGCCCTACTGTCAAGCATCTATGTAAACTAATGTTCCTCTCTATTTATTAAAAAAAAAAAAAAAATTTAAAAATTTTTTCATTTATTTAAAAAAAAATTTTACCAAATTGTTCCTATATATTTATAAGCAAATAAATTACTTACTTATGTTCATCGTACCTATATGTGTGTTATATATGTAAATAATATAATTTTATGAATTAAAATTAATGAAATAAAAACTATGTACGCAACTCCCACAAGCCGCACAGAGCTTTCTCTATGGCTTGGGGTGTATTCCAATGTATGGGTAGTTTTCGTTCACTCATGTAATGTGATTTACGATGGAATAATAAAATAATTCATTCATTCATCAATAATCAAATTAAGTAAAAGGTAGTGGAGAACCTTTCTAACACGTGGCGACCTAACGAAACATTTTACGCTTCTCACTTGCTCCCATGTCACAACCCGACATCCGTGAGTAGCTTCACCAGGAAAGTTCTCTTTTTGAGGTTAACCAGTGCAAAGCTGAACAGACGAAACACTAGGTCCCTCAAGCACGCTAGTAAGCAATTCTCAATGTATTCTTAGCTCAACCGAGCCGAGCCCAAAAACCGTATTCTTCTTTTTCAAGTTGTGGGCACCTACCAAAGACATGTGCGAGTGATTTTGACCCCCGCTGGTTGCAAAGCAGGCTGCAAAGTATTGGAGTATGAGGGATCAAGAGGGAAGGGCAAATATGTGATAGTTGACACCCTTGAGGACATCACCGGCTCCATTAATAGCCCAGCTGAAGAGGAGGGTGCCAAGATGAGACCCCTGGGGAACACCAGTAGAGGTGAAAGGTGCAGAAATAGCACCACAAACCCTCACTGAGGTTGATCGACCCATAAATGAAAATAAAATAACGAAGTACATATCAATCTTTACCCCTACCCTATGCAGCAATCATGATCGTCTCTAGGAAAATAATACCCCACACCTGAAGATTCCCGAAAACCTTAAAACCTTATCTAAAATAGGGCGATTCCTTTCCTTTTCCAGTTGAGGTTATTGAACATAAAGAATTCCAGGACGAAATAAAGCATAAAAGGAGTTACTGACTACAATTTCCGAATTTCGGAGAGAATCCTCTTGCCAAAAATGGCAGACGGCATACGGAGAACGGCCCTTTCAATGTTGGGATATAGTATAACTTCAAGCAGAAATACACATAATTCTCAAATCAGGGAGAAATCACAACCATTGGTTTATTGTTATGAGAATAGTAATCCAAAACCACTCAATTTCAGCCCCAACTTCAATAAAAATGGAAATATATTTAGTAAACGTTCAGCCAAAGGGGAGAAAATGGCGCTCAAAGTTCCATTTACCGCTATGTGCATCTTGACAATTAAAACTTGCCCCGCCACTCTTTGTATAACCTTAATCCGGCTCTTCTTATGTTATATCCTACGATTATTCTCCGACTGCGATTCAGCGTGTACGAAGTAATACGGGAAGAGAGGGGAAAAATTGCATTTCAACGACCATGTATAACGTTGAGTTTATAATGACATCCAACCTAGCTTACCAGGGAAAACTAATAAAAATAACTCAAATATTACGCAGCTTTGCTCCACTTGGCTTGTCTCTGAATGGATACTTTTTTTCTGAGAGGAATTTACGCCTGGGTGAATGTAAGGAATAAGCTACACGTGTTGACGAAGCCTTTTCAAGATGTTGTCGACGCACAGAAGGAATCAAAATATATGAAAAACGACTTGAGTTTCAATGTATATTCAAGGCTATTCAAAATTATTCAATTATTTCCTAAGGTTTGTGCTTTTATTTTGAGTGTATTGAAGTAAAATAAAAACATGGTTCTGCTTATCAGCAATCAGCTGGAAGGTAACAAATAACAGCTCCCTTGACTGACATCGCCTCCGTCTTATAGTGTTCCCAACCTCCCACAACAGACAAAACCGCATTCTTACTGAAAATGCTCCAAATGTGGTCGTTGGTGGTGGTGGAGGGGAAGAGGGAGGCTACCATACAACAAAGTGAGTGTAATGTCGTAGGGTAAGTCAAGCTGTTGATTGTGAGCTGAGATTTCCTATTGGTTTACTCGAAGTATCCCATTTATCGCGAATGACGTTATATACAGTGACTACATAAATCAATCAAAATAGTATCCTCCAGACAAGGTTAGAGACACTAGAGCGCCGAAGAGGAAACAATCGAGTTCTGAAATTTTACAATTAGCGATTGAAGATTGATAGATCAAAAAAACAAAATGTCCGTCCGCCGATTTTCGTAGTAGAAAATGTTCAATAAATTTAAAATTTTGATCAGCTACCACACTTTGTTCTCGAAACTTTTTCAGCCCGATCGGACCAAATTTGGGTAGGGTATGAGCCAAAATGTATTTTTCAAAAAATGGATTTTTGAGATTTTTGGCTACTTAGGCGTGTGGGGTATCATTATTTTACTAAATTTTGGACGCTAAATCCACTGAGACGAGTCCCGGACCGATTAGCGTTAAGAGGTGGGTATGGGTCAATATTGGTACTTGCGTACCTATTGGTACGAAAATCCTGGACATTCACTGTTTTTTCATACTCTTGCTCTAATATAAATCATTGTAGAAGAATTTGCAGCTATTTAAAGTTGAGGACGGTGACGGTATCATTGTCATAGGGAAAAAAGGGCAGTATCCTAAATTTAGAATTTCCGGTGAAGAAAGAAAGGCAGATTAGGAAGCCGTGGGCGAGGAGGCACCGAAATAGAAGTGACTTCCAGCGACTACCCCATCGAGCCCGCGGCCCCCGAGGGTTGCCCGGGGGCAGGATACCGAGGCTGAAACCGGGTCGATAGCCCCACACCCCGCAGGAACCTGGGCCTTCCCGAACCTCATCGCCGCCCCCACTGGGCCAAGGTCGACCTCACACAACACCCTCCGTCCTGGCGGTGAGGGAGGCGTCCCTCCGTTCGCCCACTCCTTCTCACCCGACCGCCGCTCGCCCAATTGTACCAACCGTCCCCGCCGTTCGCGGGGCCTCTGTTGTACTCGTTCTCAACGGTGGTAGCGGAGCGCCGATTGTGTGTCCCCCGCAGTTCAATGAAAGGGGTGGGATGGGGGTGAGCATCCGTCGATACCGCATTCCGCTCCACCAGCAGCACGATTCTCCCTCCTAATTCGATTAACAAAATCAAACCAAAACCCTCACACCACCCCCGAATCGCTATCAGTTATTGAAAAAGTATTCAAAAACACTCAAGTGAAAGAAACCCACGTAAAAACAATAGGCAACCAAAAAAAAGAAGGAAAAAAAGAGAAGAAAAAAATACCAGGAAGGGCGTGCATTCATAAATTTACCTTCTGAATGATCCCATCCGTAGATGCCAAAATGTACTCAAAATTATGTGTTGAATCACATATTCATTGGTTTTCAATCGGGAAACGAAATTGAAAAGAGAAATGTGATGAATATTCTATCCTGTCAGTGATGAATAATCGTTATTTTTCTCACCTTGAATTGTCATCTGCTCAAGATGTTTTATATTTTATGTGGTTTATCTTGTAATACTCAAATAAATAAATACAGTTAAAGACCAATAAAATTCCAGAATGAATTGTAATAATCCTAATAGGTACTCATTAAGCAAAAATACTGTAACGGGGCGGCAGATTCCAAGCGCCCCGTCAAGAAACTTCGGCGGCGGGGGACGGATCGACCCTTCCCCCCCTCCAAGCGTCTGACCCCAGCTGGGCGGAAGGCGTGTCCTCATTGGATTGGTTAGGCGATGGGCGGCGCAAGACACCCAGGGAGGAGTAGAAGGGGAAGGCGACGTGACGAGCGGACTGGGAGAAGGAACATCAAGCAGTCGTATCCGAACTCAAGAGAAGGAAAGTTGGAATCCCCGTTCGCGGAACGGAGTGAAGTGAACCGGGACATCGAAGTGAACCGGGACATCGAAGTGAACCGGGACATCGAAGCGAAGTGAACCGGGACATCGAAGTGAACCGGGACATCGAAGCGAAGTGAACCGGAACATCGAAGCGGAACACCCGACGCGTAACAAGTCAACCCCTTGTGACCCGGTGTTGTGAAAGTGACCTGAAGGAGCGAGTGTATCGTGGTTCCTTCAGGGTGAGAACTCGGGAATTGGGAGATCAGCCAATTCCTATCCCGTAACAGTGGACCCTTATACGAACTGAAAATCCCCCGTCGAACCCGAGTGTTGATTCGTTCGCGCCCGATTCGACGGCCAATAGTCCAGGTTTTCCACGCACCGCCAGTCGTCGGACCTCCGTCGGAAAGAGCCTCGCCTCCTCCGACCTGGACGGCGTTCCCCTGACCGAAGCCGAGCAGCGAAGAGCACATCACCCTGTTGTCTCCATCCGAAGGAGTTGGTGCACGTAAGTGGCGAAATCACTCTGTCTCGTACCCTAGCAACGCGAAAGTCGACTCTTTAAATCTGGCCCAAGCCCTGACGTTTAGTCACCAGAAAGCTGATCAGAGAATTGTAACGTGTAACCGTAGTATTTAGTATTTTGTCTGTCGTAGGAAAAGCAGAGGGAATTAGGGGAGGACATTAGTAAATCACTTGTATTTTTCCGTTATTCCAAATCAAACACTCCTGAGCCTTCAGCTACTTCGTAAATTCATTCGGCCTTCAGCCCTTCACTTCTACCTGCTCACTAATTAGATTAAGTCATAGTCAGTATCCTTCTCGGCCGAGACATTCCATATTTCATATTTCTGACAATTGCGTTATTACAAACCAATATTGAACTCTTGTCTTTCAATCACGAAACCCCATTCCTCAGAGCTTAGTAAATTCAGGTGTACTTGGAGTCTATGACCGACCATCTCCGACATTCCGGACGGTAAGTGAAAGTCTTTAGTCTCCCACTAATTTATTCGCCTAGGTCTATTTCTGGATCCCTAGCCCGTTAGGCGAAACGGCGGGTTACATCTTTTGGTGGCAGCGGTGGGATTTTTCAGAAATCTCGATTTCTGTCGTATCCACAACAAGTGATCTTGACCAGGCGAATATTGGTGAGAAAAAGCTCTGAAGGAATTGGGTCGCGTTCTATAATCTTGAAATTTAAATTGTGCTAGTTGTAGATTCCGAAATTTAAAATTGTAAGAAACAAACAAATCGGCCCGAGTGTGAGGAAGCGAGTGAGGAGTCAATTAACTTCAAATCCGTGTCTAGGACTTTTCTTTCTTTCCACAAATCGAAATTTAGATACTGGCTCATTTATCTAGTAGCATCACTCTCACTGTAGCCCTCTGTTCCGAGACTGTTCCGGGTCTGTTCCGGGACTGTTCCGGGACTTGTCCCGAGGCCCTCTGTTCCGGGACTGTTCCGACACTTGTCCCGAGGCCCCCTGTTCCGGGTCTGTTCCGGGTCTGTTCCGGGACTGTTCCGAGACTTGTCCCGAGGCCCTCTGTTCCGGGACTGTTCCGACACTTGTCCCGAGGCCCTCTGTTCCGGGACTGTTCCGACGAGCCTTCAGCTCCAATTGACATCCCGATTCCAGACCCGTCATAGCTCTTACCAACTGGGAAGTCCTTTCTCGATTCGTGGGGAAATTATCGGTCCTTGGTGCGCAAGAAAGTGATCTATCGGTTCTATAATTGTTTTTTTTTAATTATTTATTTATTTATTTATTTATTTATTTATTTATTTCTTCTTTATTTAACAAGTGAATCCGCAACCATGCACCAAAACAGCAGCCCATCAGACGAGGACGAAGCCATGATGAACCCCGATCTGGAAATAAAATGCACAACACAAGTACTTACCTTGTTTTACTAATGACCGTGCCTCATGAGTCGTGACAGGACTCCCTGGGTCCCCCCCCCCCCTTTTTTGTTTTCCTTTTCCTTCTTAATGGCAGCAAAATCTAGGGTGTGAAATGTGTGAGTGGGAGTGTGAGAGTAGACTAAAGGAAGGGCCGGTTTGTATGTTTCACAGCATAGTAGGGAAGTAGAAGATAAGACCAGTGGAAGACACATCTCGCCCATTGCACCACCTTGGAACATCAGCGCCATCATGCTCTCGACAGCCGGAAAACGACCTGACGCAATGCCCATCGCACCAGTCACCCCCACCGGAAGGAAAATTGCCGAGGTAGACCTCGGCCTCCAAAGATCGGAGGAGTGTAACGGGGCGGCAGATTCCAAGCGCCCCGTCAAGAAACTTCGGCGGCGGGGGACGGATCGACCCTTCCCCCCCTCCAAGCGTCTGACCCCAGCTGGGCGGAAGGCGTGTCCTCATTGGATTGGTTAGGCGATGGGCGGCGCAAGACACCCAGGGAGGAGTAGAAGGGGAAGGCGACGTGACGAGCGGACTGGGAGAAGGAACATCAAGCAGTCGTATCCGAACTCAAGAGAAGGAAAGTTGGAATCCCCGTTCGCGGAACGGAGTGAAGTGAACCGGGACATCGAAGTGAACCGGGACATCGAAGTGAACCGGGACATCGAAGCGAAGTGAACCGGGACATCGAAGTGAACCGGGACATCGAAGCGAAGTGAACCGGAACATCGAAGCGGAACACCCGACGCGTAACAAGTCAACCCCTTGTGACCCGGTGTTGTGAAAGTGACCTGAAGGAGCGAGTGTATCGTGGTTCCTTCAGGGTGAGAACTCGGGAATTGGGAGATCAGCCAATTCCTATCCCGTAACAGTGGACCCTTATACGAACTGAAAATCCCCCGTCGAACCCGAGTGTTGATTCGTTCGCGCCCGATTCGACGGCCAATAGTCCAGGTTTTCCACGCACCGCCAGTCGTCGGACCTCCGTCGGAAAGAGCCTCGCCTCCTCCGACCTGGACGGCGTTCCCCTGACCGAAGCCGAGCAGCGAAGAGCACATCACCCTGTTGTCTCCATCCGAAGGAGTTGGTGCACGTAAGTGGCGAAATCACTCTGTCTCGTACCCTAGCAACGCGAAAGTCGACTCTTTAAATCTGGCCCAAGCCCTGACGTTTAGTCACCAGAAAGCTGATCAGAGAATTGTAACGTGTAACCGTAGTATTTAGTATTTTGTCTGTCGTAGGAAAAGCAGAGGGAATTAGGGGAGGACATTAGTAAATCACTTGTATTTTTCCGTTATTCCAAATCAAACACTCCTGAGCCTTCAGCTACTTCGTAAATTCATTCGGCCTTCAGCCCTTCACTTCTACCTGCTCACTAATTAGATTAAGTCATAGTCAGTATCCTTCTCGGCCGAGACATTCCATATTTCATATTTCTGACAATTGCGTTATTACAAACCAATATTGAACTCTTGTCTTTCAATCACGAAACCCCATTCCTCAGAGCTTAGTAAATTCAGGTGTACTTGGAGTCTATGACCGACCATCTCCGACATTCCGGACGGTAAGTGAAAGTCTTTAGTCTCCCACTAATTTATTCGCCTAGGTCTATTTCTGGATCCCTAGCCCGTTAGGCGAAACGGCGGGTTACAATACGACCTTAGAAGTTAATTATATATTTTTTGATCAATATTACTAACCATCTCCAACCATTCACATCTGAAAAACTGAGTTTTACCCAATTATTCGCGTTTTTTCTTGGAAGAGACCGTACGTTATGGAACAACGTATGTGCCTAGGTATTCAAAAATTACAAAAACAAAATGATTTCAGAATGCCCATTTTTACCCAAATTCTGCCTCCAATTGGTTTAAGAATTTTTTTTTAATTAAAATTTTTTTTTTGTTCATTTGAGTTCTTTTTGGCTCAGACGGCGGTTAAATAGGTCAGGCTTGATATCCCCAAATTTCATCGAAACCCCCATAATATAACGTTTTGGGGGCCGAGGTGGCCGAGCCTGTTAAGGCGTCGGTCTCTAAGGGCTCGAGATTCCTGTGGTCAGAGTTTCGAGGCTGCTGGTTCGAATCCAGCACCCCCCGGCGTTTACTCGACGTCGTGAGGCCAAAATAGTACCGGCAGTAAGTATCCAAAATGGTTGTCCGGGGGCATATCACAACATGCGTGTTTGCCTGTGTAGGCTAGCTTGCTTTGTGACCACCCAGGTCTAAGTGCGGGGGTCCTGGGGCTAGGGATCAGAGGCTAGACGAGCCATTGTGAGCCACAGCGACTACCACGCCAACTTAGAGCCTGGCGACTACTGGGCTGGACGAGTCCAGGACCCTAGGCAGGGGTGCAGGGCTGGCCTAGGGTAAAGGAAGGAGCCCATGGGGGCACCTTCCACCCACAATAGACCCGTGAGGGCCTCCGTGGAGTAAGGAAAAAAAAAAAAAAAAAAAAAAAATATATATATATAACGTTTTAATATGACAACACTTCCAAGATGAAGATCAATCTGCCTGGCCGTTGGTTAAGTGTCGTAACTTAGTTCACTAACTCGGCTCGTTCCGTGTTGGTGAGTTTACATTAATGGCCCTCCATCCCATCCATCATACGTCAGAGGCCAACGCGTTCCAGGAGCACGACCAAGGGCGGAAGGTCAGGAAATTACTGTTTCAAACCCTTCCAGAACTGAATAGGTAAAGGGCCCTCAGCCTGGGGGTCAGGGTCTCCGGTCATGTGCTACTAATTTCTCACCATGGCCGATTTGTGGTTCGGAGACTCGATCGGGAGATCAACCGCGTTTATCTCGTTCGTGAACCACCCAAGCCTTAGGAGGGTGCCCTTAATTTGAGCTAAATAAGCGTGTTACCGTGACCAGTATCGAGATCATGACAAATTTGTGACTGATCTCGGCATTGATTGCGGTGAGTTATATTAGAGTATAGTTTCTTAATGCTTGTATATTTCATGTATTTTTGGTGAATTTCAACGTCTTGTTTTCGATTAATTCGCAAATCTTACCATGAATTAATTCACAATCGCACATATTTTTGCACATCAAACTTGTTGTTGGAATAGTTCACAAACGTATGAATCATTAGGTTTTTATTAATGAATTATTATTATCATTATTAATAACCTAAAATTTTGAATGAGATTTCTGACTTTTTTTTTGTAAAATAATTATTTGTTAAAAAACGCTGCAAATTCTTTCACAAGGGTTTTTTATTCCTCGGACCAGGCGCATAAAGACTCATTTCAAACGATTCAGCGTCCATAACCTCTTCCAGTGGGCGCCAATCGTTCTGGGATTCATTTCATTGGATTCAGCGTCCAAAACTTATTGGAAAATTATACCCTACACGCCTAGGTACCTACCGAACTAATTCGATAGTGGGTCTCCGTGATTTTTGGGTACCTAGGCGTGTGAGGTATCATTTTCCGCGAAATTTTCGACTCTGAATCAATTGAAATGATTCCGGCAAGCTTACAATAACTGTTTTCCCCATAAACTTGCTCCAAGGAATAATCAACCATTGAAAAAGAATTTGAATTTTTATTTTTACCTCCTATCTCTATCGATTCAGAGTCCGAAATTGATTAGAAAATTACACCCTACAAGCCCAGGTCACCAAAAAGTTCTCCAATTTCACAAAAAGGTTATGCATTTGGGGTGAAATCACCACAAATTAATAATTTCTACGCAAAGACATTCTTTAACAATGTGGTCCAGTTGAATATGTTTGATTTTAAAGAGAAATCAAAAGAACGCGCAGAGCATAACGCTGATGTACTGCTGATGAATGCATCATACGAGAGCTATAGGGGCTTTATCTGCTTTAACCCTGACAACCTTACGGGAATCACAACAAAATTTCCGGGGGTATTTAATCTCGGTCCCAAATGGAGTTAAAGTTCAACATTTCACACCATTCCAAGCCTTTTTATATAATTTATATGTTTTTTCCCGCCGTACGGTGGACGAAATTTTTCATTTGAAATTTACATACTTTGAAACGTGAAATATGAAAGGTTGGGAGAAAAAATTGGTCGATACAAATACAAAAGTTTATTATTCCAATTTACTCGTTAGAATAATACGGCAAAATGTACTCAAATACATCGAAGTTGCTCCACTTCAAACTTGAAATTCTCGTTTCGTAACGACGATTTTATTTTCCATTGAATAATACGGAAAAGCTTTTGAGGAAACGGCAACGAAAAACCATCGAGTAAAATATAACTCCACTCCAACTTCCTTATATTTACGGTATTCACTTGCAATGTGTATTTCCAATGTAACCGGTTGTACGAGTGTTGTTGAATGATCCCGTAAACATACTATTTGTAAATATACGAGTATGTTGGTTCATTATTATATATAATTCATCACTTGAGAACAAAGTGCGTTGGTGGTAATTAGGGAAAAAGTTTTGAAAAGTTCGGTTTCCTTTTTTGAGATGCGCCTTTATCACGTTGTGAATCAGTTCAGTTTTTCTCTCTCGTAATTTTTTTTTCTTGATGTTTGGCCAAAAGTACGTATCATATTTTTAGAAAAGTTTGAGATAGGTTTTATAATGAGCAAACTACCGGTAATGGTGAAAAATCAACGAGTTTGTTGTCTTGTAAGGCGAACTTTTTGCGTTTAGCGTTGTTTTTAACATTATCTTTTGGCAGAAAAGGAAGAAAAATAGTTAGGCGAGACATAAAAATAATATAGTGAGAATTTTCAAAAGGGACTGGTGAATCACGACGGTCGTTACCGCGATACAAGTCGCAAAATGCCAAATTGACTACGCAACCGACTGGGAGGCTCACCTCAACTTAAAACTGCTAAATTTCTCAGGCTTTATTATCTCATGTTATATTTTAATTGGTTCCTTGAATAATCAGTTTTCATGTAGAATGCCAGTCCGAGAAATGACCACCCTTGTGAAAGAATTTTAAAAAGGATTTATCGACTCGATTGGAAACTAGTTGGCGGTAAGTCGCGGAGAAGCGAAGACGTTGCGAGATAACCTGGTCGAGAACGGAGCATAGAGAAGAGATGCGGCATTCATGAGACATGAAGAAGGGATCTGTATCTCCGGCCCGCGACACGTCGTCCTCCAATTTTAGCTTAAAATTCCCCACCTTGTTATCTCAAAAAAAAAGGAAGGCCGCTCTCTATTAGCTGTTATAATCATTGTTGTGTTCCTCGATGCCTGCGGGATGAAAGACAGTTTCTAATTTGATAATAAGTGTACCTATTCAATAATGATCGAATGGGTTTTGGGTGTAGTGCATGGGGTGTCATTTTTCACTAAATGATGGACGCTGAATCGATTGGAATGAGTCTAGGACACCCCACACTCACTGTTTTCCCCATTTTACCCATTACAAAGGTTCAAAGAATAACCAACCCCTATGAAAGAATTCGCTGCGTTTGTTTCGTGAATTTCCATGACTTGTATAGAAGTTGAATCGTTACAGTACTGTGCTGAATTTGTTGCAAACTGCACGTTTGGGGGAAAACTTGAAAGAAACATGTCAAATCTATAATACTATAAATTGAACTACAAGGAATCAAGAGGGATTTCGACCGAACTGCAATTTACTCATCTTTTTTGAATATTGACAATACATTTTTATTTTTGAACTTCACAACTAGAAGCGTTTTTTACAAGCCGGTAGTAAGGGTACATAGAACGTTTCTCTACTTATACAATTATCCACTCAAAATATACGTGAATTATCGAACAATGGCGCTTAAGTGACTTCATAGGTCTTCGTGGTCTTTATAATAATCTTAAAAACTGTTCATCATCGCCGAGGTTCAGCTAAAAAGACGTCATTTACCGGCGCTCGTTGGTCGGGAAGCTATTTCAAAACGATGATGCATCTTGTTCGTCATAAATTGGTCGTGATTTCGTTTTTCTTGCTCGGTTTCCTTCTTGTGCTCTTCATCAAATGAATCATCTCGTTGCCGGTACTCAAGTTCGACATCATAGTCGGCGGGTCGATGTACAGTGGAGATATAGCCTCTGAGGGCGCCCTGTGAATCAAAATCAAAACGTGGTTGATGATGGTTTTTCCCGCAATTTTTTGCTTTAGTTTATTGTGCTCAATCGACTCATCAGCAGAGTTATAGATAGACATTTTTCACAAATAATGGAAAATATCTCGACATTGCAGATTAGTACCATTAGTTGAATTATTTCCTCAGCGCAATCGTTACCCTGATAAACTACCTCCATTGTGCCGGTTTTAATGGAATTACCACGACGCTGAGGATCGGGCAATGCTTCAAGCGGTTCCATTTCCATTTGAATTTCCACTCCGTTTCAGCTTTCACTAAAGCCAGTTTACCCGGAAAATGCGTGTGGGAGGAGCGGCCTCGGGAAGTAAGTGCTGTGTGTCGGTGGGCGAGAAGGAGTTGGCCAACATTTTCAGGGCTTCCTTCTCGTGTAGCCGGTTGTGAAGCTCTTGAATTGCAAAGGGATCCCTCAACGGTCCGGAGATCTCTCGTCCGGAAAACCTCGGAGTTTTCAAAACTGAGGTTTCTCCCTTTAGATCCGTGTAATTTCCAGGTCTTTATTGAATTCTCAAACTGGGCTGGGATAACCAATATGGTTAATATTAACCAGGTTTTTGAATTTACTGAAAAATTTTATCGCAAAACATAAATTCCTGGGGAAAGTATCTTTAGAAGTAAAATTAATACAAAAAAGATCTACAAGAAAGATATAATACAAAGGAGATCTGCAAAAGAGTCGAAGAGAAATATATTTAAATAGGAAATGAAGAGGGAAAAGGTATATTTTACGCCCCTAATAGTTGAAGAAGTTGGGATTATAAATGAGAATATTGGATTCTCATTAATTGAATGACGCATCAGATATTTTATATGGATTTCACGTACTGCGATGGATAGAGAATAGAGAATAATCGTCAATTTTTGGAATAATATGTGCAGTGTTTTTTCTAAAGGAAAAACAAAGGGAAAGAAATTAGCTCTTAATACTGTATATTTGATTACGTAAATACCTATTTTACTTTTATACACACAAGACCTAAAATGAACCTCTCACAACCACCCAATATTTACCCGAACCTCCTGCTAGCCCACCTCAGCCACCCCACACTCTTATACTGTCCAATCCTGGCCTCATTTATTTATTTATTTATTTATTTATTTCATGCCTATCCCCTCCAGCTGTCCACTCTGAGGAGTTCCTTTTGGAACATCCCTTCTACCAGAATACTCGACCTGCTTTACCCCCGCTAGGATATATCCCCTACCCCTTGCGAATTTTCCTTTTTGCCCTCAGTAGTGTACCTGTTAGGTAATATAGATGCTTCTGCTAATGTAAAATAAATTAACCTCAAGATACAGCTTTGTGGGTTCATGTACAGAACTGAACCCGTTTGAATAAGCTTCTAGAGCTTGTAGAAATCTAAACCTGAACTTAATGGAATTGGAGATCCTTACAAGATCATCACCGTCCCAGCTCCTCTACAGAATCATGCGGTCTTGACTTGTGATTGGCCAATTAGGTGCAAATGTATAGCGATTTAGGTACATTAAACCATCTACTCTCGGTTAACCATTTGGAGAATATAAAATTGGATCTTACGTGAAGAACACCGGATTGAACACAGACGGTTGAGGGGTTCGATTTCTGAGTTGCCTCAGTGTTCCCATCAGAGTCCCTCCAAAGTCAAGCTCGTCTTCTTCATCGTCTTTCGCCAGGGAGAGTTCATTCGTTGATCTATTAGCACAAACATACAATTTTATGTTTTTTTTTTTTTAATTTAAAAATTAAGAAATAGCCAAAAATGTCCACAAACAAGACAAATTTTGAGAATTTTAGCTGATAATTTGGATATAACGAGCTAATACGGGATAAGGGCATCAAATTTCTGCTCCCGCTCATTTACCAGTCTTGTTTATTGTTCTAAGCAGCACTTTTGACACCCTCCTCTCGCTTACTGTTCGGAAGGAGAACTCACACTCGCAGTAGAGATTCAACAAAGGGGATGCTTTGATTCTCTGGCTGTCACGAATGTCGGTCCCTTGCATGTCAACTTGTCATTTACACCACCTCCACTTCCTACGTCATCTTCCGACGGTGATAATGTGTTGATCACACCTGACAAGCCGATTGGATTCGCTCAATGATCCCATTCTCCCTTATTGTTTTATGCACAACCCAAAATTCCGTTCTATACGTTCACGTTCTGTCCCTCCACTGATATACCTAATGTGATGGAGAATATTTTATTTCTCACCATATCGTCGTCAAAGTCAACCAACAGAAAAGCTTTTGATAATGTTGGCACCGATTTGTAGAAACAAGAATTTTGAATTTCATAACTAAGCCCCTTCAACCTCTTCAGTACATAACTAGTTGTGAGAAGAGAGTATATAAGCGTAGGTACAGTAAACGGGAGAGCCAGGAAATAAATTGCGTTTATGAGAACGTACGGTGCGGAGGGAACCTAGAAAAAAAAGAACAGGGTCGTCAATTTGGAGGTAATCTCTTCTCTGAGCATGCGCCCTACCGTTCATTTTGAGAGGGTTACCCTTGTACCAGATCCCATCAAAACCGTGGCAAATTACGTGGGAGTTGAACTGACGGAGGGAAAAGCCGAGTGTGGTGAATATTTCATTTTTATTCTCTGCCTCAAGTCTCTCCTATCTTCTTGGTTAGGTAACAGTAAAGTTTTCAGCTGATCCCTCGCCAGAGGCTTTAACCTTTTCGTTATGTGACCATTCCCCAAGACTGGCCAGAATTATTGTATAATACCGTAAGCATACAGATTAGAAAAGAATGGATTATTTACAAATAATAAAACCAGGAGAAAATGGACTTAGAGGTCACTTGAGTAGGTAAGGGTTAACACAAAGATAATGTACAAGTCGCCGCCAAAATGTCTGTGGCCTACAGTATTCTTTAGTCTCATGTACAGATTTTCTGTAGGCTGATCTGTTCTTGTAAGCTTTGTGTCTTTTGAAAAACAATTAAAAGAACTAAATAACTCGAGATTTCTGAAAAAAAAAACTTTACAAAACAACAAAAGAAACAAGTGATTGTAATTTGTATTTTGTGAGTCAAAATGTTTGTCTTGAAACAGTCTGTCAAACAACATGGCGGTGGGTTGAGACTCAAGGCAAGACCAATTATACGCTGATAGCTGATTGGTCCAAACACAGCACAACACATAACACCGCATAATTTTTTTTTATTTATTTTTTTTTTTTTTTTCCAATAAGTGGTTTAGCCCTGACTGATACTTGATAAATCCGCCAGTAAACCCCTCAGTACTGACACCCCTTCACATTGTAGTTTTCAGGTAGAGCGCATGCGCGTCACATCTGCTGGTAGGATTACACCCCGTATTCTATCTTACTTTCAGGCCAAAGTGTCTCAACCGGTTGGAGTTACCTAATTCATATAAGATATTGATTCATTGAAACTCTTCCTACGTCAGTTTGTATACATCATTTAGATACTTTCTTGAAGCGTCACAAGAAGCACTAAAACCAACTAACTCTTTTCCGCAAGGAAACCAAGGTGGAAAAAAATTAAAAAAAGTAATATGGTGATTGCCAACCATCAGGCAATTTTCCCATTAAGGTAGTTGTAATAAACTTTCATTTTCTGTCCGAAAAAACCTCACGTTCATCCTTTGTCGATGATGGTAAATTGACTGAGATGTTTCTTGTTGTGGCTCCGATCCATTTCGAGTTTCCGAACCAGTTAGGTATGTACCTTTTCCGTTGGCTTATTTACAGGACACGGGGACTTCAGGAGGCACTCTGCAGGATTGGGGTGCGCAATGGTACCCCTGACTGCAGATTCTGTGGCGAGGACGAGGAGACAGCGTCTCACATCGTCTTCAATTGTCCTGCCCTGGAACACAGGCGTTTCAGAACCTTCGGGACTTTGGACCGAGGGGACTTCCTCGACCAGGAGAACCTGGTCGGAGCTCTGCTGGACCTAGTCGGGAACACGGGGCTTCGACCAAGATGAGCTCCAGGGGTTAGCACAATGGGCCACTAGGTCTAAGTGCGGGGGGTGGACACTGCAGTGGACACCCCCTTAACCCCTGTGAAATTAATCTAATCTAATCTAATGTACCTTTTCCTCAGCGTTGGAGGTTGGAGGCTCTCTTGGGAATAGCACCCCGCGATGAAGAAATCACCGCATAAAGGTTAAAGCCGTCATATTCGAACTATTCACACGGATTCGAAAGTACGATATCAAACGAACATCTCTTTCAACTGTCTGTTCGAGGAAACTTCAACCATCTCCCACAACGATCGCTTCAATCCAACATAGATTGTAGTTTATTTTGTATAAATCAGTAACTCGATTGTGAATGTTGATCATTTTTCCTATAAATCACTAGTTCTTTACAAACCTGTAAATTTGCGATGGCTTTTGACGATTCGACAAGGTACGGCTCAGACGACGCGGTTTCCTCACTTCTTTGCTGACTCTCTGGATTTCGTCTAGAATTTGCGCACGATCGCCCTCAGGCAGGATGCTCACGACCTCTTGAAGAACCTGGAATCAATTTTCAACGATTGGAAGCCTCTGAGGAAATTCGGGCTACAATTTTGAGTACAAACGCGGCTATACCAACAGCAATATCGTGGATGAACGCAATAGTACGTTTGGTCTTAATTAACTGTTGAATTTTGGATAACTCGGTGCCTCATTTCTGTTGGGATATCATCTTGGCAATATTCCCTGACGCCCTGGTCTTAAAATTGTCTCTTTTGTTGAGAAAAAGGCTTATCGGTGACTCAACCGGTAGAAAACCGCACATTGCGTAATGAAATGAGACCTGTACGCCAGTAAAGGAAGCATAAATCACAACAGATACTTTTGCCTCAGAGAAAAGACTATTTATTTCCTGCCTTCGTACCTTAACTCCCAGCCCATTAGGGCAGCCTCTCTGCCCCTAATAATGTCAAAGGGTGCGTTAGAGCACTTCACCTTCCTTTTAGCACTTTTGTTCGTAGGGCGGAAAGACGGAGTCATTAGTGGGAGTGCACGGTGATGGGGTGGGGGGTGATTTCCAGTTTATTGACGATACCATTGTGGCCGAATCACGTTGGTAGCTTGTTGAGAGGCTTTCATGTCCAACAAAGCGGAAGAAAATGGATCGTAACCCGTTGGGTGGGAGCCTTTAAGATTTTACACCTCCATGTGATAAGATGGGTCAATAAAATCAGCTCAGTACCTCACAATATTGTTTACTGAACTCGATACATCACGAGCTTCGGGAATTATTGTCGTAGGTCCTCTAAAATACTGATATTCCAATAAGATATCTGAGGAATCGTTCTATCCCAATTCAACACCCTTCGCAAAGCGGCCATGCTTCAAGTTTTGTATAATTCGTAAACCATATCCAAACTGAAGCGTATTTTGATTCCTTGCTCGCATGGATTATGAAAAGTATTGATAGGTGTGTTTACCGGTACCAATTTCAACAGTCTACTATTGTCAAGCTCCTAGGCTCGATTCTATACACCTCATTTCTGAAAAAGTAGCCTCTTAACGATCCATTTAAAGACTTATTTGTTTAGTCATTTCACTGTTGATATCTTCTATTGTTTTCAACCTCATCTCACTAAAGGTCCAATAGCTCTTCCATTGGACAATCTCACATCAGAACATACCGTTCGAACAGCATAGACATTTTTATCACTGAGAGGTGTAGACTTTTTGAAACTGTGTGTGACTGTTTAAGCCTTCTCAAGGTGTCACTCTATAACTGTGTTACTGACTTTTTTGTATATTCAAAACAAAAACACGGTTGCAAACGTTTC
The DNA here is from genome assembly GCA_019603395.1 of Cyrtorhinus lividipennis. Lineage (NCBI taxonomy): Eukaryota > Metazoa > Arthropoda > Insecta > Hemiptera > Miridae > Cyrtorhinus > Cyrtorhinus lividipennis. The sequence goes on along the minus strand of CM034002.1, from coordinate 18,142,380 downwards.
ATACACTTCCTTTTAGTGGTAGTCCTCGTTAGATCATTTTCTTTTCTGTATCGCATTGTGCGGATTCTAGTTCCTTAAAAACGTAAAAATATATAGAAAACTCACTGAAAATTTCCTCAAGGAGATCAGAGCGTGCACGATGCTTCCCAATCCGCGATGATTGCCGAACCTGTGAACGGCCTCAGTTGCCTGAGTCATTGGGCTGGCAGTTTTCAGGACATTGTGGGACGTTGTGAGCATCTCATCATCCGCTTTACTCCTGTGCAGTCGAGACTTGAGGCATTCTGTAAGGAAAGACATTGAATCAAAAGTCAGAGCTCAAATTACGGAGCCGGAAATCGTAGCAAATTCTTTCATCGGACCTGGACCATGAAGACTCAATCCATATCGATTTAGCGTCTAAAAATTAGTGGAAAACAATACCCCACAAGCCCAAATCGTCGAAAATGTGTCCCGGACTTATTCTAATCGATTCAAGGTCAAATTTTATTGGAAAATTATACACCACACGCCTAGGTACCAGAAATCTCGAAAACACATATTCAAAATGGGGAAATGAATACCCATTTTGACCCATAACTACTTCCGGTAGAAGCCAATCGTTCTGGTACCCATTTTATTGGATTTAGCGTCCAACATTTAGTCCAGCATCTCGATAATCCGTTTTTCGAAAAACACATATCCATTTCAACCCCTACCCAGTACGCCCCTGGGCTTACACTCTCGCTGTCCTTAGCTACCTCAGTCATAAGTTCTTGTGGTTTTTGATGTTGAACTCCGGAAGCCCCATCCCTGCACTATTACTTTGATCAGTTGTTCGTAGGAGAAAACAGCCAGCATATTCACGCCAAATTCTTAACATTCTCGTAGCATTGGAGGCTCGGGAAGTCAGGAGTGACAGCCAGACAGTTGCGCATGCGTCAAACTTGAGGCTTTCCAGGGAGCTGAGTCGCCCCCGCTAGTATGCCCCATCTTGCCATATTTTGTCTCCACACACTTCTGGTGATCCTGATTTTTCTTGTTGCGATATTTCGTGTCTGTTTTACATCACAAGTTATTTTGTGTCTCCAGACAATCTTGGCACAGCTATACTTCACTCTTAATTTTATTACAGTTCTTTATACAAGTGGGATTAAAAGATATGTCTTCAATTTTTGAAAACCGTAATTTCCCCTTCCCGTAGACCATTCGTGAGCTCGAGGTGGATTACACGGAGGGCTGAATGTAATCAAACACAGATTTCCCCAGTGCAGGTTTCAACTCTTTTTGTGGTCATTACAAAAGTTCTAATCAACGTTGATCTAATCAGCAGCTCGGAATTGGACGTTTTTAATGATTCGGTACACCGACCTGCAGAAGCACGAACGACCTTTGTAATATGGAAATTTCACTTTCGAAATGGGGGATATTAATTGAGAGCCGAAATGAGAATTCGGAAAGCGGAAAAGCCAACTCGAGGCTATCTAGGGGTGGGAGGTGGAGGTGGGTGTTTCCCGTCTCAATAACGAAAATTCCATACATAGAGAAGACCTTTTCACATTTTTATACCGTCGACTAAGGATGAAGTGGAAAGAGGAGGGGAGATATTGATATGGCACAGGAGATATTGATATTGCTCACCTCGGAAGGGTTTGATGTGCCGAGGGAGCGTGGCAGAGGCGAAACCCTTTTGTTCGCTTATCGCCCTCCGCCTCCCTAAACTCCTCGACGCCGACGTCGGTACTCTTGAAGGGAGCTTATCAACTTCCAATTTGGCGTCGACGACTTTGTGCCGCACGACTCCGCCTGACGTCGGCGTGAAGATGAGCTCGACTCCATCGGCAAGTTCAGAACTGGTCTTCATTATTGACTCGGCCCATGTCCACCCTGTAAACTTTCACGAGAAAAATCACTTAAATGAAAAATATTTCGCTTGACTTCATTTATTCTCTAAATGCTGCCATTGATTGAAGCCATATTTTGTTTTTTGGGCATCGATAATAAAATCGATAAAAACATTAATGTTTTGTTCATCAACAACCATTCTTACTGTCCGGAATTCTCGTCACGCTGATTTCTCCATGATTTTAACCGATATAGCTTCAATTTTCTGGGATGATGCGGGTCAGCTAGTTGGGCATTCCATAAGAATTTCATATTGATTGATAGTATCATTTTTAGGGTAGAAGAACTATTCTCGTTTTCAGTCCGACAATTTGTTCAGGATACCCCTAGCAGAGCCGCGGAAACGCATGTTCGCTTCAAAATTTATCCGTGACCGTGAATTTGTTCTAATAATTGTTATTGAACACTGATTTGAATGAAATTTCCGATTTTAAGCACCGGTGATGTCATAACTTTAAAATCGCATGACCTTCTTGTCCCTTGAAAACGTCTTCGTTCGCCCGACCACAAAGGTTGTCCATCCATGTAGCAAGATTCCATTCAATCCCTTTGTTATAGCTGTTCAAAAATAATCTTCATCCTGATTGCTACCGTATGCGGGCAAATGGATGAAAATTAGATTTCAGAGTTTTGAGAAACAGCGTCTGGGATATCACCTTGTACTGAATCTTGGACGCCATATTTATTCAGGTCCGAGGACGTTTTCCGACACCAATAAGATACACCCAAAAATGAACCATTATGAAATAATTTGCAGCTTTTAAACAAAATAATTTACCATGTTATGTATTAAATTTTATCATCATCCCACTTTATTTATCTCGTTATTGAAATTTAGTTACTAAATTTTCAGTGTTCCAACTGTTTGAAGGTCAAAAACGTCTTCTTTCACGCAGTTCTTCATAATGAGCTGACCTCTAAAACACCTATTTTTTGCCATTCATTCATGTATCGTCGATAACGAACTACTCTTTCTCCACCGTTTTCACTTTGCTGATACCTCCATCATACAATTTCCCCCTTATATTTTCTTACCTACTGATTAATGCCAACTACCCGCCGATGGTGCTGAGTTACGTTATTTCAGATTTATAATTGAGCTACTTCCGATTCCAAATAAATATAATCACCTTTATGATAAGCGTCAACAATCCCGTCGTGGACTGATATTAACCCGTTGACGACTAATTTGGAGAACTTCATTAGAGCTTCCAATTCATCTTTGTCTTGCCGCCTTTGCCATTCAGACAAATACCAGCAATGCTCGTGTGACACGGTGAATAGCCGAGTGAGGTATGGTCGTAATATGGGCGCCAAATGTTTTCTGTCTTTGTCCATTCCGTAGTATAACCACTTGAGTACTTCCCTGAGGGAAATGAAACCAACGGTGAGGCAAATATTTTTATAAAATCATGTGGAGCGATTGGAAAACAAAATCCTTTTTGATGCATTACACTACTCACCTGACCACTACGTTGTCATCTTCGATGTCAATTTCCGACCTGTCCGAGCGAACTTCTTCTAATAGCTGGCAAACAGCTGAATTGTAGGTTTCGGAGAGCGTTTTTGTTTTTACTTTCGCCTGCCGGTAGCTGACAGCAGGTGAACGTGAAGGGCCGACGAAGGCTAATTTGGCTTGTTCCAATATTGACGAAATGAGGTAAATTAAATCATCTCTGCTCGAGTTGGCGCACTCATCCGTTCCATCCATCCACGGTAAAGCGCTTGTCTAAAAAAGAAAAAAAAAAAGTCTTTTAGTGAACGAAATCGTAAAAGTCAAAATAAGGTGGTTTTGCGTAGAATATTCAAGAATATACAAGATATACCCGCTTACATTCTGTCCATTTTATTATTTTCTCCGAATTAAAAGCTCGTCTTACTGAGAGGAAAAGCAATTTTGAAAATATGAATAAAAAGCTAACAGCTCTAATGTAGAAATTGTAGAGAAAATCCAAAAGGACCCGTGCTCAAGTTGACATCTGCTGAAGGTTATAACCCATGACTCACGACCAGGACGCAAAAAGAACGTCATTTGCCAAAAAAATAACAGCCCGGCTCCCTTTTTGAACTTATTCACACGTACATTCTATTAGAGGACAAATTAGTCTCTTTACTTAATGCACGCAGTCAAATAGGAGCTTGTTTTTTAAAAATTTGAACCAGGAAAGGGAAACATTTTGGCAATAGCGTATTGCCAGAATATTGATCCTTGTAGATGACGTTATATTCGCAACTGTGAAATGACCCAATATGAGAAAAAATGGTCTCGGAAAACAGTGTGATGTATTTGGGGTATGTCACCAGAACAAAGACATTCTCGTAGGCCCAGGGATCTTCGGATTTTCGATGATCTACGGTTCTGTAATAACGGCCATCAAAAGGAAGAGGAAGGAAGCGATATACTTCTGAGGGGCACGAAGCGATTCGGTTCGAGAAAAAAAAACTTTCCCAATAAACAACCGAGCGAAAAGCTTTTCTGAAGGCGGAAAATAAATTGAAGGCGACGATGAGACGGGAAAACTTACTTTGGTCAACGTGAGCTGCTTAACTGTCAACATCGATCTCAAAAGTTGCCCGATGTAAGCCAACTGCCTTATGGAATACTGGGACGCGGCTACTGTTGAGTATCCTGGAAAATGGATGAAATTCAATTGTTACTTTGAAGAGAAAGTCTACGATTCCACACTATTTGTTGACCAATCAATGTCACTGGCAATTAGATAAAACCCCACTTCAGTTTCTCTAGGCGGGATATTCAACTAACTGATTTGTTAGAATCTTGTCGAAGCTGGTTTTTAAAACTGATTCTCAAATTTTAATCCTGATTCGTTTTGGCCGTGAGGTCGGTTAGAATGTAACTCCGGAGAAGCGCAGACTCATATAGCTTCAATTGAGCTTTCAATTTTCACATTACCGGTTGTTAACGCATAGTGTGGACTGTATATTAACTTGTAGATGCGAAGCAATGAATTTATCCTAATTAAACGGAATGACAAAAACGATAAGATATAGGTTAGTCTCAAAAGTTCATTTCACTGCGTCATCGCTTCGAACTATACTGAAGGGTGGTAGATGTCTCTGGGGTGGGGAGATTGGACGATTGCATCTCATCGTTACTAACCCTTACGCTAGAGAGCAGCAGTCTACTGGATGACCGGCTACGAACCTTTAGGTAGCGGTGTTTCCACCACCATCTTGGCTGTGTCTAGGTATGCCCAGACTGGCAAATTCCTGTTGGAGCCAGCTACTGACTGATTCGACCTCTGCTTGGTAACTCATTTGGGAATTTGTTTGGTAATACCTACTAGCGCATTGTGGGCAAGTGTGGACAGCAGACTGATTGTGATAGGGTGACTGATAGTTGAGGGAGAAAAATTCGTTGAGTCATTTCAGAGTTCTAAACGCCTGATTGACAGAAACCTCATTTTATTGAACAAATTAGTGGCCTCACCAGATGAAGAAAGAGGATAGAATGCCATCCTCGTGCCTCTGGTAGACTGAGGAGGAGTGAGATCTGAAAGAACTGAAGTCCATTTGAGGATCATCGAGGTCTCAACGCGCCGCCAAGGGTCTCCATCACCACCATGTGAACCGCAAGGTGCAATGTCTGCAAGCCGTCTCAACTGGTAGCAGAGCAGATCAGCGTCGTGGTTATAATCTTCTTCTGTGTAATGTAAAGTACCGCCTCCTGGCGAATTCAGCATGATCTGTAAAATGTATGAGCGGTCGAATGAAATTGCGGTTACAACCGCGAATGGTCATAAGCGAGTAAAGGCGAAATCGTTACATTAAACCACGGGAAGAAGTATGAACTATGACGCTGCGTCCTCAATGCGGACACCAGACGATCAGCAATGCTCAGTACATGCAGTGATAACTTGTCGTGAGACCACTCCTTCAGGCCTGGTATCTCTTCGAGCCTGAACCACAAGATTGTCTTCAACATGTAGTCGCTGATGACCTGACCTCCTGAAACACATTAGATGGATATCATGCGTAACAACGAATGGGGTGAATGATTTGTCGTTGTGTCTCTACAAATTCAAGGGTATATTGTTCCAGCAGTGATTGCAAACCAAGTATCTATTCTCCAACATCCGGTAACATCTTAATTCAGAAGATTTCAAGCGTGCACAGGCAATGGCCAACGAGCTTGAATAATAACTTTCTCCGTGTCAGCTCCACGTGCGAAAAGAAATCCCTCCACGTGTCTCGAGAATCCAACGCCGCTAACTAGATTAAAAGGCTCAACCAGCTTGGCAATGTCCCGAGGAAGGACACGTTGGAGGTCTCGCGGAAGTTTTAATTGGCAGAAAGTTTGAAACGACAGAACGATTTTCCAGGAAAGTCCATGGGGAAAAATGGGATGGGAAATTAGATTCCAATAACGAGATGGTGGATATCAACGCTGTAGGGGTTATACTGAAGGGATGAAGGTTATGTGGGAAGCGGAACGTTCAGATACATGTAACAAAGCCGGGAACAATTTATCGCTATTTTTACCGAAGAGAATGATAAGGATTATGTTCTGTTTATAAGGTTCTAATTTTCAAACTCGAATGTGTCACCTCTGTAGATTACAGCATTTTTACGTACGACATATGGTCAACGGATATTCTCATATTCGATAAAACTTCCTAAAAATGATCACAGTTCGTCTCTGTCCAGTTTTACACTGTCGCGAAAGCCCAGAACAAAGGCTGGGTAAGGGTAATAATATGGTAATTATTATTGTATAGGGGTGATTAAATTATTAACTTTCCACTAAATTTTACACGCTGAATCGATTCAGATGGGTCCTAAATCCGACTGCCTCGCACTGGATGTTTGTACCAGTAAGACTGGAAGTAAATGGGTTTTTGAGATATTTAGGTATCTAGGCGTGTCGGGTATCATTTTCAACTAAATTTTGGACGCTGAGTCCATTGTAAATAGAGTCTGGGAAACTCGTCACTTGCTGTTTCGCCATAATTTGGCTTCAAGGAATAATCAACCATTGTGGACGAATTTGCAGCGTTTTGGTTGGTTATTCCTTTAATAAATCAACCTATGTTTTCATGCAAAAAGTCAACCTCTTCGATTCAGCCCAAAATTGTTTTATGGACGTTTCATGGTGTCTAGATCACCAATTTCGGTAGTAGAAAAATTTCTAAATTTGAAATTTTGATCAGAGACTAGTTTTTGACTCTAGTTGTTCCTCAAAAATGTTCGGCTCGATCAATTGGTCCAAGTCAGGGGGGGGGGGGTTAATTTTTTTTTAATTTTTGGCGATCAAGGCATGACGGGTATTATTATCGACCAAATTTTGGACGCAGAATCCAATGAGACGGGTCCCAGAACGATTGGCGCCCACCGGAAAAAGTTATGGGCCGAAATGGGTCTCCATCTACCTATTTCAAAAGTGGATTTTCGAGATTTCTGGTACCTATGCGTGTGGGGTATCATTTTTGACTAAATTTTGGACGTTGAACCCAACGAGATGGGTCCCGGAACGGTTGGCGCCCACTGGAAAAGGTTATGGGTAAAAATGGGTATCCATGGACCTATTTTGAATGTGGGTTTTTGACTTTTGTGGTACCTAGGCGGGTGGGGTATCATTTTCCACTTAACTTTGGACGCTGAATCGATTGAAATGAGTCTCCATGCGCCTGGTTCAAGGAATAACCAGCTCCTGAGGATGAATATGCAGCGATTGGTTGGTAGGTACTTTTTCTGGACATTCCAAAGATGCTATTGTTTATACTAGTTGATTATTGAGACTAATTGATACCCTTCAGATCCTAAGTTTGAATTCATTATTGGCCTCTGTATAGATCAATCTGTTCTAAAAATAATAACTTGGTGGAAGCGTGGGATAATCGACCCAACCTCGGGGGCGTTCCGCCTACAGTACCACATCCATCTAGCCGAGGGCGTCCTTTCGCTCTTTGATAAACTGTAAAGCAAACATCATAGTGTTGTAATTGAAGCGATCCCACCAACCACGTAATTGGATATACCATTGTTAGTCGCTCTGATTTCGTACAGAAGAGCCCTCAGGACGGCCAACACTCGGGACGGTGAGCTGTTGAGGGAGTAGTGCTTCAAAAGGGTTTGTTCTGCGGCTGGGAACCGGATTTGCCAAGTGGAAGCTCTGTCATCGCACCTCAAAGTCGGGTGTGGTGGAGCGGGAACGACGTAGAAACCCTGTAAAATCGAGGAACCATGACTGGACGTCTTTGAAGATCCTGCGAAACTTGAATGAGCGGAATAATAACAGAACTTCTGGTCTGCATTACTTCCAGCTGGGAGTTTTACATTGTGCATTTGTACCAAAGTACAGCGAAAGGCGTAGTAAATAAGTCGAATAAATTAGTGAAATTGCTTTTGGTGTTCAAGAAGGAGAAGATGCGATCTGGATTCATCACACGAAAAGGCTCACAAATATCTTTTAAATTCCTAAAATGAGGACATATATTTCAGAGGGGGTGTCTGTTTTCACGACACTACAAGATGAATGAATCCTTTCCCTTGCCATAAAGCTCATAGCACGCTAATGTAAACGTCTTGTGAAGAGTTAGGGTGATGTGCGAGGCTTGACATAGGATCGTGCAAAATATATTAGCCACTCACCGTGCACGACGCTTGGTAGAAGAGAAGGCAGTCGGGGTGGGCGAGGTCGATCCTCGAAGGGAACGCCGCGCTGCTGGGCCAGGACGTGAAGCCGATCCCGAGAACCAGTGTTACCTGGTGGGAACACTCAAGTGATGTATGATCAGGCCGTTATGAGTGAAAAGGGGCACATTTTCATTAAATCTCTGTTCAGCGTTAATCCTAGCCGCTTTCCTAGTTTGTGAGATTAGGTGTGCGAGCTGCGTGGGAGATCAATCTTGTCTGAACGAGATTACGTCAGTGTTGGAGGCGCTAGCGTCAAGTTCAATCATCGAATCAGCCGGAAATCCAAATCACTACTAGAATTAGAACTCGAACTAAATTTTGAAGAGAAAAAATCCTCCCTTATTTATTTTTTTAACGAAACAAACGTTGGAAATTTCATTTTATTGATTGAGTAGGGGTCAAAATGAGTATTTCGAAAAATGGATTTTCAAGATTTCTGGCGATCTAGGCGTGTGGGATATCATTTTCCACTAAATTTTGGACGCCGAATCCAATGAAATTGGTCCCCGAACAATTGGCGCTCCCTGGAAGAGATTTATATGTCAAAATGGGCACCTACCTATCTATTCCAAAAGTGTATTTTCAAGATTTTTGGTGATTTCTGGAGATTGGAATGAGTCTCCATGCTCTTGGTGTGAGGAATAACCAACCCCTATGAAATAACAGTTTTTTTTTTTTCAAATGTTTTTTTGATATTTGATCGCAGAGTTTTAAAAAATAAACTACCCCCCATTTTAAAACTACCCATTATCTATGAACTGTCTCCTTTTGCGTCAACCGGTTCAAAACCCATCTCAATCGATTCAGCGTCCGGATTTCAGTGAAGTATACCAATAATCTAATCATTTTATTTCCATAATAGTTGAAGCAGACATTATTGATGATTTGATGACCTTGCCGCGCTCTACTTCCCTTAACTGTTGATTTCAAAACTTGTTAATTACGTGAATTATAATCGGTTACCTCTACGTCCGTTTCAACGCCAATTTCGGTCGAATAGATCATTCCAACGCGTAACCTGACGCACGAACATCCCTCGACTATTGCTATCCGGAAATCTCTCGGATCTGGAAACTTTTTGCTGTAGCTTTCACCTGTTAAAAAAAGATCATTCTTTTTATCGCGTATTTGCACACAACATATGTACAATAGACTAGAAGGGAAAGGAAAAAACCCTACAAACCTATAATATTTAATGTGCAAACACACATTAAAAACTACTTTCTTCACGTGAAATAAACGATTTTTTGTCATTAATTCCGCAAAAATTGAGTCGAATCAAGAAACGGATAGCATCACGTGAATCAGCATTAAAAAACAATGAAATTTCATGTGCCACACTTTAGTGTTCACCATCAACCATTATTGGACAATTTTGGGGTTACGCAACTTTGCGTGCACTCTGAACCAGTTGCAAACAATAAAAAAATTGTTAGAGAAATTAAAATTGTATTAAATTTTGAGTAGAATTCGAATCTGCAATGAAAATTTGGGGTTCCCATTAAAAATAAGAAAGTAGGTGTCACTTGCGCAGGGTTGTGCAGCAGTGCGCGGTGTGATATGATGCAATATGATGGTTGAGATCCTTGCAAAAAATTATGAAGATTCAAAAAAATTTCTTTCTTTGTTTTCTCCGAATTGGACGATTTTAGGAGGGGGAAAGGGGGAGGGGGCACTCAATGGGACACCCTGTATAAATATCTGCCTTACATCCATGTTGAGATAGGAATACTATATTTTTCTAATTAATAATATTATTATATTATTAATATTAACCCAAACATCAGTGTGTTATGCTAATTTACTCAAGATACAGGCCCTATAGATACCCCCACTCTACCACCCAACCCTCCACTCCAACCTCCCACTTCCACCAACTTCCTCCACCTCAGCCACCCACCCTGGACTCTTTTAATGTTCGCCACCCACTTGCACGACTCACCCTCTTACCCCCACCTATACATTCTCAACATGTAGACCCCTGAGTGTCCCTTCTCATACTCAGTATTTGACTTCATGTTGAATTTGCTTGCTGTGTTATGTATGCCAGAGGATTCTGCTAGAGGGGTACTTTCTAAACACATATACATTCCAAGTTGATGATGTTTTGAGCAACATGATGAAAGTGCACCCACACAAGGAATGAGGATAGGTTGAAGTATATATATCCAGCTGTTGGTTGTTCTCATGTTATCAGATCTATTTCTGTAGGGTTATTTGAATAGTTCTAGACTAGTTCATTATACCGCCGTACGTCTGTATGAGAGACGGTACCAGCAGGGTGGAAACAACATGCGAGTGCTTATCTGTTCCTAGCTACCAACCACTTGAAAACGTCGTCTCCTCGCCCTACTTTGTCAACTAATTCGCGTGATCACCTGCACCGTAGAAAACTTGATGTTGCGCCTCGAGTATTCTCTGGAGATGTGTAGCGTCCAAAACTTTTCCCGGGCTTCCGCACGATATGCTCTCGTCCACTTCGCAGGGACGTCCTACGAGCGAGGATTTGCCAGCGGAGGCGGCCAACAACTCGACGAACCTTTCCTGAATCCTGTCTCTGAAAATGAATCGATATACGTAAAAAGTTTAGCGAGTTCTAACTGATCGCTCCCCTCACTGATGCTGATGGTGTTTTTCAAGCTCCGGAGTTGACGACGTCTATTCACTTCCTATTGCTTTTGGGTTTTATCCGTTCCACTCGTTTACTAGTCTGTTCTTCGAAACTCTTTCATTCTTCGATACGTCCTGGCTCTTTCTAGAGTTTTTCCGTAGACCAAGAGAAAGAAACTCGAGTCTCTGCCTTTCATTTCTGAAAAGAGGCTTCCTGTTGACCAGACATAGGCCACGAGAGGATCCTATTTCAGACGCTTGGACCGAATTTCGCACTTTAGCAAAGTGTGTGACGATTCTCTGGTCAATTCTGGTTTTAATAAAGTCGTTAAAGGAACCTCTAAATGAAGATCCTGCTTATAGAATTTGACAAAAGTGTATCACAAGTTGTACTTTTATCCTTTTTTAATTCAAAAATTTGATTTTTTAAAAATTATTTTGATGTGCGCCCCACCGATTTTTATCTAAGTTTAATTATATGTTTTTAACCCCCCTAAGGTGCAAAGTACGAAATCGACAAGACATATCTTGTTTCCAAATTCTATTTATCTCTTGATTGGATTGAGAATGTAACCACATCTCAGGAATTTCCACGTAGAGAACAGTAATAACCGGGATGCAATCATTGGTGAAGTCAATACTCTCAACACTTGGTACACTGTTAATTGCCGGTGAATCCGTCCAATTATCAAGCAATCCCGCCGGTGGAGGCTAATGTAATTGGGTGGTTGTTCGGGCTTCAAGTTCGACTGATCACGGAAATTCAGTTGGAGCGTGTCTGTCTCTTGAGCGGATTCGTCCGAGTGGTAGATGTTCGGGTGGTTACTCAAGTTCTAATTTCGATTCTTTTGTAAATATAATTAATTTATTCTATTAATTTAGTTATTAACGGTATAATTTACTGTCTCGTTGTGGGAAAGAATATCCTGTGAGGTTTCCCTTGTACCAATACAAATAAATGGATGATCTGGATCCTCATCTATATCGACTCATTAGTCTAAATAGCTGCGGGTTGCAAACTGCTCGATGACAAATTTTTGGAGAACAATTGAACATCTATGAGGATTTAGCAAGGAGGGATGAGGCAAAACGCGGGAGACCACCTTTTTCTGAAAATTGAACATATATATTGACTAATATCATTAAAATTGTGCATGATGATGATAAATTATGATAAATTTTGCAATTTTTCCGAATTCCCTTTATTCATTATCCCTTTATCTTATCTACAATCTTTAAAGCTCATTTTTTGGTTGGTTATTCCATGCAAAAAGTCAATCTCTCTGATTCGGCCCAAAAAACATTTTCTGAGCGTTACAAGGTGTCTACGCCGTTTTTGGTGGTAGAATATTTGCTAAAATCTGAAGTTTTGGTCAGGGACCGTTTCCGGCTTTGGTTCGTCCTCGAAACTTTTCAACCCGATCGGACGTGAGGAGAGGGGTCAAATCGAAGGTTGGGTATATTTCGAAAAATGTATTTTTGAGATTTTTGGCGATCTAGGAGTGTGGGGTATTTTTTCGACCACGTTTTGGACGCTGAGTCCAACGAGACGGGTGCCACGGGTACAATGAGGTTTTTCGTGATTTCTGATGATTTCTGGAGATTGGAATGAGTCTTCATGCTCCTTGTCCAAGGTATAACCAACCCCGGTGAAAAAATTTGCAGCGCTTTCGACTTTGGAAGTATGGTTCTTTTTATAATCTCTTCAGCCCATTTTATTGTAGATACCGGATCGTTTCAGTCTCGATTCTTGTTTTCCTCCTCAGCTATTAGCATATCATTGCTCTCCGCTTGACACTCAAGGGATGCGAAGGGTCTATACATCCCTGAAATTGGCTTCCAAGGGTACAGGTATAAGGGGCTTCAAGGTATTACTATGTAATGCCTCACTAAACAGATCCCTTCCAAGGATGCTCCTCCACGGCGGAAACTGGTATAATGAGATCTACCTTCGGCTAGGATGATCGATATCTTCCTTGCAGAGCCCCTCATCCTCGCTACCCTGGTTTCCAATCCGAGAAGCAATGTGTCTCTGGATATTGCTGGTGCTCCCATTTGTCTCATTCCGAGCATATTCGATCAGAAAAGAGGTGAATCATCCCAACCGATGCGAGGAGAATATCATGAGAAACCATACGAGTACATTATTCCCAACGCGCATGTATTTGTCATCACGAACTGTCAGTGTGCCATAAATTGTCACTCGAAAATCACATTAAAAACTCCCCTATTACCTTCAAAAATGAGAATGCTTCATTAGGACATTTCTCTAGAATGATTCCTTTTACATAAGAGAACGATGTCAACATTGGCTAATTAAACCCAATCCATTATTCAACCTGCAACTAATTTGTTTTTTCCTGTAAATTAGTACGTTTTTCTAGTGAATTCAAATATACTCGTACATTCAAATACATGAAATACGATTTTGCTCCATTGAATTATCGACATGTTTCGTTTTTGGCCATTGAAAAACTGCCTAATTCCGGCTGTTCATCACTTCATTATTGACAGAAGCATCAATGCTTGTCGAAATGAATGGAAAACGGTGCCCCGAATTCTTGTCTTTTGGTTCAGTAATCTTCTGAACATATGAAAGTCTTCAAGATGTCTACAATTTTTGGTCAGTTAATCAACAGATCCAATGATCAAGATCAATGATCTTGGAGGTAGAATATAGGTGGGAATTCGTATTTTGAAATGGGGTTTTCCCGATTATTGGTGACTTTGGTGTATGGGGTGGGCCACAAGATTGAGAACTCGAAGAGATGCTTCCCCAGTTGAATCCACCTCTAACAGGTAACTACTGTCAACTAATTTGGTGCTTCATTAGTTGAATATTATCACCTGAAATACTTATCTCTCGCGCTATGAGTGTGTTGTTGTAGTTAGCGCTCGTTTGAGACAAATCTTGGCCCGTAGCGGATGCTTGAGGTATTTCCAGTTGTCGTATAGACACGTAGAATGAAAATCTGAGGTCATGAAGGGCCAGGATGCGTAAGTGGGTTACAATTACAGTAATCAATAGCTAAAATAGCTTGATCGATGTATCAACTTACGAGGGTAAATCTCACCAAGATCAACCAACAATCACCAACTTTTGATGGTCCTAAAACCACGATTTTTTTTCATTTTCAGTCTTTTAAAAACGCTGTTCGGTTATTCTTCGGACCAGAGGCATGAAAACTCATTCCAATCGATTCAGCGTCCAAAATTTATTGGAAAATGATGCCTCACACGCCTAGGTACCAGAAATATCAAAAACCCACATTCAAAATAGGTAGATAGATACCCATTTTGACCCAAAACCTCTTCCAGTGGGTAGAATCGCTCCACGACTCGTCTCATGGGAATCAGTGTTCAAAATTCAGTCGAAAATGATACCCCACACGCCTAGATTGCCGAAAATCAAAAAATCCATTGATCGTCCGAGAACTCGGCAAATCGGAGAGGTTGGTTTCCTGCATGAAAAAACATAGGTTGATCATTCAAAACTCTAAAACAAAGTTTCACGCAAAATTTCAAAGGTTGCATAATGGAAATTCCAAGGAGGAATGAATGAAACTACTGAATTGAAAAGATAAAGTGAAAAATGGCGGGGTAGCAGAAAAGCGTTGCGAGATTAGGACTTATGAATGCGAGTGGCTGAAGTCCCACAAATCAAGTCAAACGAAGTGGTAAAACTCCAAACCAACGTTTTGAGGACGCTGGTGAGAATCCCGCTGTTAGGCCGGTCCAACAAGTTAGGGCCTTTCCAATAATGGCCCGTGTAATTGGCGAACCACAAACAATGTTTCGGCGTCCCTGATAATTCCCTTCCAACAGACATTTTCTCGATTTCCTCGCGTCGTCCGAACTTCACTCGAACGCTGAATCGATAGTCCCTTTTCGTTGCTTCTTTCATTCCGTTGAATCCAGTGATGGGATTTCGTTTTTCTCTCTATTTCTCTTTTCGACAATACGAGTTGGGTTGGCATTGAAAAATTACCCGCGTTCTCATCTGCTAACAGACTCGGGACCCTAGAGATTTGCGCGGGTGGCGAGGTTTACCTTTAATTTTGCCCATTTCCACTCACCTTCCGGTCCTTTTGACCTTTCAACACCGTCCGGATAGAATGTCTTCATTTAAAAAAAACTACGTTAAAAGATAACTTTTTCGTCTGCAGGACAATACGAAAGCTGTTTTACCTTTTTATGTTGTTATTTGTTATCATTTTCGTTTTGGTTGGTTATTCCTTGAATAATCAACCTTTTTTTTTTTTCATGCAAATGGTCAACCTCTCCGATTCGGCTCAAAAATTTTTTCTGGACGTTTCATGGTGTATAGATCAAAAAAGGTCAATGTCCGTCCGCCGTACGCCGTCCGCCGTCCGCCATCCACGCTGTTTTTGATAGTAGAAAATTTTCTAAAAATTTTCTAAAAAAAAAAAAATTGTTTGTTGTCCTATTTGGACGGTTTTAGGATTGTGTGGGGGGGAGGGATAATAACTCGTGGCATACACCTTTCATTTTGCGAAATCTCCGCAGTAGAGTTGAAGTATTTGACAATATGATCAATCAATCAATATAATTGTATTTCGATCAAATTTGAATGAAAATTCTCACCTTCTCAAATATCCTTGACTGCCGACGAATTCCGCCCACTGTTCGGAGCCCGGGCCGGATATCCGGAGCCGAGCGAACCCCTGGGGCCCACCTTCCGGCTCGACCAGCTGACAGTGAGGACCTCCGCCGTCCGGATAGAGAGGCGGTGAGCTCAGCTCGTCCAACCGCACGAGGTAGCTCAGGCTGTTTCCAGGCTGTTTTAGGCGAATCAGGTGACGATTTTACAAGATTCAATCGTGAACGAACAATGTGTTGATCGAATGTTGTTCTGTTTACCTTGTTGTTCAATTTGAAGGGCTCAAGGGTGACTAGGAATTTCGATGAAAATCTTGAATCGAGAACGGCGACCCCAACAATGAGTCTCTGAATCAATCGTTCGATCAGCACCAGGCTCTTCTCTTGCGCTGGATCCTTCGTCAGACCTACAACCAAATTTGTCTCATCACCATTACTAACCCCAGCTAAATCAGGCCAAATTTCCCCCTTGCATCCACATGTTTCAAACTCACACTCGGCATTGTCGACCACATCCGAAAAATAAGCGTTTAGAGCGAGCAGCTGTCCATGAGTAAAGCTGAGATTCGATCCAGGTAGTTTCAAGTCTTTATTACCTGAAGATCGACTACTTGGGCCGCAGCCCATTTTCGTAGCCAGCTGAAAAACCGATAAAATTTTATTCACCGTACGAAATCACCATTTCTACATATTTATTGTGACTCTACAAAATTGCCTTTCCTCTCGATCCCCACCTCATTACATGAAATTTTTATAAATATATAGAATAAAATACATAAATAGATTTCAGTGATAGAGTGATGCTTACAACTCCATTTCTTATTGCGGATTTTTTGTTCGAAAATTATATTACGATATTTCTTTCAAATTTTATTGTTTTGTAGACTTGTGGTATCAAAGAGCACACAAGGGTGCGTCACTCAGGGATTTTAGACATATTAGAAGAGAGTATACTCGTATTTGTAAATATAAATATTAATGAAATTATAAATCTGAAAAAAAAAAGCCTGGAATTCATTCACAGTGGTTGGTAATTTCTCGGACCAGGAGCGCGGAAACTCATTCTAATCGATTTGGCGTCCAAAAATTGGTGTAAAACGATACCCCACTCGCCTAAATTGTCGAAAATATCAAACTTGGGGAAATGGGGAAAACAGTGGGTGTGGCGTGTCCCGGTCCCATTCCAATAGATTCAGGGAATTTGAATTTTGAAATTGAATTTTTGCATCGGACTGAAGAGTTTTGAGTACCTACCAACTAGAGCCGGAAATGGGCCCCTGGCCAAAATTTCAGATTTTTAAAAAGTTTTCTTCTTCCAAAAACGGTCTGGTTGGTGGAAGGACATTTGCATATTTTTATCTTGACACCTTGAAACCAATTTTGGGGCAAATCGGAGAGGTCGACTTTCTGCATGAAAGGAATAACCAACCAAAACGGAAAAGCAAATATGAATACAAATAAAAATAATTACTAAAATAATTTTTATTCTAATTTTTTTCAAAATGATGTCCTCATGTTTTCACGTTAAAGGTCAATCCCTCTGATTTTTCCAAAACCTTGTTGTTTTGAGTCTTCTGTGTCTGGGAACTACGTGATCACTACATGATTTCTGCTATGTAGGATATCGATAGTGTTCTCGAACAAAAGCATCTTTGCACAACTGAAATTTTTCACTTCCCTACCCATAAATAGGTGAAGAATAAAATACGGGACCAAGTTAATATCGGAAATATGCAGTGCAGGTGTGACTGCGGGATTCCTACCTTCCTGACATATTTACGTTATTACGTATTCTACGAATGTTCTCTAAAGGGTTGGTGGTGAGCGGGATACTAATCAGCCTCCTCTAACACCGTTCATATATTCAAAGAGCTTCAAATTCTATATGAACACATTCACTCAATCGTCGCTTGTGTTGAATAAAAGTTAACGTTTCATTTGGAGTCATTTCCGAGCAAATGTGTACGCGTAAGTGCCAATGTTTGTCTGGCTACTCAACTGTTATCACCTCATTAATACAATATAGTGACATTTCAACGAAATTCTTCCGGACTTATTTGATCAATCCTTGGGGTTGTGAATATTTATCAGGAATTGATCGATTTGATCTCATGACTCGCCCTTTGAAACCGAATAAACCTCGATCAATGTGGCTCAAGATCTTTGATGTCTGACTACCTGATGACTGATCTCGTTTCTACGACTTGCTGTTTATTCGTTTCCCTAATAAGAGTGTTCCTGGTTGCAATTTTAATCATGTTTCGTAGATTTATTAATAAATTCCTCAGAAAAGACATGTTCGTGGGATATTGAGGAATCAATAACAATTTCAATGTATTCTTTTGGACGTCTCCAGAGATGCAGGGCAATGGAGGGGTCTAACCTTTTGGCCCATGACCTACAGCAGTACACATCGAATTGTTTTTCTTTGCCTCTAAGACAGAGTAAGGGAGAACCAATTTCTTTTCGTGCGTTCTTTACGGTGGTGGGAAAACGATAAATCTTCCCCTTTTTTCAGAGTGTTTCAGTAAAATTTACGAGAATAGCAGTGTAAGACAATTCTCACTTCGTCGTTCGAATTACAACGCACACGTCCGAAATCTAGAAGGTATCGTTCTTCTCAACGATTGCAATCCAGAGTCAATGTTCACAGCTCCATTACATGGCCGAAGAGACCTTTCGGTAGGTTATTCCTTGAATAATCCACCTACGTTTTCATGCAAAGAGTCAAACTCTCCGATTTGACCCAAAAAATTTTCCTGGGCGTTGTAAGTGCCTAGATCAAAATGAGCCAAAGTCCGTCCGCCGTCCGGCAGAAGAAAATTTTTTAAAAATCTGAAATTATGGTGAGGGACCCCATTTTAGGTTCTAGTTGGTCCTCGAAACTTTTCATTCCAATTGAACCAAATTTGGAGGACTAGGGGTCAAAATGTGTTTTCCATAACACGTATTTTCGAGATTTTTGGTGATCTAGGCACGTGGGGTATAATTTTCCACTAAATTTTGGACGCTGAATCCAATGAGACGGGTCCTGGAACGATTGGAGCCCACCGGAAGAGGTCATGGTTCAAAATGGGTATCCATATACCAATTCAAAATGTGTGTTTTGAGATATCCGGTATTATTTTCAACTAAAAGTTGGATGCTGAATCAACTAGAATGGGTCCGGGTTGCTCCTGGTCAGAGGAATAACCAACCCCTGTGAAAGAATTATGAGCATTTAGCAGCGTTTTTCCATGTCACTCGTAAACAAGACAGGTGTCGAAATTGGTAGACTATAATTCGAATTTAGTTTGCCAGATTTATTTTAATACCGAATGCCAATTTTTGATGCAAATTTACCTACTCCCGATCGATGAAAAAAGAAAATTAGAGAATGAAAATAATCGTTAGAAAATGGGTTCTTGAGTTTTTTACGGACCTAGACGTATAGGGTACCATTTTTTATTTTATTTTATTTTATTTTTATTTTATTTTATTTTTTTTTTTATTTTTTTTTTATTTATTTATTTTTTTTTTTTAACTGAAATTTGGACGATGAATCAATTGAGATATGGACTCTTCCGATTGAGATGGGTTTTTGAGTTATTCGTGGACCTATTAGTGTGTCTACCATTCATTATGTAGCATGTATCATTCCAACGATTGTGATGAATGTGGAACCTGTGGCACACTTTCTCACTAATAGATAGGTATATAATTAGATAATAATTTGATAATATAATTGGATAGGAAGATATTTTAGTATAAACAAATCATTGTGGAATGATTTTTCCTATTCATCCTAATTTTCTGCCTAAGGATAGTCTAGTAATGAAAGATTTATAGAGTGGTAAGGTTTTGTTTAAAACACGAGTTGTGTGACCGTTTAGTTTTTATTCTCTGAAATCTGACTACCAGTTATTCATTATTGGTATGTTTTCAGGGTTTTTTTAAGACTTTTAAACTTGGTTACCTGCTGCTGGTGCACTGCTTTTCGAGCTCGACCCCAAAAGTTGAACGAAATGATAAATTATGCGAAGAGATGAAATAAAAGTGCGGTTTCCAACGCGGTATTCACCTCAGGAAGGCGTATAACACTTGATTCGGACTCCGCGCACCATAGCTTTGAACGTCAACACGACCGCGCCGATTAGGTTTGTCGATCACGTACGCAGCTCAGTACCCGAGTGATTCACCGAGTTTCCGGGACACTGGTCTTGACGATGGGACAATGATCCGGCCGGGAGCTACTTCCGATCGTTCACAAAAGACCTCATTCCCAGTGTTTCCCGGCAACTTCCTACTCATTAACCGGCCACTACTACATCACAACAACAACAACGGGCAAATTCATTCGACGTCGACCTCTGTCGGTTTTGTGCCGACTCGGCCTCCCCGCTAGCATGCTTAGGGTTGAAGGCTTGGCCATCAGAGTTGAGTGCATTGAAGTCACCCCATTCAACGAAGGAGCCTGTGCCTGCAAAATTACCGTAAAACAAACGTCTAACTGAGTCATCCTCCTAGCAGTTCCGTCTGTTGTTACTTGTGAATCGGGTCCATCGATTTCAACACCTACAGAACGGAGGTACGCCATTCCTAGAAGTTTTGAGTACTCCAACAGTCGTACTCAATAGCCTTTTACGTTTAGTTCAGTACTCAACGATATCATTCAATGCTCATTTTCGTATAAGTTGTCCAAAGAATGGCCATCATCAGTAAAACTGTATGTCTTACTCCAGGATGGAATGAGGGTGATTTTTTGGAGGATGTCACTTGAAATTGAAGAAAACCACTGCAAATTCTATCACAGGGGTTGGTTATTCCTCGGACAAGGAGCGAGGAGACTCACTCTAATCGATTCACCCTCGAAATCTAGTGGAAAATGATACCTCACACTCCTAGGTACCAGAAATCTCAAAAACCCAGTTTTAAAATGAGTAGATAGATACCCATTTTGACCCATAATTTCTTCCGATTGGCGCCAATCCGTTCCAGGACCCGTTCCAATGGATTTAGCATCCAAAATTTAGTCAAAAATAATACACATTTTGATGTTCGAAATACACATTTTGACCCCCCCTCCCCCAATTTGGTCCAATCGGGCTGAAACATTTCGAGGACCAAGTATGAACGGGAACGGCGGACTTTGCTCATTTCAATCTAGGCACCTTGAAACGCCCAGAAAAAAAATGTCGGGCAAATCGGAGAGGTTGACTTATTGCATGAAAATTCAAGGAATAATCAATCAAAATGAGTAAAGAAGTGAGTGACGATACTTTCAAGAACAGAAATTTTGACCATTATGACATTGACTATGTTGATGACGACGAAATGCTGGCAAATGGCTAAAGAGCACATAACAAAAATCAGAAGTTGCTAGAAACAGATAACTTGCTGAAGATGAAACTGCTGTTGAACTGTACCTCTTAACACTAAGCTAAGCTCCTAGACTAAGTTGATTATTTTCGGCCAAAATAATTTTATTGGAAGAGAGACCAATAATTCTATTCTGATTCATGGTAACCACCATGTCAAATACCTTTGCATCTCTGGACTGTGCTGTCTACAGCAGTGAACAGTCGAAAACTGAAAATTTCTTGCAACTAAAAAAATCATGCTCCCACACACAACACCCCCACATCCCAATGCTAAAAGTCGGATTTATTTTTGGGATATATATATTTTTTTTTTTTCAAAAAAAAATGATGAAAAATGAAATTACCGTCATTTGATATTGTTGTGTACGTGCAAGTGTTATAACTTCCACTCGACCAATGCCAAGGTCCACCATAAACGCAAAGATGCAATAGACGGACACTATTATAATCACTTACCTTTAAAAGGCCCATCGCAGCTTAGCCCGACGATGACTGCCAGCTCACGGGCCTTGCGATCAAATGAATTCTGAAGCTGTCAAGCTGCGTGCTTCGGCATCATGATAGCGCACTGTTTCCCCTCCTACTTCTATAAGAGTCGGCATCGTCAGGAACAGTTCATTAACTTCTCGAACTGATAGCGCGGTTTTCCTATTACGATGAAAACGGTTTCAACCTCACTCAATCAATCCGCTGCTCCCGAACAAATTGAAAAACCCATTCGGGTTGATGTCTCGATCTGGCTCGACGTTTCTTTTTGTAGATCAACTGAAAGAAGGTGGGAAATCACTTGGAAAATCACTCGATGTTGGTCCTTACTCTTGCGCTTGGAAGCACCTTGGTGTTCCACAGTAGGTATTAACTTGGTTTGAGAACGCCCTGCTCAAAAGATATTCCTTTTCTTGGTTCATAGAACCTCCCTTGAACAACCACTGAGTGCTCTTAACGCAATCCAATAAATTTCAAATTTCCGCTCTGCGTACTTTATTAGCTCAGACGACGGCGCCCAGGGTGACAAATGAATACTCGTCGTACTTACAACCAGTGTTCATTGGCTCTGAGAAAGTGTTGGATTGAGCTCGATCATCTGCCCTGATAACGGAATCCCTGAAGATGGAGAACAGTAGCGCGAGCGCGGTCGGGACCACAATGGTAGGTAAATTAGGAGTTGAGTTCAGCTTCAGAACACGCAATGCGTTACTTCTAGAACCGAAGAAAGATAATGCATGTTCAGAGGCAATCAAACTCCCAGGCCCAGGAGGAATTGTTTTACGGATCCGCTCAGGTCACGGAAAAGCTCGAGCGAGGAACCTATTGAATTTAATGCTCGTTGAAGACTGTTTGCCGTCCGTCCTTGATGCAGTTTTATTTGTTATTTTTTTAATTGACCGTCTTTTGCGGAAAGGGCTGAAGCCTTCATCTAGTAAACTCCTACTAATAGAATCTACACAGTGTTGATTCAACACTTTCCAGTCTTTCGTTAGAGAAACCCATTTCTTGCACACACTTGGCATCCTGAGAAAGCTCAACTTCCGCCTCTAGTACGAAGATGTACAACGGAATGTGGAATTCTGCATCTCCCCAGTAACCGCACACATATCCACACCTCCCTTCCAGATGGATCTGGGTCCTGTTGATGATTGATTTCGAGGTTTATATGGTCGGAATATTCAAATGGGGTTTGTCATGATCGCGCTCAGTGTACGAAAGATGTGATTTTTCCTTGGGTGACCCCATCAACCAACATGAAAGCGACCAATGCCGAGTCTCTTGCAAATTCTTTGTACCCTTTGGAAGAGAGGCGTCTCACATCAAGAGAATTTCAATTCCGAGTAAGGGGAAAACTCGGGAAAACTCTTTTCCTCGCGCAGAAACGAGGGAACTTCTCGTCAAAAGGTACGAGACGAAAAGAAAACGATTGCTGGGAGAAAAGCTGCTTTCGGAGTTATGGGAGGGGGAGGGGGGCTTATGATAAAACCACCTTTTGTCTCACTAGAGACCCTCTTCCTGTCTTATGCATTGGCTTCAATAAGGGAGGGGGAGTTGGAAGAGGGCTTCCGAGGGATTTGAGCGATGGTTAGAAATCCTCGCTATTTTTTGCATGTTGGTTGTTGGGTTTGGTTCTTACTTTCATTTCTCCGGCTGTCGACCACTTTGCGTTTCGAAAAAGAAATATATTCATGACGTGGTCATAATGGAAATCTATGAAGACGGACGAAGGCCACATTCGCCATGTCTGAGGAGATTTTCCGTTAGTAGAAGAATGATCCTTAATGGAATGTCATGACAAATCCACATCGTTCATCCATATGGTGGAGAGAGTATCACTGATCCGGTTCTACGTGGCGTTATCCCGTCCATCTGAACGCCGATGGATATTTCTATGCACACGAGAACACTTTCGTCGCCACAAACGGACAGTTTCACGTCACCTCGGAGACCCGCGTATAAATTCGTGGTCATCCATTTCCTGGCCGATGTTGATGGATCGCGATGAACGCTCGAAGGAAGAAGAGTTGGAAAAGTGCCTAGGAGACAATGTGTCGTCCGGAGGCCCGCATAGCAATAAATCCGATTGGCCCCAAGTGTTCGGTAGCGGCAATATTGTCCGAATAACCTACTGCGGCTCGCTCACCTCGTCCACAATATATCGGCTCGGATGGATGGCAAGGCCCCAGGGGTTGTCCGCAGTCCTGAGAGGTTTCCAGGGTCGCCCTATTCGCGAGATTTCAAGTCCGATTGATTGATTCGTCGGACAAAGGAGCCCGCAGGAAGGGTACACAATCATGTTGAGCACAATATTTGGCTCTTTGTTGCCCTCCACCTTTCAAAAACTCAAAACTTTTGATCTCAATTGCTTTTCTCCGTCACCTTGTCTTTTGGCGGACAAAAATTCACCGATTTCACAAAAAATAAATGGTATATTATAGACTTCGTGAGGAAAACCAACTCAAGTTAGGTTAGACAGATTCTGTCATTATCGAACTTTCAATCTCCAAGCTCATATAATTGGGTGTAATTGGGTTTGTCCCGTATTCTAATGAAATAAATAACAATAAATAAAATAAATAAGTTAATCTACCGATGCTTACATGATATTTATGTGATTCCTTCTCATACTACTTTTTTGAATACTTTATTGTTTGACTTCTTCACGGACTACTAGTTTGAAAAAATTGCTGTTCTCTTGTCAACAATGATTTGTTTATCATTGGCAAATATCACTCGTCACTTACTCATCAAATGTCACTCACAAAGTACAACAACCATTTTCAAAACTTTTTTTTTTTTGTTGAGGAAGGTGAGGAAAATCTTCATAAGATATTGGGGGGGACCGCAACCAAAGACCCGGGTATGTGATTATTCAAGGAATAACCAACCCAACCAAAACGCTGCAAATTCATTCACCCGACTAGGTACCAGAATTCTCGAAAACACATTTGTAATTGGTATATGGGTACCCATTGTGACCCATAATTCTTCCGGTGGTTGCCAATCGTTCCGGGACCTGTCTCATTAGACTCAGCATCCAAAATTTAGTGGATAATAATACCTCACACGCCTAGATCGCCAAAAATCTCAAAAATCCATTTTTCGCAAAACAATTTGATATATTCATGGAATAACCAACCGAATGGTTCCCTCATAACTTGGTGTTTACCAAGTCTTTTCGTCAAGTCTTTTTGTTGGAAGATCATTGATTGTTCAATTGTCAAGTGAACAGAACGTGTGAATAATTTGATTTTGAGCGTAGACCGTTCAAATCATGGCTGGCCTTCATAGGAACTACCTCAATTCATGTTGGGGAGTTACCTGCGTGTTAAAGCGGAAATAGTGTGGGCGATATCAGGTTCCGTCGCAACGTAGCCCTCAGTTTAGAATGGCACTCCTACGGTGACATTATAATGTGAATCGCTCCCTATCAATAGGCGGCAGGGACCGATAAATCACCTATTAGACAGCCCTTTTGTTCCTTTCATCCTCACATGCTACCTACTCGAGGTTCTAATGCGAATACGGTATTCGATGGGTGTAATGTTCGTACTTGAACGCCATGACATACCACAGAGATTGGTTTGGGTTTAGGTACTTGTAATGTGGTCTCGTCATGTTTGAGCCGCTTTTCAAGGGGTTCCTTCCGTATGTAGCGTGACGCCTTTGACGGATGAATCCGGGTTGAGAGCAGCTTCATAGGTTTTCAGTGAGTATAGCAGAGATCAACAACCGATTATTATTCTAATAATACATTGTAATGGTACTTTCATCAACGAAAAAAATTCTCTTATTCAAAACTCCAACCCGAGAAGTCCGAGGCGTAGAAGGCCTTTTGAATTGCCCAAAAAGTCAGTGATTTTTCGAATTAGCAGGCTTAATTGGGGTCCTAGTTGATTTTGATTCATTTTCAGCCGAATCTCTGCGAACGCAGATAGGGGCAGGGTGAATATGTGTATTCAATTCAATTTTTTTCTGCCATTTTTGGATTTTTGGGCGTGTAACACATCGATTTCCTCCAAGTTTCAAACGCTCAAACAATTCAGTAAGGTTTTGGAACGATAGCCGCAAGCAAATACCAAAAAAAATGTCGTTTCATTCCAAATTTGGTTTTTAGTTTATGTGGGGACCTAGGGGTGTGAAGTATCTACTTAAACTGGAGACTATAAGAATACTTTTTCCCTTGATTATTTACAGGTTTTAAACAATTGATTCATCAATTGTGTTTGATCGCGTATTGCCTCAAGTCTGAAGACGTCACATACAATACAATTCTTGGAGTACAAATTTGAGAATTGTCATAATATCTGGATACCTGGTTGTTTCAAAAGCATTTCTCGTTTGTGGAATCGTTAAAATGTAAGGAGATGTTCGTATCTTATCTTAGGAAAAAAAAACTTCAACTTGGATGTGTTTTCATCTGTTAACACGGAAAACGTATTCCCAGACGGATACGAAAGGTGAAAAGTTTCAGTTCATGAGATCATTTTTGCACTAGGACTTCGGAAAGAGCTGCGGAGTCAAACTTAGTGTTATGAAGGAGAGCAATGTTAGATTCCCAAGGGTATATATCCCTCAGTATACACCCCTCACCTACAGTATCATCCCGCACACCTTCGTATTGAATTTCGTCGTGACTTCCTCTCCATTTCCGCTCCGGTCTCCGCTCTGAGAGCTCGGCTACCGAAAGCAACGTATTGATCCTCGCCTTGCACGCTGGATGAATTTCCAAGATGGAACGAAGAGCGCAGCATTTAATGCTCTTTAGCACGTCTTCCTTCGCCATAATCACCTTGTGAGCACGACCGATCTATCTCCTTGAGGGTTTCTCTCGAAATGGAAATTCGCGAAAAATGTTTCCTTTCGAAGGGATGGCTTTTCGGTACTTGATGTTCCATCCACCTACCTTATTTTATTACAGCATCGATACAACACTGGCTCATGCCTATTATCTACGCTATAGGTCTCCTAGTGGTTCGATTATCAATTTTCCAACTTAATTCTTAATTAATTGCCATATTTTTAAATTATTGATTTTTGTACAGCGTTCGGCGATTCCACTCAATCCCCCTGACTAGGGAAGTAGCTGCTAGTGTTGTTATGGAGTCGAAAATGAGCTGCTTATAAGTTAGCGTTCGTAGGGCCTCGGTAAACCTTGTTTTCAGATTTTGGACCATTCAAACAGTTTCCTTCTGCATTTAATACATATTTTTCTCTGAGGAAATCAAAGAATCAATTCTAAATAATTCTATGTAACTGGAACAGAAAACTATAACCAAATTGACAAAAACGTAGGGCGAAAAGTTACATATCTTTGCCAAATTTATCGAATACGTTTAAACGGAAAAGAATTAATTAGTTTCCTGTATTATTTTTTAAGAAAAATCCTTCAAAAAAAATTGTCCCTTAATTTGTTTTAGAAAAAGAGAAGTTTAATATCAATAACTTCCGCATTTGGTAGTTTGATAGCAGCAGAAAAGAACTCTCTCTACGCAGCCTTGCGGTGAGCGGTGGAACCAGTCTACAAGTAGTTCCAATGCTATTCAATAGGTAGCTGCTCAATCTCAGTATCTTCCAACTAGTGATCGCGGACGCGTAAATAAATTTCACGATGGTTAATAAATTGATTTAGGTCGATCACGCTCGAGTGGTTAACCATCTACTGGTTTCCAGAATGAATTCTCAATTATAACCTCAAACCAGGAGCATGGAGACTCATTCCAATGGTTCAGCGTCCAAAATTTAGTGGAAAATGATACCCCACACGCTTAGGTACGAGAAATCTCAAAAACACACATTCAAATTAGGTAGATGGATACCCATTTTGACCCATAACCTCTTCCGGTGGACACTAATCGTCCCTGGACCCGTCCCATTGGATTCACCGTCCAAAATTTAGTAAAAAATGATACCCCACATCGTCAAAAATCTTGAAAATCCATTTTTCGAAAAACACATTTTGACCCCCACCCCCTTTGAATCCCAAATGGACAATCTGATTCACTCAAACATCAAATCGATGTAGTTAATGGAGAAAAATGAATGGAATTTTGAATTACTATGATGACAAGATTTGACGGTCTCCACAACTTCTTCATTTCTATAAATTTAACAATTTGTCCGTGCAACACTACTTCAATTTCACCGCTCTGAGACTGTAAAGTTCTGTTGCGAAACCATTCCTGTGGTAATGAATCCTTTTTGGTCAAAATAATAACCCTGTTTTTGGTTAATTTAATTGCTGTCAAGGTGAAATAAACCTTCCAAGCCACTGTGCATCATAAGATAAAAAATAAATAAATAAACTGCATTTTGAGTAAATATATAAGCAGATACGTTCTATCAATGCAAACGCTAGTCAGCTCTGTAGAAATGCTGAATGACGCAAGTTCCTCTTACAACAAGACAGAAGACACTGCTAAACGGCAATCGGCACAAGCTTCTACTGGGCATCCTCCGATATCCACGATTTTACCTGCGACTCCTGCATTGCTAACTGCAGAGCGCCGCCGTTTGGCTGTTATTCCCGTCAGTGTATTTTCGGCCATGATATTTGAACTGGTGAGCCTTGGAGTCGTACACGATCTAAATCCAGTTAGATTTTGACGTTTCCCACAAACTCCACCACTTCTTTTGTCATTAGCCAAACATGGTTCATTCATGAAATAATATGGCAATCAGTTGCAAATACTTCTAGCAAATGGTTTTAACTGGTCCTAGTCTTTTGTATTTAATTGCAGGGTATGAATATTGCGTTTCATACGGTCACATCACTTATTTTGGCTGATCTCCGCACAAATAACCGCTCAAAGGATACGATGCCAGCCACTTTCATCTTACAAAACGGCGATTACGACGAGATCAAAGCCCATTTTTGGGGTAAGTGACTGTACAAGGAGCTATCAAAGCACAAAATGAGGTTCTTGAGAACATGACTGCCTCGTCTATTCTACTCCCATTACTGGGAGTCACTTGAATATTTACAGCGTTGTTTTCAAATTCTCTGCTCCTCCACCTAAACTCCATGACCGTTGTCCTATGGGGGATCATACCCTATGGAATTGCAAAAGTAAGTGTGTGAATCTGTTCATACGTGTGAGAGGTTTGCGTTAGTCTGCCCTACCAGTACGTTCATTCTAATTGTCACAACGAGGCATTCACGTATTTTTTTACTGGATAGCAGCATTTATGTGATTCAGAATCCCTAAACACCCCCAACTTGGGCTCATTTCTGCCAATCATGTACGTTTAATGACAACTGCCTTGCGTAGAACATGAGAAACCTGTACATTAGTGAACCTTAACAAAATTGTATTGAGAAACTTGTCTTTTCTTACATGAGAAAATTGATACAGTAAATACCTTTCTTCCGTCATCTTTTGGAACTTCACAATTATAATGCCTTTTATTCCATCCTAGTGAAACTCTAACTAGTTTGAATTCGAATAGGGAGACGCTTCATGGCTCAAGGCGTGGACAATGTTAAAGAAATTACTTATTTGTCTGATGTTATTCAACGTGACGACACTCGCGTTCGGAGGCGGTTTTCAATTCGTGACGCATTACTTCATTGGATTTTTCTCATATTTCCGTAAGTTTTTTCTCTATTTTTGAAGGAGATTTGGTATTATGGATCAAAAATATACATTTAATTTTGAACTTTTCCATTGCAGTAGCCTCCATAGTCATCATAGAGATAATGATCCGATATACGCCAGCTGCTACTCGAATTTTATCGGATTGAGAAGAGGTTAAATTTCCTTTACCGCCGAATAAATTATATCAACTTTGCCTGCTTATAACACTTGAAAATCACTCATCTTTGATTCTGTCCAAATGAATGGGAAATCGGTGTAAATAAACGATTAGTTGGCTTAAATTACTTTATTAATTACAGACTTATTCATCTATCAATTTCCAGATTTTTCGGGGTTTTCTTCCGGTTTTTCCTTGGTTTCAGTCGGGGCTTCTTGCATTTTCGCAGGTTCACTCTCGGGCTCGTTGGCTTCTGAAAGACGTGGTTTGAATGAATACAATAATTTATTTTACCTACAAATTTTAACAGGACGCGATATCAGAGTGAAATATGATTGTGAGAGCATTGATAGAAGTAGTGAGCTCTACACTAAGGTAAAAGAAACAAAGAGCGCTAAAAAAAAATTTTTTTGTTCTTTCTTTTTAAGATTGAATTGATGACCAAATGAAATAAATAGTGAGGTAACAACGTAGATATACTATTAACTTGGTGAAATAGTGAGGATGAAGAAATAGAATTTTCTTGTCCAAAATGAAGAGGAAAATGTTACCTCACGCGCGTAAAACCCGGAGGTCTCTAATTCCTCATTTTCAAAATGACCATTTCTATTCCCCTTCGTGACGAGAGAACTGACATTGAATTTGGAATCTACACACTTTGAAAAGGGACACTTCCAGGCGTAGTAAAAACTGTATTGGTTGATACGAATACTAATATTTTTATTCTTATGTGAATCGTAAACCAAAAGTTGGACAATGGCACAAGGAGATGCGATTATCATTCTGTTGGCTGCGTTCAGATGTCGATCATCAAAAATTGAGGCATAGTATATCTAGCCTAAAATGAGTACCTACATAATGTGCCATGTTGGGATGTTTTATGGTTAGGATGAAGTCTGAATATGATTGATTGGGGAGTGCTGAAGGGGTCTGATTCGACAGGTTTGATGGATGTGAGTATTTCTATTACTTATTGTTGAGGGGGGCTTGGATGTCAGATTGTTGCTGTATGAGAAATAATGACTTCATGACTTACTCGCTGGGGACGCAGCTTCTGCAGCAGCAGCAGGTTCGTCCGATTTGTCGTCTTTAACCGTCGTTGTCTCTTCGAGATTGGCCGACTCTGACGTCGTGTCGTTCGACGTCGCGTTCACGGACTCAACGAGGGCTGCCGATTCCGTCACGGGCGGCGTCACTTCCGACGCTGACGACTCGGTTGTCTCCGAGGGGGCGGCTGCCGACAGAGCGACGACACCGAGGAAGAGGACGCACAAGTTCAAAGTCTTCATATTGGAATACTGACAGCCTCCGGGGACCGCCACGAGCCTTTATAGACCCGAAACAATACAGGGACGTCGGCCGTACAAAAACCTGCTCTTTGTATGGGATGAGTGAGGGGGGCAGACAAGCAGATTCCTCTTCTATTCTCTTGTCTTCCAATGATCGATCGTTTTTAAATAATGGTCCCTATATACGTCGTAACTGTCCCATCAACAAAGACGCCAAATACGTAACGGGCAGCCTTCCTGAGCTTGATCAACAAAAAATAATGACTCCCGAGATTTTTATCGGAGGTACGAAAAATTCAAACGGTTTGCCGAACTGAGAGGACTAGGCGCGGTTCTGAGTAAGATGACAATGAGGTGGAGGTTTGTTATCGTCGCGGAAAATCGTCTCAAGTTCGTTGATCCAAACGAACACAAAAGCGGATGATCCATCGCCAGAATGACTATCAACAAGGAAGGTACCCCCCAGGAAGTCCACCCCTCACATTTTCTATATTTTACTTCTTGAATGAGAATAAAAAGCGAAATCGTTTAAGTTAATAAAGAAATTAAATGAGACAGCGGGAAAATCATCGATAGTCGAAGCATTTTAGGGTTCTTTTCGATACGCAAAGGAATAAATTGATAATAAATGTGTACACATATTATAATGGGTTTATTTACATTTGGAATGATTATTCTAGTAATACGAAATTAATGACAAGATCTCGTGGTTTGAACGCGCGTGTTCTAGTAACTTTAGTGTGATTAGTGGTGACCCAAGCTGATTCCGGAGAGAGCCAACTTCGAGAGGCCTATGCTGGGAGACAGAGACAAACCGTGGCCGAGTGCGTAGCTGCTGATACCGTAGCTACCAATGCTTTTGCTCAGACCGTAGCTACCGATGCTTTTGCTCAAACCGTAGCTACCAATGCTTTTACCTAGAGAATAGCCACCGAGAGCAATTCCACCATGGCCGTAGCCAGCAAGACTGTTCAGACCGCTGCCGATACTAAGGGGGATGCCAGACGATACACCAGCCAAGGACGAGGATACGGCAACTGCTGGGGCAGAGACAGCTACTGCTGGAGCAGACACAGCAACTGCAGGTGTAGACACGACGACGGGTTGAGGGACGATGTATGGTTGGGGAACTGAGTAGGGGACATGTCTCACAACAGTGACTGGGTAGGGTTGTGGGACAGATACGGGAACGGGTTGGGGTACAGGCACTGGCACAGGCTGGGGCACGGCAATTGGTTGTGGTCGAGGCACGGCTACTGGGTACGGTCGGGGAACTTCGACAGGGTATGGTTGAGGCACCGATACTGGCACAGCTCTTGGCACTGCCACAGGAACGGGGTAAGGTTGGGGCACTGGAACTGGTCGGTTCACTGCCACGGGCACGGGTTGAGGTACCGCCACAGCAACGGCTTGATTGATGGTGTTCACTGTCGTAGGAGCTGCGGCTGCTCCAACGGCCCCGATGGCCACTCCACCAAGTCCTGAAGCGCCTAAAGCGACGCCACTGAGACTTGGAGCTCCGATGGCGTAGCCTCCAATTCCTGCCGCGTATGCTGGGGCACCACCTATAGCAACACCACTAAGTCCATGTGATGCCAACGAGATTCCTCCTGGAAAATCGTACCAAGACAGAAATAGCATTGCATAAGGGAAAAACAAAAGACAACGAATTTCTTGATTTCAACCCCTACATTATAAAATTTAACTTTTCCTAAAAATTTAAATATTTATGAGTACTCACCTCCTGAGATGATACCCGATGAAAGATGGCCGTGACTGAAACCCCGTTTTTCTACCACCTTCTCGCCGGCCATACAGGCTGCTATAAGCCCAAGAAATATAGCCTGTTGGCAGTAAAAACAATAGTAATAAATAATTGATTTGATCCCCAGAGACTTATTGACTTTGAGTAGTCAAAAAGTAGACTAAAAAAAAGTGTTTATTTAAGTTACAATGATCTATGCTGATGGGCCTCAAGTAAATATTACTGCAAATACCGGGGCCAGAGAAACTAGACAAAAATTGCAGTTTTGGAATTTATCCGGGTAAACTAATTTACTCTGAATGTTTCCCAGAAGATATGTAGGATAAACTCGTATGTAGGTTTACCTTTTTGTTTATAATTTTTCGTCGTAATAATGTTGCACTGATGTGGCCAGTAGTTTTTACACGAGGGTGTTCCAAAATCGGCCAATCTCAATCTACACTATTTTAGTTGAAGGATAATGGTGATTCTACAGTGAAAATCTTATCCTCGTTGGCACGAAATTGAAAATTTATTGATGAGAGAGTACAGAACCTCAAGATAAGGTGGCGTTTTATATCTACAGCATATCAATATTATACGACATGGATCAATGTGCCATATCCAAGCCAGGATGATTATTATTTTTTTCTTAATTTCATGTAGAACAAATCAATTTGCGGAAAATATCCTCAAAATGGAAAAACATCTTCATGTGACTCTCCTAATAAATCTACAGTACCGTGGGTTTTTGTTGTTTTGTTTTGAGTGTTTCCAACTCCATTCTAAGAACATTTATATATCTTCTCTTTTTTAATTTGGCATCGGTGTTTTGTTTTAATGCAGCCCTGAGCTTGGAAAAAACTTCAATTTCGATTGATTGACTCGTAAAAAAGCCATGGTTCATTTCAATTTGAATTGTTTAGCGATCTCAGTCCTTATTTTTGTGAAAATTAAAGGCCCAGGACTATCACTTTTTCTGCCTGATAGCTGCCCCAAGAATGTCACTTTTTAAAATTAGCCAATTTTTAAAAAATATTATATTGGTACCTGGAATTGTTTGGGCGTTAACTCCGTTTTTTTAACTTAACATTAGAAGTGTTAGCACCAACCTAGTAGTTATTATTTGATTCTATTTGTTCTTTCTAGATCGCTAAGTTTCGTTTCGATTTTTAGTCAAAGGGGTGAAGGGAAGACCCAATGGCCCAGCTTCTTACCAGCGTTCGGCCCATGATGTTGGAAGCAGTGATGCTCGGTGATAACTACATAGCCGGTGTACAGATGCCACTTTATATACGGCAATGATACTCATGAAACTGGTCACCCCTGGATGTTGACTTTCTACGAGTCTTCCTTTAGGACTGGGAACCTAGACGAGAAGGCTTCACCTCCTGACGTAATGACCGTCGCGGGTTTTTTTAGCCCAGATCTGGTCTAAGGTCCTGAAATGGTCCTTCGTGCCGCCGGTCTCGCCCTCCAAACGGATCCACGACGAACAATCGTCACTGTGGAAACGTGCGTAGCATTTGGCTTGGAAGGTGACCTGTTCGTTTGGAACCGAAAACGGCATAGGAAGAGGACGAGAGGTGCCGGCCAGCTATGCAACCACCTGGACGTCCTTCGCGACCGAACCGTCGATGAATTGGCGGGCTGAAAGTCGGGTAATTGTCACTGCGGTCTTGAGCCATAAAATGTCACGATGATGTTCTCACGGGCAATTAGCGAAGAATTCAAATGTTCTGGCTGATTCACATGCGTCTCAGCCAACCAATGCGTTGCAAGGGGAAAAAAATCTTCCACTTGAAATTCTTATTCTAAATTAAGCCGTCTCTAATCTTTTCTGATCGGAAGTGGATTGCAATCCTCGTTAGCGGGAATCGTCCTGACTCGCAGTGCACAATCCTCGACAAAAAAGAACGTAGTTGGAAAACACTTCAAATTATCCCACTAGTTGAAAACATTGGACAAACTAATTAATTCTTCAAAAAAAAAAAGTAGAAATTCCCAATTCCAATATACTCACGTTCATCCATGAGCTGCTTTTGGTTTAATGCAAATGGTCAAAAATCAATCCTCATTCAGTGCATTATACTCCAATCACCTAAAATGTCGGAAATTTCTTTCTTTCTTTTTTTTTTTTTTCTTCATTTTCAGTTTTGGTTGGTTATTCCTTGAATAATCAACCTTCGTTTTCATGCAAAGAGTCAATCTCTCCGATTCAGAAATTTTTATCTGGGCGTTTAATGGTGTCTAGATCAGAATTAGTAAATGCCGTCCGCATGATTTGAGTAGTAGACAATTTCCTAAAAACCTGAAATTTAGGTCAGGTTTTCGGCTTTAGTTGGACCTTAAAAATTTTCTGCCCAATCGGACCTTTTTCAAAAAATTAATTTTTGAGATCAAGGCGTTTGAGGAATTATTTTGCTCTAAATTCTGGACGCTGAATCCAATGAGACGGGTCCCGGGACGATTGGCGGCCACCGGAAGGGGTAATGGGTCAAAATGGGTATCTATCTACCTATTTCGAATGTGGGTTCTCGATATTTCTGGTACCTAGGCGTGTGGGTTATTATTTTCCACTAAATTTTGGACGCTGAATCTATTGAAATGAGTCTCCGTGCGCCAGGTCCGAGGATTTTTCTTAAAATTTCCGCTGCCAACCTGCGTGGGCAGTGAACAGAAATTTTGGTTTTTTATTGAAACGCATAAAAACATAAGGTTATTCCGAGGCAATCAAGCTTGAAGAAGCCTTCACAAACATTTTCCAAGCCACCCGATGGAGGCTTAATAATTGCACTCACTGGAATAATCCACATCAAATCGAAAGTCATGCCAAAAGTGTTTCAGTTGTCGACGCAAGTACAATGACCTACGCAACGAAGCTGCTGTATAATAATCCACGTCATATTCACCCAAGTCAAACATTCCTCTTCCCACCCTCTTGAAGTTAATATTTTTAAAATGTTGTCCTTCGTTCTACGATTCGAAAATCACATAATTGCGCAATCACGACAAGATTGCGCCTCCAAATTGAACATAGCTAAAACCATTCAAGATAAATGTGTGTATTTCTTTGTAAACATATTGATATTGATCGCAGTATGGCTCAATTTCATCGTTGCGAAGTTGCTTGTGAAAATAAAGTTTTGGCTGAATGAAAAAGACATCTTAGGTTTATTTCAAAAGCAAGGAACGCCATTTGAGAAAAAATAACATATTTTGCTCCCCAGTTGCTTTTTGCATTTTAAAGTACGGAGACTTTGGAGTCTGAAAATTACCTTAGATATGCGGGTTGGGCTATAAATGTATGGGTTAATAATTGTTTTATTCTTGAATCTTCATTCTTTCTTCATTATTCTATCTTCATTATTTTCGTATTTAATAGAGTAATTCCAGCAAACTCATCAATTGATGTTGCATTACATGATACAATTGTATTACAGAAACCAGATTTATCTAATGATATCCCCTATTTTAGGAATGAACTTAAATCCTGAATGAATAAAAATCCCATTTACAAGAATATTCATAGGAGTAAACGTAACGTTCTTTCTATGCAGTTTAATCGTTCTCAATTCCATCCCCATTGCACAGAGAGTATGGGGAAAATGAGTGACCCAAAGGATATTTTCAAGCATTTTATTGGGAAGATGTCGTGTGATCTTCCTTGGAAAATCAACGATATGAGTCATGGGCCGACTATTGCACGTATATTTAGGTGATCCAAAAGACTTTTGACGCAATTTCCTTTGATGCAGAATTCGCTGTTATTTTTACTTGCATTCTCTCTGCTAGATAGCTCATTAGCGTGCATCAATTGTGTACATTCAATTGAACAGTTTGCTTCTTGGGATCATTGATTCTTCGGATGATACAGTTGTAGCTTCTTCGCGCGTTGCCTTAAGTGGGTTTGTGTAACACGAGGTGTTGACAGTAGGTCAACTATAGGCGACGATGATACACCTTGATCGACCTCTTTATGGCGCAACCTTACGTGAACGAGTCCTCAGAAGAGTG
Source organism: Cyrtorhinus lividipennis (assembly GCA_019603395.1). Classification (NCBI taxonomy): domain Eukaryota; kingdom Metazoa; phylum Arthropoda; class Insecta; order Hemiptera; family Miridae; genus Cyrtorhinus; species Cyrtorhinus lividipennis. The sequence continues at coordinate 18,105,955 of CM034002.1, read as the reverse complement.
AAAGCCCTCGAGTGCATTGGTAGTCGGAAAGATTCCACTCATGTTGACCAGTCTCGCGCGTTGGATCCACCCCCCTCACGCGGAAATAGTGTCTGAGCGGCGAGCAATGACGAGTCTTTTGGATTGCCATAAAATTCTATGAGGCAACCTAGTCGCCCTCACCTTTGGGTTTATGGAGTCGTCTGACCACCCCAGAGAGGTTACTGTTTCAAACGAGACCCCAAAGAGGGGAAGGGTCAATGCTTTTCTTTTAACCATCTGTAAGCCTCTCTCGAATTAAAATCTGTTATAATTTAATTCGGGTTTCTTCGGAGGTTTTGAATGGACCTAGCGAGAGGTTACACAATGTAAGTCCAAGACTACTTACGACTGAGCGTTAATTAGGGATACCAAGGATGAGCATAAAATACATTGATACAAAATGAATTATAATTGTAAACAAGGACACGTTGCAAAGGAGAATATGCCTCAACCTGGGCTAGAATTGATACAAGACAAAGTAATTCGACAAAGTAAATTAGACAACATGTGGAGCATAAAATACAATTAATACATGATACATGAAATTATGATATACATGAAATACAATTTAATGAGCAAGCGCAACGATACCGGCTGACAAAAACGGCGTCAAAGGGAAAACAGGAGGGGGCACACTGTCCCGAAGGTACACAGCGAGGCTTAATTTACTTGAGTCCTTTATCATCTCATGGGGAACACAATATTACAGCTTCGGTCGACTTCAGCACGGTAGCAGAGTTCACTTCACAGGCCAAAGCCAGGATGGACTGAGTGAGATGCATTTGCACGACAGGGTTACAAAAATAAATATGACTCCAACATGTTGGGCACCTCAGCGATGAGGGGCGCTGGAGCTCTCTCCAAATGCGACGTCCAGGCAGGAGCTGCGCGCGCATCCTGGCGCATGCTCCCTCCCTTCTGGTTTTCTGGAGGCAGTAAGCCTGGGGGCTTACACATCATCTGGAAATTTATTATGGTGTAACAGAATGGTTGTAACAGAATTTATTATGGTGTAAACAGAAATTACATTTATTCATTCTACAAATGATCATCTGCTTGATGAAATAGTAAAGAATCCTTGAAAAATATATAGCAAATTCAAAAGTCAAAATTGGTATCTATCCATCCATTTCGAATGTTTTCGAGATTTCTAGTACCAAGGCGTGTGGGGTATCATTTTCAACTAAATTTTGGACGCTGAATCGATTGGAGTGCGTTTCCATGCGCCTGATCCCAGGAATAACCAACCCCTGTGAAAGAATTTGCAGCGTTTAGAAAATGGAGTCGTAAATGAGCCAGCGATAACCAAACTGTCTTGGTGATGCAAGGTAGGTACAAAGTGGCTCATTCGGAATGGGGTGAAAATTTTCATCGATTTCATTTTCCTAATCGTTAGTTAAGTATTGGCGAGTCAATGGAGGTTTTGTAGGTTAGGAGCAGCCAAGAGACCTCCCTTAATTACTTTCTACTTGTACCTCCCTTTTAATGGGACTTGAATTCGTGTTATTGACACGTTCAAATTAATTGAGAACTCGATTTCTTGTTGTGACTGCTCGAAGGTCAGTACGAATCTTAACTTCACAAGACAGTAAGGCACCTATTAGGTTTTGAAGGGTGAGGTGAGATTGACTTCGTTTGTATTGAATTATGTTGCTGTTGAATCATTCCGCCATTTGCGACCCAGTGCATATTGAAGACGTATCAGCCAGAGCCCCCAAATGACAGATAAGGCTCATTTAAACTCAAAAGACGATCCGTCCTTGTCCCTACGTGAGGACCCTCGCGTGCCAAGTTGGATCGCGGAACAGAACGAAATTACTGTCACAGGCGCGCCCAACTGGGCTTTTAATAACGAAATCGTTCGTTTACATGATGAAATCAGATTCACTCAATAGATATCGTCTACGGGAGAAACAATAGATTGGCCAAGACACTGAGCGGAGGTGGGCGTTGGTATATTACTCGTCTTCACTTCTAACTTTCAAGTTAGTGACCGCTACCAGTCAGTGCCATGAGGATCTTAGCTGCTGTGAGTACTGACGTCCCCTAGAGCTGACATCCCAATGAATATCAACAAAACAAGTGTTTCGTGTTTGTGTCTATTTTAAGAGTTGTGCCGGGAAGGTCTGGAAAAGTGTCGTTCAGTGAATGAAAAACCTCGAAATTGCCGACCATTTTATTTAAATTCAAATTCCAAAGTTCTCAAAAATTTCACTACATGAAGCAAATGCGTTATGAAAATGAAAATTTGGGAAATTGGGCATCTTTATTTTACTTGCCACGTTACATTTGGTCGGAATTCACCGTAGACTCTTTGGCAATACGAGGATAGGCACGGGATTTGCCTGCTTTTTACGCAGTTTATTTGAGAAAAACGTAATTTTCTTCTCTGAATCTGAACTTATCCGGCGTAAATAAATATATTTTTAGAGCTCTTAGAGGTTAATTATAGATAAAAAACAATCGAGTAGGAACTAGTAATTCAAATTATAGCAAAAACTCCAAGCCTTCATGATTTGGCCAATTTTGCACCCTCATTTTGCGCTGTCCCCTCCACCTTCAAATAAGTCTAACAATTTTTTTTGCTCTGCATCCAGGAGCAAATTTAACTTTTTTTTCTTGGTAACATCCTCGAATTTAAGAACTCAAATAATAAACAAGTTAGGGCCATTTTTAGAAGCTAAGATCAAAAATACAAGAAAATTGTGTTTTGTGAATAACTTTGTATTATACAAGATTTGAAAAAAAAAACGTTGGAAGCCTTTCTTGTCAGAAATAACCTGTAGAATCGGCATTTTTAAGAAGTGAAGTTCTTAATCTGTAACGTCATTTTAAAGTGTATTGAACTTGGATAGTAAGGATAGAAAAGCGTAAAACAAAGTTGAATGTTCAGTTGAACTCTCATAAATTTAACACCAACGAAAAAAATGGAAATACTAATAACGTAAGAATCTGTATAAATCCACCATAATTTCTATTTCCTTTTTAAAATTGCTTGGTCAATTATTGAAATCATGCAACGGACGGAGAGTGAGTACGAACTCTAAATACTCAACCCTGTGGGCTATGAAGCCCCTTCATTTTTGCAATTGGATTTTGAACTGGTGCCTCAAGCTGTATTAAGTTCATTCGAGGTGAAGTTATTTTCCGCTCAACCTTCAAACAGACTGCAGAAAACAACAATGGGATCGATAGAGGTGTTAGTGGCAATTTCCATGGATGAAATATAATTAAATTAGTGACACTTTTTGTGCCAGAAGGAGAACAGAAGCCCATTCAGGAACGCAGGCCTTTGTGTAGAGATCCTTGATAAACAGAAACTCCTTTTTTCAACACAAAAGTTGTGCCGAATCCCAAAATTCCGTGTTTTGGAGAAAGTCAAAATGACTACAAATCCCCGTAACCGACGTCTGGCTTCTGTTTCGCCACTTCAACGCGTGATTTGACGCTCAAATTAGAAGTAGCGTCCAAACTCGAAAGAATATTCAATTCTTAGTCAGCCCGCTTCCGCCAGGCTCGATGAGCACGAACACCTTTCCAAAAGCGTCCGCTACATAGTAATCGACCCTGTCGGTTCAACCCATACAGTGAAAGCTTATTCGTTATAGGTACCTTTCAACGAGCTATAACCAACTGCCTCAACTACGAATGAAGTAATATAAAGAAGATGGGGAATTACAGCATTTCTACAATTTTCTGCTTCGTAAACTATGAAACGCCGTAAATCCTTTCACAGGGGTTGACGATTATTCCTCGGACCAGGAGCGTGGAGACTCATTTCAATCAATTCAGCGTCCAGAATTTAGTGGAAAATGATACCCCACACGCCTAGGTACCAGAAATCTTGGAAACCCACATTCGAAATAGGTAGATAGATACTCATTCTGACCCATAACCTCTTCCAGTGGGCGCCAATCGTTCTGGGACTCATCTCACTGGATCCAGCGTCCAAAATTTAGTCGAAAATGATACCTCATACGCCTAGATCACCAAAAATCTCGAAAATCCACTTTTATTTTGAACCCATACTTCCTCCAAATTTGGTCCGATCGGGCTGGAATGTTTTGAGGACCAACTAAAGCCGGAAACGGACCAAAATTGACCAACATTTCTGATTTCTATTTAACCAACATCCAACCCAGAGGAGAAATAATCACTTGGCTATTAGCTATGCACTTTTTTGGCGAGCTATCCGATTATCTCGCTCTTCTGTCAGGGCATGAATGATTTTCCAACCCTAGCCAAATAAATTTTATCAATTTGATCAGGTGGGTCTTGAGAAGAAACTATTGACGTATTGTTGGAGGCTAACCTACTCATGGTCACGCCCAACAACCAAATATGCGCTAAATTGTTGCTGAATTTTATAGATTATTTTTTATTCTGAATATTTGGTCACCTGTGGCATCATGTTGCTGAGTTCATACTCATTTCCGTCGATTTCTTGAATCAAATTATAATTTTACTTCGGTTATTGTACTTAATTGCCTCAATTTGAAATTTTATCACAAAAATTCAAATTTCTGTTCTAGTTTGTCATTTTCTTCGTGGCCACTTCTGCCTGGGGGGAGAAACCTGCCAAAGAGGAAAGTGGGAAGAAAAAGTAAAAGAAGTTCCATTTTCTACGGGAATCACGGTCACGTTCATCCTGCTCTGGCACCGGTGGCACCCTGGCCAGTAGCACACCACCAAGTAAGTGCGCAGAATCTAATGTACATTTCATCGCGGGCGTATGTATCTATCAACCATTTTCAAAATTTGGCAATTTCAATCAATAACGCATGTTTGCAGGTAGCAGTGCCAGTGCCTGTGCCAGTTGACAGGCACGTAGCAGTGCCAGTGAGAGTACCAGTAGCGGTTCCAGTCGACAGGCCTGTACCCGTTCATGTGCCAGTACCTGTAGTCAAGCACGTTGCTGTTCCAGTTGTTAAACACGTTCCCGTTGATAGACCTGTTCCTGTAGACAGGCCTGTCCCAGTGCCTGTTCACGTCCCAGTTGACAGGCCAGTACCCGTAGATCGGCCAGTTCCTGTAGCGGTTCCTTATCCCCAACCGTATCCCGTCTACATCAACAAAGCCGTTCCCGTTCCAGTGGCACCTGTTGCCCCAGTAATCCCAGCTGCGGCTCCTTTGACACCTTTTGGGCAAATCCCACCTGCTGCCAACCCTACCCTGCCTATTCCTGCGGCTTCCGCGTTACAATCTCAAGCAGGATTTCGCCATCAGTTGGCTCTTCATGGCAACGCTCACAACTCAGCGGCACTGCAGAACCATTTCGCTCAGAGCGACTCCTTTCACCATCAAGCTTTGAGAGAACAAGCATTTCATCAACAATCTCTCACTGCTCAACGCCAGTCACTTGCTGCTCAACAATCCGAATACTATCGTCAATACGACGATGATAACGCCATTCAACGGGAGAGAGAAGAATTCGACAGCCGTCCCCTCCCAGCATCTTACTACCGCAACGGCCCTCCTCTGCCACCACCAGTTCCCAAACGACTCGTTCGTCACAGGCACGTCCTCCCCACGAGGATCACCGTGAGAAGCAACGACTGGTAGGTCACTACTGAACTTCTCCCACATTCATTACAAGCTTCTTCATTCTCAGGAGAATCTGTCTAGTCCACAGCTTGGAACGAATTTTGCCTGACTAAAAACGTGCCATGGTTCTTATTGACGTGTAAATAGTTTAAATTGATCTATGCAGAGGCAGCTGAATACTTGAATCCATAGAATCGTTCCAAGTATCCTCTGACCTGCATCGTACTGTACATTTTTACATTTTTTATACAACGTCGTAAAAATATACGGATATATAATCGCGTTTATCATCACTTTATTCATATTCCTCATTTCCAACTAAACAGTATGATAATGGCGGACTGAAATGTCCAGAGGGTTTTCCTTCAGCTCAGTCATCAGGTTGCAAAAAGGCGTATTGCTTCAACAATAACAAACTTTTCCTGTCTTTGATAGCATGTTCCAGCCCACTAAGGGAAAATTACTCGGACATTTGAAGCTTCTTCAGTTATAATATTACAAATCAAGCGTTGTAACGTCAAGACCAATCCATTACACATCAAATTGGATGCAATTTTCCTGCAGAACGAACAAATTTACATACATTCATAAATAGACGAAATTTCCCAAAATTGAAAACAGACAAGAAAACGCCCCCCTTGGCATTTATTTTTGGCTACAAGACCACTAGCTGGGAAGGAACCCGCCAAGTTTGCTGAACATTCGACCTTTTTGCTATCTTAAACCAGCCTAGGTGATGGCTGAGCCACCGTAAGGGTACGATTGCCCCCTAATATGTCCCGAGTACATCAGTAGAGCGCTGACACAGCATGAGATATCCCAATGGTCTGTAGCCAACAATTAGAGGTGAAACAGTTTATCAAAGCTATTAGTCTTTATAAAACGTGTAAGTAGGTATTTTAACATTACAGTTTCCGAACAATTTCAAAAATCAAAAGTAAAAAAGTAGTTCACTAGTTAAAACCTACGCTGTAGGTTCTAGGAGTAGAATGATCTTTTTTATAAAGCATGTAATGATCAAACTACGCACACTAGTTTCCAATGATCAGTCCCAATACGTCCACTTCTCGAACACCCCTCCTCTCAGAGGGGTCACAAAACGGACCCCTCTGACCAGAAGGGAATCGGCTTGTCTCAGTGAGTTCTCGATATCGGATCTTCGTGCTGTTTGAGAGTCAAAGTTGACTTGGGTCCCGTCTGCCATACAACGCCTGTCTGATCGACGACCGAGGCGCCAACTGTGACTGTCGCTTGAACGCTTCCAGGCCCCAAAGAGACAAGGAATTGCGCCGAAAAAAAGTCTCTATGCGGAATAACCGTCTGAGTCAGATTCAGAGTTGACTCAGGGATCTGAAAAAAAAATTATGATTTATATTTTATGGATTTCATTTATTGTTGCTCAAAATAGAGTAAAAATTTACTATTATCAAAAAATTCCCTATTTCTAGGAAATTGTTTCCAAATTGTATGTCCAATTGTTTTTGGGACATATTTTGACTCACCTTTTCATTAGCGTTAGTTTTGATAGTCGGTTGAGTGTTCAGAGTCACTATAACCTTTTCGACGCTTCTGAAGAGCCCAGGCTTACTACCGTGTTGAATGACTCCCTCGACTTTCACGGCCAACTGAGACCCACTCGTGACGGTGATCCATTCGCCGTTGACTCGTGGCTGAGGTGACACTGCGAGCTGGAATGAGATTGCCCACTTCAGTATAACGCCCCAACGAGCAACAATGCCTTCGGTAAACATAAGAAAAGAACAAAGACGAACTCACCTTGACACTGGTTGACTGTAGAACCTGGAAGTAATACCTCGGCAAGCACAATTGACTGGTGATGAAGATTTCCACTTGAGCCATCAAGCATTCGACGTGCTAGAATCGTATCAGAAAGAATTCAAAATTTAATCAACATCGTAAAATATCAAAATCACGGTCGACATTGCAGACAATAGTTTTTCATCGTGTTCATAGATAATTAGAACTGAGTCAGCAAAGTTTCAACGCACCTGATGAGATACGACATTTTTTAACGATTTGTCCAGTCGGGACATCAAACCGCTGGCATTCTGGCAAGCTTCAAGCATCAGCTGTGATTCCAGGCTCATGTCTTGGCTTCTGCAACGGAAATTTCAAATCACAGGGGGAGGTGAACCGGTGTATCCCCGGATTGAGGAGAGAGGGTAAGGGCCAAAATGTGTTTTTCAAAAAAATGGATTTTCGGCGATCCAGGGGTATCATTTTCCACTAAATGTCTGAATCGATTGGAATGAGTCCGGGACACTCCACACTCAATGTCTGAGGAATAATAATCAACCACTGCGAAAGAATTTGCTGTGTTTCGGTTATTATTCTTTTAAACTTCTGATATTTTAAACTTCTGATTCAAATAGGAAAACAACTCTTCCTTTTCTTAGTGCAGAGATTTCAACCCCCCGTATGCCAGTTAAGTCGCAGGTAAATGATGATACACCGGATAGTAAAGATTATCCGGCCCCTCAAAGAACTGAAAATATCTAAGTCTTGGATTTCTGGACCATATCAAAAGCCGTATGATAGTTAGAATCTGAACCTTTGAAGAATTTTATTCAAGTTACTTGGTTACTCAACTCAACGGGTTAACAGCAATAGCATCCAGCTAGACATACCAGTATACCTGGAACCTGCACGAGGGAGCAGATTTTCTTTGACAACTTAAAATTCCATACAAGTAGCAAGCTTGCCACTACTCCAAATAGCGGAGCCGTATTGTGATAAGTAATAAATAAACAACGGAACTTACGATAAATTGAGAGCAGGTTCATCGCCTTGATAGTTCAATACGGCACAGCTATCTATGCTGTGGGCCATCACCATACAAATGTGCTGCATTCTGCTCCGTTATTAAGGAAATCTTAATCTGGCTCAAAAGACCCATGGCAATCACGTCAATGTGGGGGACGAAGCCCTCTTTTCAAAGAAAGTAGCCATTAAAATCGTTTTTATTTTTCGTTAGCTTGCTAAGCCAGAATTTTTAGAGCAATGAATCAGTTATTTTCTCGTCGTTTTCAAAAGGATACATTTGGATATTGGTGAGTGAAACAGGGTCAGCGTCAAACGCACTCTGGTAAAGCTTCCAGTACATGTCACCACAAGTCCGGAATTCCTTCGCACACTTGCGCAGCTATTGGAAAGAAGAAAGGATTTTAAGATGGCTGACTGTAGCAATAGGAAAAGCGCATGAATACATTGAACAAATTAATTCTATGGCGGTTTAATCTAAATGACTAACTTGATTTGTCACGTGACCACATCTCTGGAGTTCGTCACGAGTGTTGTTGACAATGGCAACGGCTATTGCGGGAGGAGGGGCGAAACACAAGCTGTGGCAACAGGATACCAGTTGAAGGAAGCATTGAAGGAGTTCACATCGCAAGGAGGAGTATTCACATTGAAAAGCCAGCGTGTTTGTAGGACTACTACCAGCCTGTAAATAGATGGAATAATTTTTGTAAGTGTGATTCCTAAATATGTGTTACCAAGCTAAGAAATACAATTTGCTAGTACGCACAAACACCCTGTTAGCCCTGATTCAGGGGGTAACGTTCGAACCCCTTCTGCCTCCCTACTTTCCCTGTAAAGATAAAGAGTAAACATCCATCCTGAAGCCTTCTGAGCTAAGCATACCCATAGGTTTAAAACCTTCCACTTGAGACGAAGGATTTTCTATAAAATATGGTACAAACGGAAAACTGTGAAAACACAGTGATTTGTTCCCCCTTATTCGACATTCCTTCATTCCGAGAAAGTCCCAGGAGATAGAGATGTACGTGACCCAACCTCACCACCAAACTGCCTAACGAAGTGATATATTCCGTGCTCACCCTCAAAGCTGCGATACATTTGTGGTAGTGAGTGAGCGAATTGCTCAACCGGTCCATCAAAGCCCCTTGAGACGTCAGGGTGTCCTCAGCCTTGGAAATATGCAGAAGGGCCGTAAGCCAGAAGTGAAGATGCTCAGATGACACACGGCCTTTCAGGTCGTTCCAGATTTGCGCGGCGACTTTGAAGTTTCCGTACCTGAAGAGGTGCCCATAAATTGAAGTCGTCACAATATGACAATACAGCAACATTTCTGCTCCTATTGAGCAAGTATGGTTTGGTATCTGTCAGAATTTCCTGGTGATAAGGTGATTTCCCCAGATCCGATCCTATTCACATTTTTAGGGATGGTGCTGGTCCACCAGTAGGATAATGAAGTTAATACTAAGTCGTTTTGGACGACATATTTTGATTTCCTAGAATTGCCTGAAGAGAATGAGAAACAAACTTTTCGTTAATTTGCCTCGCTAACTCAGTGATACCTCAATTATCTCGCTCCACCGAATCATACCTACATCAAAACCAAAAAATTAGGATACCTAAGGAAAGAGCTTTCAAATTGCCGAATTTTCAAACATATTTTTCTGCCCGAGAGTAGTTTCCTAGCCAGTGATTTTCTTCTATGACTTTTGAAGATTTTAGATGACGACAATAGGACAAAAGTCGTTTAAAACAAAAATAGGCGATACAAGTCTAAAAACGACGGGGTTTTATATAAACAATGGGATTTTCCCGAAAAGATGCCTACACTTTTTCTCTCCTAAAAAATTAACGTCCCATTGTTTCTCACAAAAAGAATCTACTATGTAATTTTGGTGGAATTACAACCCTGACAAAGACCCTCTTCACCAGAGACGCAGGAGCCATGGGCCAATTTCATGGATCAAACAATTGTGCCTTACGAATAAACTAATCTGGGAATTATTTGCAGATTAGCTTTGGAATAGAATACTCAAGTATGACCACGTAGCCTAGAGAAATTAAGAAAGTACTCAAAGAGTTACCTAGCAGCGGCTCTTGCAATTTTGTAATGCGACCATAAATCCGTCTGTTCCAGAGCAGCCTCAATTGCTGTATGATACCGGTCCGACCAGGTTGACGGAGGTACCGTTTGGAATATCAACGTGCACAACATTACCTACACAGGAGACGATAAAAGTTATTAAAAACAGTGCAAATTCATTCACAGATGTTGGTTATTTTTTGGACCAGGGGCATGTAGAGTCATTTCAATCGATTTAGCGTCCATCAGTTAGTGGAAAATTATGCCCACACGCCTAGATACCATAAATCTTGAAACCCCACTTTTGAAATAGGTACTCGTCTTCACCTTTAACCTTTTCCGGTGAGCGCCAATCGTTCTGGGACCTGTCCCATGAGATTCAGCAGTGGTTTAGGAGTTTATGGAGTTATACTTTGTGGTTGATCTTCTAATTCTAATTATTCTCTTTTAGGTTGTATCCGTGCTGTAGCCCAAACTATTTCTTATGAGGTAAGAATTAATTTAATTGTTATTTGTATGGTTTTGTATATTTATAGTTTTAATTTGTCAAATTTTATAAAATATCAATCTAGAATTTGATTTATATTTTATTCACTACCTTTATTTTATTGTTGATTAAGATCTTGTTTAGCGGAGACTAATCGAGCGAATTTTGATTTTGCCGATTATCCAAGGAATAACTAACCAAAAGGAAAATCATCGTATTTTTAAGCCTACTAATTTAATATTAACCAACCATCGAAGGGGCTCGATCTTCTGGAATGGTACCTCCTTTAGTTTCGACAATCATGGCGAGAATTTCCGGTGTGTAAGCTTCAAGAGCCTGGGGTTCCAAGCCGGCGATGCCCCCGAGAGCTTCGCACAAAATTTGTAAGTGTTTTCCTAAAAATCGAATTTTATACGTTGCAAAAAAAATACATCGTTAACGAGTAAAAATGTACTTGATAAAGAGAAAACTTATGTAATCTACCATACCCGAGACATGAGCAATTTGAGTGGCGATCAATTCAACATATCTGTTGGCCAATGGTCGATGAACACGACACAAAGTAATGGCGCATTGGAGGACAATCTTCAACACGTAGTCGCCAATTTCGTCGTCTTTGCAACTCACTTGAAGAAGCAACAAAGATTCCACTGTGCTTATGTGCTCCTCCACGTCAGATACGGGAAGCCCTTCTTCAAAACTAAAATATAATTGGTAAGTTAGAAATGAATTTATACGAGGTGAGGCTCCAAATTGAAAATATTGGACGATTTACCAGTAGTTGACCATGTGCGTTATTATTTTGACTGCTTTAGCCGAGACCATTGAATTGCTGGAATAACACGTCTCCTGACATAGTTCCATCAGCTCAGAATCTGTAAAAGCGATTATGATCAGATAGTATCGTTAAAAACGTGATTTCTTCTCCACATAATGGGAGATTGACCCACCAGATTCCGCGTACGCTTTACAAATAACGGAAGATTGCGTGAGAACGATGAAAATGTCCAATGTGTAGCTGACGACTCCTTGATGAGTGGAATTTCTCGCGACTTTGATCGCCTCCGTAACACAGGTGGCGGGCCACAAATGAGGGCCGACTTTGGCCATCTGGTGAAGGCCCAGGAGAGAAGCCTTTTTCACGGACCACCTCCGATCGTTGATTAAATAGTGCAAAAGAAGCTCAACCTGAAGAATAACACGGAAGGATAATTTAAATGGTCGTACAGGGTGGAAATAGAGCATTTGGTTTGGAAAAAAATCGATTATCGCTTACTTGACTGGGGATATCAACGAGAGTGGCAGCAGCCAATTTCGTCAGCGTGTTCAAAGTCGTCACGACAAAATCTTTGGCTGGGTATTTTTCGAGTAGATCAGTACACACTTTTCGAACCTGAAACCGTGACGTTCGATATGAAATAAATGAGGAATGTAAATTAACTACACAAAGGAAGGCGTACCCCGTATGGTTGCACTCTTGTCAGTCATATTTTGCTCTATATGCATCCGTATTTTTAAAATCTGGAACGTTATGGTGATGTAGCGTCTGCTGCTTTAGCAATAGTTCTCTTCTTGCTCATCAACATTCCCCACTCCATCAAAGACAAGTCCTGAACTGTCCCTTGACGCCATTAAGATTCTATCATTCATCAACAAAGTTGTCCAAAGGGACCATAGGGGTCACAAGGACAAAGGTCTCAATTCATACTCTCTTATGAAATAGGCCTGGCTAAGAATGTATAGGTTTAAAACTTTCAATTACAGTTGATTATGTTAGCAACGCAGTCATGGAGGCCGTGGACGTGACGTCAGAAGGAAGCTCTTATCAGTCAGTTGGTGGTAGGGTGAACATACATTTTCTCCCTACTCACATATAAATCATGGATCTCTCGTGAATTTCGCCCTGAAAAAAACTATTGAGAGTAAGCCAAAACCTGTCAATCATCATACCATTGCAGCAGTGGATGTGTCGTGGTGCATATGCTGAAGGATAGGAATCAAGAGGAGTTTCATATGCGCTGGCGTTGCTATACCTCGAATCATATCGGAGATTTTATCGCACATTCCCAGAGCAAATGATCTGCAAAGTAGTGATGGAATCTTTGAAAATATCGAGCTACTTGATAAAAGAGTGAATTTTATGAATATGGTCGAACCGTACTTGGATTGGGCTGCAAATTGCATGGCGGCGTAGATTGCCGCCTCCACTTCGACGCTGTCGTGGGAATCAAGACTTCTTCTAATGCTGTGGTGAACTTGTTGCCTTTCTGGAATAACGCCAGCAATACTTCCCAAGGTTTGAAGAGTTAGCGACCTCGCCACCTGAGGAGGCCATACACGTTAGTTGAGAGCTATAACATTTCCTATTGTAAGTTGGAAGATATTGAACTGCCACCTTACCGGATCATTGGCGTGAATGACGCTAAATATTCTTCTAACGAATTCATCCACGTTCAAGATTTTGTCAAGATGTTTCTCGCTTTGCTGGCAAACTCTCAAAACCCACAGACGCAAGAAGTTGTTTCTGTATGGCATAGAAATATCCAATGAACAACCAAATCACACCTGCTCAACGATACATACCTACACGTTGACATTAATCAATTCTCTCACCCAATTCGAAAAACGTCAGCTAGCTTCAAGAACGATGAGTTGATCAGAATTGGGAAGGGGTACTTTTCAAATAGTCGAGGGAATCTCACGATGGCTTCACATTGTTCTCCAACTCGCGTGGAACGAAGACCTTCAAATATATCGAATCAGATATAAGCTGAATTTAATCCGTGATCAGTGTTATAGAGTAAAGACTGAACTGAGAGAATAATTTGAGCAACGATCGGGAAGCAGTTTTATTTTTTCTATGGACACAGAATGAGTATCATGTCGACATTCCTTGGAATTTTTCGTTCCACGAAATCTCTGAATCATCAGTGTGATTCAACCTAAACTCAAAATATTCTAGGATAATATCAACATGCAAAATCAGAATAGACTAATATAGTAAACGTTTTCTCCTGGTCACAATGTTGAGCTATACAATTGGGATGCTTCAGCACCTATCCGCCTTATTGGACCCATTTCTTAATGTATACATCCGGTTTTGACCCACAGGAGTCAATACTATCGGTATTGCGGTCACCAAAGACCGGTATGTAGCGGCAGCCGATATACCGACTGATCCACGTCAAGTCAATAGAAACTTACCCTTGTCAAGTTCAGTCAAGGCGGAGTTGGCGTCTTGCTCAGGTTCGCCCAAACCTTCGTTGAACGAAGAAAATCGTGGTCCGCTCATTTTTCAAACGTTAAAAAACCTAAGAAAACTTATTGACGCCGTGTCATTTTCATGGGGCTAAGACTTTTTTGGAACACTAATGTACGTAGCTCGTCAAAAGTGTATTTCCATAGCCATAATCTCAGTTAGGTATGAAATTTTAAATAATTAATAATTATCCATGAAGGCTACAAAGAAGAATAATTGACGGGAAGGGAAAAATATGTGAGAAATTAGTACGTAAATAAACGCTCAAAGCTTTGCTTTGCTTATGCTCATCCTTATCGATAAGGTACATCTCACTCATATTGGTATTTACATGTAAAGCATATGTCGCTAAGAGACTCCATGACGGACAGCTAGATTGAGGATTTGAAAACAACATTTCAGTTTTGCGCTTTCGGAGAAGAAGAATGAAAAATGCTGCTGTGAATTCACTCAGTTTTCACTCTTAAAAATTGAAGAATTTTTTTTTTTTTTTTACATTGTCCAAAGTAATAACATAATGGGAAACCTATAGGTAAGAATATTACAGCTGGTGCATAAGAATTTTGCGACTCGAATACCATACATTTTAGCGACATTTCGTCTATTTACATGAACTCTATTTGGAGGTCGCCCCATAAGAGAAAAAAATATCGTCTCTCTTTCATGAGATCGTCCATTAGAACTGAAACATCGCCACTACCAGAAATTAATCCGCAAATGTCCGTAGAGAATCTGTGCTGACTCGTCGATTTGTGTTCTTCCCTGAAGATGGCGTCATTACGACTATTTTTAGGGTCGCTTGCTGAAGTCAGCAGAACCTACATCCATTTTAACGCTGAAGATATAAAAATAAACCCATATAAGAGCATTGAAATAATAATTAAGCGTTTAAATACTGGTTATCGAATAAAAATATCGTTTGTCAGAAAAAACCGTCAACCGAGAGGCGGTTAGTTTCAAAATGACACAACAGAGCGCTCTTTGCTCGGCTTCATGCGAGTCTTCACATCAGAATCGATATTTCGGAATCTTAGTTCTTTTTCACTTTTTTCCGTGTCAATAATCTCATTTTAGTGACAGTTTAGATTGAGTTTGCAATCTAGTTTTGCCGCTTTTGTAGTCGTTTAATTTTATATGAATTGTGTTTGGTTGTAGGCAATCCGCGCGTGTCGAAAATTCGTCCAATAGTGATTTAAGTATTGTGCGAGCTTGTTTTCGGGTTGTGCACTTGTTCTTCGGAAATCAAATGAGAATGTCAGGTTGTGTTGTGTAACACCAACATTTTCGTTGGAATTCCCGCTGTGGATAAACGGTAAACTTTGAAATTTATACTAACAACGATTTGGCTAGCTTATGCTTGTACTAAAATTATATTTTCGTATGAACTAAATAATAAGAATAATCGTATGTGAGTTACTTTTTTTGTTCGGATTGGACTCATTTTTTCATGCCATCAGCCCAGTTTGATGGGTGGGCTTTTTGCCCGTGGCATTCTGAGACCAGATTTGCTTGTCGGATTGTTTTTTTGTAATGATCCGAATCGCTTTCTCTTACGGTTCTTCCTGCAACTTTTTTTGATTTCTGTTAATTAACCTAACATTGGTCGAGTTCGTTATTCTTATCGGGAGTCAAGAGTGAATCAATTTTTCCTAGTCGATGTTGGGCGCTCTAATGAGAGTCATGTCCGTGTTACTTTCACTCATCGTGGGATTTTTGTGCCTTCGAACGGAGCATACCAAACGAGCATTCGGTTGATAATGTTTTTTACTGCGTGAGATCTTTTTCGATGAAAGTCGCAAGTTATTTCCATCACACCTACCTTAACTGAGCAGCGTAGAATGTTCATTATAATTACGGTACTTAGCGTCCCCCTAATGACTTAATAATGTAGCTGTGTTATAATGAACTGTGATTTAGTGGAAGCAAATTCCGTTTTCGTTCGAATTCTTGCTTGAATATCATTTCCGTGAAGGAATTCAAGAACAGAAATGCCTAAATGGGTAGGTACTCACTTCACTCGTTTGTAAAAATAATTTCAATTTCAAGGAGTATTAAGTATATTATTACCCATTTATTAAAAACCTCGCATTCTTCCATGGACAGTTCATTAGTCTAATTCGTGTTGCTGACCATTTTATGTGAGAAAAGTTGTATCATTATCTAGGAGAAAATTTCTCCATTAAAAACTTGAAGGACCCTCAAGGCCTTCTTGGGGCTTGGGTCTTATCGTATCGATTTTTCCTAATTTATTTTGTTGTCGCATTTGATCTGATCGATTGAGAGGTCCTAAGAACTTTCTTAGCCTTTTTAACTAAGGTAAAATAGTTGCCGAAATTCTATATTCATGCCGGCTTTTTGCTTTTTAAATTATTCTTCATTTGAAATGTCGACGAAAACCATCATTCGTATTATGTTTGAACATTTTATTTTACAATTTCAGGGAAATTTTCACTATTAGGCGTTTAAAAGCAATGATTGCCCATGATGTACGGGTTGGCGGACATGGAATTGAAACCAAGCTCGCCGGGAATGGAGACGGAGTCGGTAAAATCTATAAGTGAACCAGGGTCGAAAGTTAAACGTTCCAAATCTCACAATCACAGAAGCTCTCATCGGTCGCACTCGCATAAAAATTCCAGGTAACGTGGCGTCGAAAATCAATTAATATTGCAATTATGTCTGGAATAGTTAGCATTTTATTGTTCTAATAAGTCTATTCTCTCAGTAACCCTGTCTTATCTATACTTTTTTTCTCTATCAAATTTAGAAATCACATAAGAGAAGAAGATAACATGGCTCCGTTTCAAACGGCTGTGATGATGGAAGAAAACAGGAACGGCCAAGAGGTCATTGATGTCCAAATCATCCCTCAGGTAAGAACTGTACGAGTTGAATACTAAACGCGCTTGATTCCATGACTTGGCATTCTGGTTGGTAAAACGGCGCAGTTTATCGCTGTCAAGTGTTGTCCGAAAGCCCTGCGGAATCACAATTTATTATTAAGACGTTGAGTACGTAGTTGAACTTAGGGGAAATAGCTTTGCCGAGTCGTGAAGAAGTGAAATTACAAACAACGTTGGTTTCTCTTTCATTCAACATCATTCAAGTATCCTAAAAATGGGGTAACGAGACGAAAAATTATTCCACAATAGTTGATTACTCCTTGGACTGGAGTATGGGGAATAAAGTGAGTGTGGAGTATCCCGGAATCATCCCAATGGATTCAGCGTTCAACATTTAGTCAGCCTAGGTACCCAAAAATCATGAATACTCTCTTTCAAAATAGGTAGGTAGGTACCCAATTTGACCTCCAATTGACGCCAATCGGTCGGACCCATCTCAATGGATTCAGCGTTCAAAATTTAGTAGAAAATGATATCCCACATGCCTAGTACCCAAAGGTCCCTAAAATCAAGTTCCGAAAGACACATTTTCACCCAGATTTCGGCTGATTGGACTGACATTTTTCAAAAACCAACTAGAAGAGGGTCGGAAAGAGGTCCCTGACCAAAATTTCAGGTTTTTAGAAGTGTCTGCTACCAAAAAACAGCGTAGGAAGAACATTCTGGTTTTTGGTTTGTTAATCCTTGAATAATTTGACGGTATACGTTTCTTGATGTCTTGATCGAAAAACCGATTTGTCCGTCCCCCATACATCGTCCGTGTGTTTTTTAATGGATTTTCGGCGATCAAGGAGTGTGGAGTATTATTTTCCATGTTTCCAAACCCGAATGCCCCTCCATCCACTCCGTTTTTGGTAAGTCAACTACCTAAAATCCTAAAATTTTGATCGATTCCTTTTCTGAGCCTTCTTCTAGCTGGTTTTTGAAAAATACCAGTCCAATCGGCCCAAATCTGGGGAGGGCACGGGTGAAAATGTATGTTTTTCGGAACTCGATTTTAGGGACATTTGGGCATTAGGCATGTGGGGTATCATTTTCCACTAAATTATGGACGCTGAATCCATTTATAGGGGTCACAGACCGATTGACGCTATTGGGGGGTGGGTATTGGTCAAAATGAGTACCTACCTACCTATTTTGGAAGTCGGGTTTTAAGATTGGTTGATACTTAAGCGTGTGGGGTATTATTTTCTATTACCTTGGAAATTATATACGTGGGATATCGTTTTTCGTTGAATTTTGAACGCTGAATCCTTTGAGATTCGAAAGAGGGTCTTTGAGATTTTTGTGCACCTAAGCGTGTGGGATATTACCTGTGTGTTGGACACTGAGTCGATTGGGCGAGTTTGATTAGAATTAGTCTGGGATGTTACAACACACTCACTGTTTTCCCCATATGCCTAAGTCCCAAAAATCTCGAAACCCCTTGAAGAGGTAAGATCTAGACATCATGAGTTTATACTGACAAATGTTGGGGCCAATCAGAGAGGTTGACATCTGGCATAATTACATACGTGGATTAACCAAGGAATAACGAACCGAAATACTCCTTGATGTAATATTGTAGATCCGTTATGTGGAATCAACCGTGTACCTTCTCCCTCTATGACGTCACATACTTTACTCGAATGACCTCATGAATTCACTGTGCCAAATCTTTCGTCAATTTGGCAGAAAACCTCATACAAACCCTCTTCATACCTAACGAAGAACAAAATTATTATCATCAATACAACTTCATCATCATGTTTCCGTTTGCAGGATGACAATTGGGGTGAAAACACGACTGCCATCACAGGCAACACCTCGGATCAGTCGGGATCCGTCGAAGAGGTCAACCTGTGGCCGTCGGAGCCTGACTCAGGCATGAGTTTGACCTGTTCTCGATACGTCGCCATTGGAATCGCCATTATTATTTCCGCCGTGGCGTTCATCAGTCCAGTTCTCATGATTATTTTACCAAAAATAGGTAAGTATTTGGAACCTGGTTAAATATCGATTCACCCGTAAATGTAGCACTTGTCAGTAGATGCAGTCTACGTTTGCAAAAGAAAGTCAGTTTCATTCGCCAATCGTTTGAGAAACGTATTTTCTTCATGAAGGCAACACTCTCTGATGAGTTCATACTGTTGTCTGTTATTTCAGATTTACTTATCGCTATACTATTTTAGCTCGTTGCCTACCAGGGATATTAATTTTAGCACAATTATCAGCCGTTTAATGCGCTCTCTCAAACAATAGGAAAAAGAAGTCACCTCATGAAGGAGCCAGAATCAAATAATTTTATCCAACTTTGTCCACTTACCTCTTCAAACTCTGCTATCGCAAAATTGCCGGCCGATTCTTTTCTCATATGAACAAAATTCACTGTGAGATAGTCGGTCTCACTAAATGCCGGTATAAGGAAAGTTATACAGTTGAACCCCGCTATAAAGAATGGTATATGGCCAGACAATCGTGGTCCTTACGGAGGGGTGGTCACAAGAGAGTGGTTGGAGGGATTAAACTGACAGAATCTTGTTTAAAGCCTAGTTCTGCATAATGTATTTATCTAATATGATTGTATCCTCAAATAACTTTAGGTCTATAGAGGTAGTACATACATGGATAAAGTATTGAGGATGTAGGTATGTTCTATATTGAAACAGTGAAGTATGAGATGTAGGTGAAAATCCTCCAATCTTCTCTGCACTTGTCCCTTTCTATTAACTAACTTGATGTTCAATTTCTCATTCCACCCCACTAATCATTGCAGGGAATCGCGCGTTCTCTGTTCTGAATGAAAACTGGTGTAGCAGTTTAACTCTTCATCCTTGACCTGGGAACACTCACAACCAGAATATTAGAACAGTAGACATTTTGGTAATCAAATAAAAATGAGCAGGATGATTATGGTGATGCACAGGGAGGGGATGAGCGAAATTCTGGTTCCCGGTGGGATACCATAGTGGTCTTCATACGTGGGATTACCGAGAGGTTTGGATCCGCTAGTAACTGGTCATGTTTCTTACAGTGGGTTGTCTTTAAAGAGAGGTAAAGCCATCAGAACAATTCGGGGGTGAAAGGAATTGATCTTTGCCGAGATGTGGTCTTTATTGAAGGAGGTTTTATCGGGAGTTCGACCGTATATGGCTTTGTATCGATTTTTTAAATGTTTTCTCACATTTTTTTTTTTCCAAATTATGTGAAATCGATTGATGCAAACAGTATTATTAGGTTCTCTAGTGGTCCTCCAAATTCCCAGTAATGAAAGTGAATGAGCCAGTGGTCAACCGTCGAGCTATGTAGTGTTTTAAATTCCTCTGCTCACATTAAAGATGGTGAATACGAATGAGGCGCGGTAACCTTTAAATTAGTCTCTTGGGCGTCATATGCAGACGAGCGAGGGAACTGAAAGGCCCAATTGGACGGAGACCTGTTTGTTGTTAGGTTTTACTTTATTAATTGTGAAAAATGTAAAAAATTTCTACCTTTTTCTGAACTCAAGGGAGGGATGCCGCTTTGTTCGTTGGGCTCTTAAAATGCTCAATAATTTCTATCAAATAGTCATCTTTACAATGTTTAAGTATAAATAATGTATGCACTGTTGTGATCTTCTGGCGATCAACTAAAAATTGCGAACTGGTTTTGGTTGGTTATTCCTCGAATAATGAAGTTCAGAACATTTAATAAACACAGTCCATAAACAAGTTCAAAATGTGTTTTTTGAAAAATAGATTTTCGATATTTTTGGCGGTCTAGGAGTGTGGGGTATCATTTTGGACTAAATTTTGGAACCTGAATCGAGAAGAGTAGTCCCCGTACTCCTATTCCTAGGGGTAATCAACCCCCGTGAAAGAATTAGCGGCGTTTTTCGATTGGTGAAGGTAGTGGATTCTCTTGGTGTACTCCTCACTCAACCAACTCATGAATTGTGTCATTTGAATGGAATACGCTGTTGTCGGCGCTCCGCAGATTTGAAACTTTTCCCTTTCCTTTTTCAGGTTTCTTCCCGTCACTGGGAGCCAGTCTGAGCGCGGCTGAACGTGAACAACTTCTGAGTTGTGGAGCCGAATGTCGCGGAACTCTCGTGTCCCTCTCATTCAAACTGTTCCTTCTCGGCGCAGGCGCGTGGGCCCTTTTTGTGCGGAAAGCTCGAGCCACGCTTCCTTGTATATTCATGTTCAGAGCGGGCGTGCTCCTCCTCGTGTTCATCTGCACCTTCACTTTCTGGCTTTTCTACGTTGTACAAATTACAGAAGGTAATCTTGACAATTGACATTTTTCACTCCGCACTTTTTTATACAAATTAGCGTACTCAAACAATCATTTTCTCAGCACCGAGCGTAGAGATGTCCTCCAAGAGTAGCTACCTACGTTATTTTACCATTGGTAGCCTATTTACGTTGCAATTCAACATTTTTCAGGAGCAAGTGAGTCTGCCACAGGAGAAGTATCGCTTGAGTACAAAGCTCTCGTGTCATTCGCGTCGAGTTTGACAGACACGCTTCTTTTCATCCATTATTTAGCTGTAGTTTTGCTGGAAATTCGACACCTCCAACCAGCTTACTACGTTCAAGTAGGTTCAATTTCCTCGTTTCAATTCTCATACTTTAGGCACTTGATTGAGAGTTCCACTCGAATTTATAATCTAAAAAACCTGACCTGTTTTTCAAGTGTTTTTATTTTGACAAATTTTTTTTTATTCGTTCCAGATTGTTCGAAGTCCTGACGGTGAAAGCAAGTCTTACGCCATTGGCAATCTGAGCATCCAACGAGCGGCGGTTTGGATTCTCGACAAGTACTATACAGAATTCCCTGTGTACAACCCGTACTTGGAACGGATTCCAGTTTCAAAATCGCGGAAGCCAACGTCTAGCTTCAAATATTACGAAGTTGATGGAGTCAACAATTCGACATTACCAGTGAGTATGCTTCTAAGACGATTTCTAGGTAATGGGCAATTGGCCATTTCCTTGAAGCATGCATCACTTGAATTCCACTTATTTGTCATTTATACATTTGTCATTTTTTTAAGTGGGGAAATACAATGAACACTGAGAAGAACAAAGGGTGGACAAACTATTTTTTGTCACAAATCATTGTAATATAACTTCTATATCAGTGTATAATATACACTGATTATACTGATTGACACATATTATGTGTCAAGCATTTGTATAATTTCTATTGTATTTTCAGAATCAAGCGAGGAATGGTTTGAACTCCCATTCTAGAAGAAGAGATTCTAGTCATAACGAAAGATTCTATGAGGAGCACGACTATGACAGGAGAGTGAAGAAGAGAAGAGCCAGGCTCGTCACAGCTGCTGAAGAAGCATTCACTCATATCAAAAGATTACATCACGAACCGAGTAATTTATATTTATATTATTTATTGTATATTTGAGATGGAAATGACAAATGTGGAAAACATCAGTTCGACGAGGTGTACCTTTGGGTCAAAAACTCTCAGGATCTCAGTTTCTACCTATCAATGGTTGATGAAAAGAAAATTAACAATACACTCAAAGAAAGTGAAGCATAATGGGTGAAAAGAGAATAAACTCTACAATAAACAAGGGTGGCTCCTCGAGAAAGTTGATGTCGGGGTTGGGAGACACAAAGTTGGAGCAGCCAATGCTACCTACAACACCAAATGCACTTCTTTTTTTTTCTTTTAATGAAATATTTAAATTTTAAGCAAAATCTGAATAAGTTTAGTAGTATTTCGAAAATAAAAACTTTTAAATGGGAAGAAAATTGGTGCACACCATTGAATTAATGGGTTGGTAGCCCTGGGAGTTTAGCATGTTTTCATTTATATGTGATGTCGTCGTCCAAGATCTGCCCTTCCTCGTAGTTGGAAAGCATCATGATGGGGGTTTCACTGAGTGACACACGACAATAACGAGTATAAAAAGGGTTTATTATGACTTTAAATGTATTAGAACTATTACACCTGAACAAGCATACTCTCCCAGGCACTTGATCAAAATGTTTATACACAGAATACACAGGGACCAATAACAGTCGACCCTTCTGGTCATAGATGCGCTCTCTGACTGAATGTACGGTCCGGAAGTGCCACACGGGGTGCTGTGAGCAGCTAGTGGCGACACAAATGTATTGTTCGAGCAAAATAAGAGCTGGTGGGTAAATCCAATTTAGGTTGTAGGTAGCATGGAGGTCCGTCGGGCATCTCTACGTCACATATAAATAAGGTTTTTAAATAAATTTACAATTTTTTGTATATTCAATTATCGAAAATAATATACGAGTCGCGTTTATAAAGTAAGGGCCGTTTGGTCACAGAAAAAAATGTACTCATGAGAAACAAATTTTATTGTCATATTTAGTTAGGTACAATCTTTCTCTACTTCTCTACATAATCGCCGTTCACTTGTAAGCATTTTTCGTACCGCTGCACCAGCTTCTTTAACCCCTGTGCATAGAAGCTTGCCGCCTGAAAGTGGAGAGTGGGTCTTTGCTTTTTGTGGTCGTCGGTGAGCGTTTTTGGTACCCACCTTGCACACAATTTCCTGTGTCCGAGGTTTTCTGTGACAATATTGTAAACAGTAGTGCGTCCAAGTTGAGGAAATTTTACAGCCAGGCCACTAATTGTCAATCGACGATCAGATCGCTGTGTTTGGTCCACTTGTGAAACGATTTCATCGGTCTGGGTACTGGGCCTGCCACTCCGCTCTTCGTCATGGATATTTGTTCGGCCATTTTTAAAAACCACGGCACCATTGTCTAACCTTTCCTTCACTCATAACTGTAGGTCCGTAAACAAGGCATAACTCCCGATGAATTTCAGCAGCCGACGATCCTTTTGCACATAAGAAACGAATCACAGAACGCACTTCACAGTTGGCGGGATCAACGATTTTCGCGGCCATTGTTCTTTGCATTCATTGACAACAATACAACTTCAGAATCAAAACAAATCACGCTGTAGCTTCGCAATGTGTCAGTAGATGGCGCTGCAGTAGTAAAACATTGCTTCGAAGCGCCAGTATTTCCATGCGAATTAAGGCTACGTCTTACTATATTTCTTTTGTGAAACTAACAGTAATATCCCACGGATAATAAAGTTGTCTATTAATAATAAAAAAAAAGGCTCTTCCTTTATGAACGCGCATTGCACATAACTATGGCGTAAGAGGCGTTTGACTCGTTTCTTAGAAGTATATTGAAAGCATTGTCAATTTGATTTCAGCCGGAGGTTTGCCCATGGACGCTCATGAAGCCGCTCAGGCAGTTTTCCCTTCGCTGGCTCGAGCTCTTCAAAAATATTTGAGAGTCACTCGACAACAGCCGAGGCACAGCGTTGACTCGATACTTCAACATCTGGCGCAATGTTTGTCTCACGACCTGTCGCCAAGAGCATTTCTTGAGAGGTTTCTTCATCCAACTCCTGTTCTCCAGGTAAAGATGTATTCAGAACTCTGTACGTGTTATCTCTGGCTGCCCTGAACCATTCATCTCTCTCGCCAAATGTCCAGTGTTTTCTTGTTCAGCCATAAAACACACCTTGTGGTATTTTCAGAGCGAGAAGGAGCAAAAAGAGGTTCAATCCTGGTCCCTCATTTGCGACCAAGTCCTCTCCCAACCTATCAAAAAAGGCGCCGTGTTCCAACTCCGCCAAAACGACGTGTCCCTTCTATGTACAGTCCACCAACTGCCTCATTTCAACGTCACAGAAGAGGTTATCGACCCCGCGTCCAACAGGTTCGTTCTTAGACTAAATTCTGAAACGTCCGTCTGACCCAAGCCCAAAAACTGTCATAACAACACTCGATTTATATGACAGGACGTTTAATTATTTTTGTTGTGATAATAATTTCGTAAATTTCCCTTTCAAAAGTACTCATAAGTAGCCCTTTATTTACGATGATTAGGTTCATTACTGACACGGAGAGAAAAAAAATCAAACCACTCTGCGAGTCATCTTATTTATTGACTAAGTACTAATGCGAAATTCGGAATAGTGTTGTGAAGAGCGATATAAGCTGACATTGACTGTAAACCCCCCCTTTTTTAGTATTTGCAGCAATGATCCGTTCCATGTTCCAAAATATCCAAAACCTAGGAGTCACTCCAATCCTCTATTAATTGCATACTATATCCGCCAAAGAAAATTCCGTTGGCGCTCTTATCGCTCTTCATATCCGCTTGTTTGAAAGTCCGTAAATTGCAGAAATTCTTAATATTATATCGAAATATTACAAATATATTTTTGTGGTTTCAACAAAAGGACTCGAACAATAACTACTGTCCCTCTGATCTACGATAGAACCCGTGACATTGCTTTAAATGAAATCCAGATTGATATTATTGCATCGTGCCTGAATTTTAGATATAAATTGTAATTTCGTTGACATTTTTGGCGAATGTGTAACCGTGTTATCGAGTTCGTCACAGAGAAGTGCGCAATATCAACGCTTAGGACATACGTTTGAGACAACATACCCGGTTTTTGTAATTTACGCTTCGGTTTTAGTAAGACCGAAATCGACGCTGTGTCCCAAAGTTCACCCTTTTTTGGCTAATTTCCCAATGTTTAGGTTGGAAAGAGTTACATCACGAGTTCAAGAAACCTAACTACTCCAGTAAATTCTGACACCCCACTTGGATAAGTGATTTTATACCAAAGAGTGTACATTTACTCAACGCCGAAAATTATAATTATTATATATTTAACGCAATAGCTTCATCACAAATGCACAAAGGAGAAATAAATGGTGCTGATTATTGACATTTTTTTGCTCAAAACAACGGTTAAATATTCCACGTGATGCGACTCTACCCAGAGGATCTCTTTTGACACAGACTTTACTATCCAGGGCGTTGAAATAAGGTTAGCAGCTTTTAAAGGGTCGATTTTGCAACTCGTTTGCTACAAGAAATGTCTCAAGGACTTTACTTTTTAGAGGCTTGGCTTCCGAGTTATTCTAGATTTGAAATGTTGATAAGAGCGTTAAATTTAACTACAGATGGGCTCCTCAATCTCTCCATTAAATGAGTACTGGTATTCACTAATTTAGCCCAATGTTGGAAAATTAACGAAAACGCGAAACCTTGTCAATATTTAGCCGGGTGTAAAAAACACTTTCCCCAACAAAATTTCCGCGTTCTTTTGTGGAATTTTTTTTTTTTTTTTTTTTTTTTTTTTTTCAAAATACCTGCTTTTTAACGGTATATTCACATTTACTTTTGTGACCTAATTTAAGGGGGAAAAATGAGATGTCACCAAAATCGTGGTATCGAATGCCACGAAATTAAGAGAGGTAAGTGCCAATTACTGAATTATTTTTCAAGCTAAATTGAATTGTGACACTCCCAATCTCGAAAATGAGTAGGTAAGGTGCTTTATTGGAGAGATTGGGGGGTGATTGCAGAAGGGAAATTTGACGCTCTTTCCAATGGTGTACTCAGATTTGAGATTATCTGCTAAATGAGGGTGATTATGGCCGTTTTTGGTCGAAAATAAGAAACAAATCTTTCACTGTGAATAACCCTGAAACGAAGTCTCTCACAAATAAGTCCTTTTAGGCACTTTTGGTTGCAAATGAGTTGTAGAATCGACCCCTTGAAGGCTGCCAACCTTATTGCTCAACACCCTGTTTAACAAAATCAGTGATTTGTTCTTTAAATTTGGACGACCTGTGCATTGTCCACGGCAGGCTAGTCTCAAATGAAGCATTGAAAGTACCTACTTCATAGATAACCGATTATTGTAATCTCAAAATATTTTTTCCAAAATTAATTCTCAATAGTTGATTTGCGCACTTCTTTACATTCTCTTATACCTACGTTGTATCATCATAGGAATAAAAATCGTTATCACATCAATTACATAACCAATATCAAAGATACTTGCTTGTAATATTTAAACAAAATTGAAACATGTATTGTATAGAACTTATAATCATTTAACGAGACTTATTTTGAAACTGTACATTCCATGACGTGTATCTATTTATATTTATTTCAAAAAGACCAAGTTGCTTGTTGATCTTTAAACCAAAATGTATATTTATTACGTTGGAAAGGTTGTGGATTGCTCTTAACGTATTGACTCCCCCACTGTAACTATCTCAAGTAATCATATCATGTAAACGAATTTGCTTATTGAAAGTCTCGCCCCACCGTAGTGATTAGTTAGAGGCTTTTCTTCATCATTCACCGGTGACATTATAATCTAATCAAAATATCAATATCTCACACGATCTACGTCACTATAGAGTAATCCCCAATAGTAAAATTGTAAATGTGGAGTTTAGATGCGTACAAATAGTAGTCGGTGGTGTATTCAGGTGCCATTTGTCTGCGCTCACGAACCTTTTCAATCAACTTTTCATCTTTTTGATAAGTTTTTGGAATTGAAAACGACGGAGGAAATTCATGTGCGCTCACTGATGACAACCTTAACGTCAAAAAACGCATAATATTATTTTCCTCCTCCTAACGCGCTACAAATCAGTTGCACAATGCAGGAGTAGACATCGTTTATTTATTCATTTTTGAGGCTGCCATACTAGTGCCAGGCCTTGACGTGACATTCCCAGTCTTAGTATTTTCATTTTTATTACTTAACTTATAAAATGTTTGTCTTGAAGTAATTATAATACTTTTTGCCATCCAAAGAACGAGTATTATTATATAAATTAAGGGAACTATAAGTCAATTTATATTGATTTTTCTCGTATCAATTGAATTTTGGGGTCTTATTCAACGTTGACAGTGCCAAAGTAAAATTTTACGAAGGCACGTTAATTCAACTGCGTGATCAGTAACAAAGTAAAATTAATCAATGAATAATTATAATGATGAATATCGTGCAATATCATTAAATTGGTTTGGCTACTCATTCGATACCAAAGAATTAAATCTGATTGGCTCTGAAAGCGCTGCTGGGTAGTGAGAAATGTAAATGTAATCCCCATCTTGATTCGCCATGAATGTAGCCCTGTGACTTAATTAGTCAACGATTTATCTCTTGAAAATGGAAAATAATCGTAAGAATGTCATTTTGTTGTCACAACTTCAAATTTCAACTGCAATTTATATTTTGTAGTAATTCAATAGGTTATAACGGTTTTGTAGTGCTCATAATTTATAGGTTTTTGAAGGTGATCACGTAAAGAGACCCATAGGTTCTGAGGTGAAAAGCTCTTCTTAATTTGGCGACCAAAATTGTGGTAACGTCACAGAGCTGAAATGGTGATGGTCAGAACGAGTGCCCGTTCTCCAATGGAGGACTGCTGACTACGTCAACTAGACCATGTTAGAGCTGGTATGTTTCTAAGTAATGAGAAATTTGGGTGAATAACAATCAATGTGTGTCTATGTAGATGATACCATTATGTACAAAAAACATGAAACCTTGGCCATCTTTCAATCAATTATCTTACGTGTCAATTAATTGTTCAGAAAAAATATCGTGTATTTCCCAAATCGACTTGAATTAGTCGAAACCCATTTTGTCAATATTAAATTCTCACAAATTGCCCATTACTTTGATTCAAACGTATAAAATCCTACGTGATTACCTTCGTATCATACTATCTTCCTCCTGTATCGATTGTTACTCTTGATATCTATTTGAAACTATCCAAATCATAAGGTATTCTTCTAAACTATCATTACTCTTTAAAATCCTATCAAGACTTGGTCAATAATTAACATAATATCAATCGGACCAATAGAATTGTATTAAATAGCGTTAACGGAATGAACAGTCAAAATGCCCCCCCGCCTTCCATATCCATGGGTAATCCAAAATTGAACTCCACGTCCGATCCACTCAGTGGTCTTAGCGCGTTGAAACGTGTTTGAAGCGGAAATTTGTAAACGAAAAAGGGAGGATTCATAATACTCAATTATTATCATTAATATAAGTGTACATAATAAGTCTAATTTTATAATGTTTTGATTTTAACCTTGGTCGTGGTTGATTGTAGTAAGATTCTTACTTCTGATGTTCCTATTTTTTCATAATTATTTTGTAGTTAGAACAACTTTTTGTTGGTAGGCTTTTCTACTCTTTTATTACTTTTTGAAAATATTTATTGACTTTTGATATTTTTTTTCGATAATTTTTATTGTGAGCAAATATTTATGTAAGCGTAGGATCCTTTTGCCCAATTTAGTTATTTTTAATCGTTTCCTTTGGTCGCTAGTTTCCAAAAAATTGCTCTATTTCTCACTAACAGAGCTTTGAGTTTCAGAAATGAATTTTGAGAAGGATGTAAAGGGGTGGGGATGAGCCTTTCAAATTCTTGGTTCCCGGACTAGTAGATGAAGAACTGACTCACCGAAAGTGAAGTAAAGAGAGGAAAACTAAGGGATCATTTCTTTTTCTCGTGGGGGTGAGCGACGAGAAATGAGTGATTAGGTATGTTATCGCGTCCATCTTTCAAGTTCCCTTTCTATGCTAAGCATTCTATGGCATGTATTTCTGAAGAAGTTCTGGAAACGTGAAGCGGTATAACATAACTAAAGTCAATAGTGGCCTAGAATGGAATCTATGGTCAGGAATCTGAAATGAAGGAAGTCCTATTTCACCGTCCTTTCTGGCCTGCAAGATGGGTCGCGCACATTGAGTGCCCCTAATTAGAAGCTCAGCCTCCACTTTTAACTTTGAAACCAGAAAATTCCAAAACCCTCTCCACTGGAGTCCATCTAATTGTCATAATCAATAGTCACAGGTGACAAAGTTCTTATTACTCAAATCCACTCAACTCATTCAACTAAGAGTGACACTATTTCAGTCGATAGATTGGGTAGAGACAATTGTGACATGCGAAGCTGCAATAGGTGACACCA
Organism: Cyrtorhinus lividipennis; assembly: GCA_019603395.1. Lineage (NCBI taxonomy): Eukaryota > Metazoa > Arthropoda > Insecta > Hemiptera > Miridae > Cyrtorhinus > Cyrtorhinus lividipennis. Next base: position 18,076,065 of record CM034002.1, on the reverse strand, counting down.
TTTTCAACTTTGAAACCTGAAAATTCCAAAAACCTCCCCTGGAGGTGACTGTCAGTCCAGTTGTTACAAGCTGACGTCACCTAAAGGGGACAGAAAATTCATTTCTCAAATCCACTCAACTCATTCAACTAGGAGTGACACTATTTCAGTCATTAGATTGGCTAGAGACAACTGTGACATGTGAAACTGCAATAGGTGACACCATTTTCAACTTTGAAACCTGAAAATTCCAAAACCCTCTCACCTTTAGGTGACATTATATCAATCCGTCAAATTATCACAAGCAAATGTCACCTACAGGTGACAGAGGTCTTATCACTCAAATCTACTCAACTCATTCACCTTAAAGTGACACTATGTCAGTCGTTAGATTGGCTAGAGACGACTGTGACATGTGACACTGCAGTAGGTGACACCATCTTTAACTTTATAACCTGAAAATTCCGAAACCCTCTCCCTTTTACGTGACATTATATCAGACGTCAAATTATCACAGGCAAATGTTACTTACAGGTGACACTTCTTATCACTCAAATCTACTCAACTCATTCACCTTAAAGTGACACTATTGCAGTCGTTAGATTGGCTAGAGACAACTGTGACATATGACACTGCAGTAAGTGACACCACCTTTAACTTTATAACTTGAAAATTCCAAAACCCTCTCCTCTTGAGGTAATACTGTGTCGGTCCATTAATTTGTCACAAGCAAATGTCACCCATTTTCTATTACTTCGCCACTTTAAGGTTACATTTTTTGTACTCGTATCATGGTGGCTATGAGGGAGTAATCTGGTTACTGATACCCAGATTTGCTTTTTGTATCTCTGCCCCCCCCCCCCCCCTCAACTCTTGTGAAGATTGGATTCTCCCTAACAACAGAGTCTGACTTCTGCAGGGGTCACCTATCCATGTAGAGGCCCTTTCTCATCTCTATTGGCCTGTCCTCGGAGTCACTAGTGCCTACAGAGCTGTTAGCACCCCTCCATCTTCCAGAATCTTAGCTCTCATGTTACATATTAAATGTTTTACCACTGTTCAGGCTGGCAGCTTATTTTACAGCTGTTTTGAATGTAAAAGAACGCCTTCATACACAAAACAAAATTTGAAAAGCGTGACTAAATGCAATATAGATGCAGCAAGGATTTACTTTCTTGTTCTTGCCTACTTATGAATGAGATCTGACTAATAGTAAGGTCAATAACAGAGTGATATGGTCTCAGTACACCAAATAAAGAAAAGTCACACTTTTAGTTCCCCAAGACGCTGAAGTCTCTCTCTTGAAATCCCCTTGGAGCTAGTGTCAACGATAAGACATCGTAAAAGGTGAAGTATAAAGGAACTAGCCTCCCATTGGAAACGAATTATAGTTCTTCCCACTGATGTAATTTTACGTTGTACAGTTACTATACTTGATTGAATTCTTCTTAATCATCTCTTCATACCAATTTTAAACGCTATCACGCGGATAATCAAAAATATCCCCTCAACTTGAGGTTCTAAACCTAGCAAACCAAGAACTGCTATCTCGGACCAATAGTTACTCTTCTCCGAACATATCATCCTCTCGGAGTCGTTCAAATCGATAAAAATCATTCACATTAGCGATGGCAATAACCTTACGAAAAATATGTACCTACCATAGAAACAGTTAGTCATTGTATGCTTATAGTATTTACAAACTGTTTGAATTTGAAGTGCCGCGTTTTATGTTTTTTTTTTTTTCTTTTTTTTTTTTTTTTTTCATTTTTTCTTCAAATACTTAGATGTTGAAGTTTGACGCTGCGTGTCAAGTGAAATTGCTTGAAAACAAAAACAGAATAAATTTTATGAGAACGTTGGTTTTCTCAGTGTTCTCTTTTTTTGTGAAAATATGCGAGTTTGAGAATGATGTTATATCTATATATCATAATTAATGCCTGTTGTAATTTGATTGCCTTGAGGAAAAAAAATTCATAAAATACTGGTTGTTGGTTGGCGTGGTTTTTTGGCTTACGAAACTCGGATATATTTTTTTAAATATTAGTTGGACGTTGAAATTATTAGCACACCTATTTATTCTTGAAGACAGACGTAAGCCCAAGATATTAAGCACGAATTTTTTTTTTTAAATCATATTAATTTAAGCTCAGTGAAACGAAGTTAATTCGAAAATAATCAAATTCTTTAGTTCAATCATCAAAACTGGAAAAAAATATCAGGTTGAATTACCGCCATTACTGTTTGATAATGTATTTTTTTAATCTCAATAAAGTGCTAGTGATTTGTATTCTATGTAAGTGTCCAGATAAGCTCTTTTTCCCGTTGATTTCCCTATTTTGTTTTCTCCGTGGAACTTGATGAGAAAAGAAGGGGTTGAAGGATGAAACAACCAATCAATAGTCACAATTTATAATTTATTATAATTTTGTGGCGATTGAAGGGAACAAAATTGCATCTTATCACTTATGTTACACTTAATTTGAATCAGGCGTACAACAAAGACCGGCTAAAGAGAATTGGTTTCTTGTTATTTCTCTTAGATGAAGATTGCAATGTGTTATACCACCGCGATAAATGGATGAAGCCTTCCTTCTCCGAGTAGTTCATCGAAGATATCTGATCGTAGAGGAGATCGTAAATTTGTCTGTCAATTTTGGAAGGGTTTGGGCCTGCGAGGAACGTGTTGTCAGCCAACCATCCGTTCAATTCTTTCAACACTTGGGCGGATTCCTGTAACATGCGAAGATTTTGAAGTCATAAAAAAGGCATCTCTAGTGATGATATACGGTATATAGTGATGATAACGGTAAGCACTTTAGCTAAGTGCGTTCTAAACTTGACAGACCACAGATTGGTCATTCTCGCTTAACAGGATAGATTAAGTTGGCCGAAACATTTGCTCCTTCCAGGTTCCTGAAAAACTTCTTAAGCAGGATCCACGGTAGGCCGGGTGGGCAAGTGCGTTCTAAACTTGTCAGACCACAGATTGGCCATCTCGCTCAACAGGATAGATTAAGTTGGCCGAAACATTTGCTCCTTCCAGGTTCCTGAGAGACTTCTTAAGCAGGATCCACGGTAGGCCGGGTGGGCTAAGCCGGATGAGTACATTCGGACCGGCATGACGTCCACACCGAAAGCAAAGCCAACCGGATTCTTTCTACCTGACAAACTTCTCTGTTTCCTGCTGGTAGCTCCGCTGATGTTAGTCAAGTCTACGGTTCAGCCATTGAATCTGGACGAGGCCAGGACATCTCCTGGGAGCAGTGCTTGAGTCTAGTCCCTCGCGTATCCCTGCTCAGATACACCATCCCTCAGGAGCCAGAGGAAGGGATGAATATCGTACCACCGGCTCATGACAGGCTTTAGAGACCCTTCAGGTCGAACCACTTTCTGGTTAGCCTTTTAATAATTTTTCCATTTTGAATCTGGCTGTTATTATAGGGTTGCGTATCGTACCACTGCCCTGTTTTCTCTCACTTCCTTGACCTTCTTGTTAGGGATCCTCCTTGGTCAGGTTGTTGGCGTGGGCTACAAGCCCGTATCCCACATAACGGAGCCTGACAGGCCCCCCATAGTACTTACCACCGGGCTGTCAAGAAATCTGTTAGCATCTCCTTTTTGACCTGGGTCTTGCAGATAGGGCAGATAGTTATGAACACAATGGATCGGTTGAAATGCACTGTCGGGGGCCCCTAGCCTTCATAACACGCTTGATAATGCATTTAAATATCGATTTTGACTTCGAGATCACTGTATCAATGTCCGTTACATCTTTTTGGCGGTGACATATTTGGGAAAACAATAACGGTTACATTTATTAGGCGCCTAGACCTAGTTCATTGTGAAGACTAGACCTAGTTCATTGTTTTGTATAATTCTTTGTGTCGTTGCTTCCAAATTAGACGGGTTTCCCTTTTCGTTGGAATGGAAGTGTTTAATTTGTTTTCATTGGGGTGTTTGAAGCATGAACGACTGGAAAGAGTGATTGAGATTTGTATGGATCTGGGATTGATTGCGTATGTGTGTCCTGAATGTGGGAAGAATATGTCTCTCAGACCATGTCCTTCAAAGCAAGATAGGTTTGAGTGGGTCTGCAGGACAAAAGCAGCTCCTTCCCATCGAGTGAAAAGGAGTGTTTGTTTGGGATCTTACTTGGAGCGAGCATAGCAGGATGTCAATTCAATTCCTGACATCCTGCTACTGACTCATATCGATTATCTCGCTTGACAGAACATATCGATATATTAGGGCGCCATGACAGGGGCCCCGGACAGTGCATATTTACCAATGGAATCTTCTGGCTGCTGTTGGAGGTCATGTGTTTAGTGCAAATTACTTTATCAACCAAAATTGACTCATTTTGGTCAAAATGTTAGTTTAAAAAATGAGTTAGAAACTATTTCTGAATGAAAAAAAGCGCGCCTGATCGACTGGACTTCTCTTTCCTGCCAACAGATCGAGCTCAAAATGCAAATTTCAATACCACGTCTATCGTGCAACGCCGCGTATCTCGAGGAATTTCTTCATTATGAATTGTTTTCCAATTTTCACGTGATTGGTCAAGGAAGTACATTATTACAAACTAGTTATAATCATCAAATGTGATGAAAATGGCTATAGTTCACTGCAAATCACCTTATTAGCTCCCCTGAAAAGTTGACAAAAATGAGTTACGCTGTGCAGCTTCGACGCAATATTATTACTGAAGCCGCTCAGCTTTTGTTCGGCTTCCTTGATTTGTACCAACTTTATGCGGGTTGGGATCGGCACGGCCAGGGATAACACCCGGCATTAGTGTGGACCCTGCTTGATCCAACATGGTCTGCAGCGACAGATGGTAGAAATAGACATCAGCGAACATCACAAACCTGAATCTGGTTGATGTTTTTCACGTAAATTTGGGCATACTCTTCCCATTGCTTTTCCATCGCTTCCCGCTCGGCGTCACGAGCTGAATCACCCACTGGTACTCCCATGCTCAAAATTTAAATTTAACCACCTGCGAACAAAATATTTTAGGAATACATTATGTAAAATGTGTCAAGGGTTACTAATTCAGCTTGATTTAAATTATTATAATTACGAACAAACATCGGTGTACTTACGTGCTGTCTACAAGTTATTCTACAGAATTATATCTATCCAAAGTATGTTATATTACATACATTTTACTACATACACACAATACACGTAAACAAAGTAACAGAACAACACAGCCAACTGCTTTATGGTGGCCACAAACTACTAACTATAGTTTCGATACTTAGTATCGATGTTCATAGATTGAGGCGGTTATTTCTATGTTTCACTCAACAAATATTTTTTCCTTCATTGATTACTTACGAAATGACATTTCGTGATTATTAATTTGAATCGAGATCTTGATGCAGCGAATCGTTGCTACAATGAATCGATTTCAATGATTCGATCTGATGATTTGACCAATTGGAGAAATGCAAAAACCACTTCATACTGAGGATGTACATTGCTAGGGTCGATGCTGACATGAAACGTTACCCATTGATATGAATTAAAAAAATATGTACAAACATTTAACTAAAAACATCAAAATTTTATAAATAATATCTTTAAGCTTGCATAAATGAGGGAGGAGGAGCTGATAAGGCAGAGCCTCCGTTAAAATTAAACAAATATGTGGGTTAGGGATGCTGCGAATAATAAACTAAGAAATAAAGTGTGTCATCAATCCCCGACCATTATAATTAAAAGCTTGACTAGTTTGAGGATATATTTAAAAAATGACTCTCTAACACTCCTTCTCCTTAATCCCGTTCCGATATTTGATCAAACTAAGTTCAGTTGAAAAAAAGAATCACTCACAAGGCACCTAAGTGGCAATGCTAAATATCTGATGGTAGTAAATTGTATGACAGATGAGCGTAGGTATCCAAAAATTTGAATTTTTACGGAATATACCAGACGTTTTTCCACCATTTTGAGAAAACCGAACGGTTAGAAAAGAACCACTGGGTTGGCAGGGGAGATGAATATTATTGTCTAGGAATAGACGAAAACAAACATGGGCACAACAACCGAATAGAAATCATCTTCTGATTCCGGAACAATTATACACAATACCCAGTATGCCAGGAAAATACCCATAGCCACATGGGCGCCGACTTATCAAAAACTTTGGGTGGGCTCAATTGCACCGGGGGGTCTGGGGGGTATGGAATACCCCCCAGGAACAGGGGGCTCCGGGGGCACTCCCCCGGAAATTTTTTGAAATTTTAAGGTGCTCAGAAGCATTTTTAGGCTATCTTTTTACTTACACAGTATTAATAAACCAGGGAAAAAAACCTCAAAACACAATACAATTTGTTTGGATGATGAGTAACAATCAAGTTTTGACTAAAATAAAATAAAAAATTGCTTTTTATTGAGCATATAAAATTTGTTTGAAGTATTTTTTCAACTTTTTAAGTGAAGATTGCTCATTGTTTTTGTTCTTTTATAACAACATTAGAAGTGTAATTAACAGTAAACCAATCAACTTCATGTATAAGTTTTAATAAATAGGTCCATCGCCTGTTATGAAACCTAGGCCTATTGAAAAATTTTGTTCTCAACTTAGCTCTTTAATAGGATAATTTGCTTAGAATTCAAAGTTAGAAAATCAAGTATGGATGAAAAAATAGGTAACAAAACTGACTGTTACTAAGAGGTTCAAAAGCTATTTATTTTAGGTAAAGGTTACATAAGTTTCAATCAAAAATATTCTATTTATTTTAGGTAAAGGTTACATAAGTTTCAATCAAAAATTAAGTTCTTGTATTTTAAATGTATGTGTGTTTTTGTATTTGTGTTTAAAATACAGCCAACCTCTTTAAAAAATAATTTAAGTAGTATTGAATGAAATTATTGTAGCCTAAATAACAGAATTCTGAGATAAAGAATTGCTGAAAACTGTCTTTAAAAAACATGACATGAAAAATTGACATTAGAATGTAAAGTAAACAGAATTTGAGGCTTTACCTGAAACTTTTATCCTTAGAAGAGAAAACAGAACAGTTTGTCCTTAGAAGAGTGCAAAACTGGATCTTCTGACTGGATTCCTTTTAATGAACTCGTTGATGACTTGACAAATGTCTATTTCTTCCAAAATATCTTGATGAGCATGAGTTATCGCTAAGTTGTTGAGTCTTTTCTGTCCCATTGTAGCTCTAAGGTAGGTTTTGAGGCGGCGCAGGGCACTAAATGAACGTTCGTTAGTTGCTGACGTCACCGGCACAACTTGAAGCAGTTTCAAGCCTTTCACAAGTTCTGGTAACATTTCCTTCACACTGGGTTCTAGTTCAAAGTACTTTTTAACATCATTCAACGTACGAAGTTGCAGCTTCTTTTGTTTGGAAATGTCACTTAACATTGACAAATGTAAGAATAATCTGTCAGTGTCCAGATCATTTTGAAAAAACTCTTTAGAGCGTGTCATATCACTTTTTTGTCCTTCGTTTAAAACAGACAGACACTCCCTTTCCACTGCAATGACCTTTGACAGTCCTGTTGCATCAAATCTGCTGGCAACACAAGACCTCACAGTTTCACAAATTTCAATGTATTTGATTTTAAAAAATTCAGCTGGTGTGTTGAATGTGTGGGGTGCTCCAGCCTCCTTGTTTTCATACCGTTGAGGAATGCGGCGTTTTCTTGCTAGTTCCGGTTCAGCTACTGATGGTGGCTTCACTGATAGGCAAAACTTCCAGAAGTCCTCAAACCCTCCACGCTTTTCTTCCAAAATACAGACTAGGTTAATAAACATATCTTATCTCTTTATTTTATGAAGTCTTTTGTCTTTACTTTCTAAACATTGAAATTGATTAATTTAAATTTTAAGGATGACAAGAATATTTAACAGTTATTAAAACGCTGTTTTCTGTTTTCAATAATTCCGATACTCGGTCAACTGTATACTTTTAACAGATTCTTTAAGTTAGACAATTGAAATTTTGGGGGGGCTCCGCCCCCCCCAAAATTATTTTTGAGGGGGCTTGAGCCCACCCAGGCCTTATGGAGTCGGCGCCAGTGCATAGCCATAATCAACTTCGTTCATCATCAATCAACATCATTCAATCATCATCAATTCAATCAACATCGCGATCGGCTATCGAAACATCGATGTTTCGATAGTATCGATAGTAGTTTCGATGGTACCGTACCCATTACCTATGTTCTGTTGCTGTATAGTTTTGCGTTTGCCCTGTTTTTGATCTCTCGCAACGAGCCGGTGGTTGTGGGTTATAAGTTTTTCTGTGTTTTTATTATGGTTTATGTAATGGTTTCCCACTAAACGAGCTCTATGCAATTTAGCATTCATATTAATCTGAACTCTGCGCTGCTCTACTTGTGGTGAACCGCTTAGCCTCAATTTTCTGGGAACATGAACGAAGGTTTGCTTGTTTTCAATTGTAATTTACTTTCTTAGTACTTACGCAAACTGGCGATTGAAGTCGGTATTTAGCGAAGGGAAGGTCCTTCTTCAAGACCAGAGAACACTGTTTTCAAATGTATAATACGGTATTATAGTATAAGGTACTGAAAAGGAGGGGTTTCCTGCTGATTACAACTAACTTAATGTAACTTTTACAGAGGAAATCTTCCGTAAGAGGCTTCTCGTTGGCGGAGACGGGACTGGAGACGAAAGACGAATCAACTTGATGCTGAGGAAGTTCATGAATTGGACGAGCCAAAACGGCAATGAACAGGATGTGTGAGTAAATACAAGTATAATATTATTCGTAGACAATTCGTCACTTGGAGCACTATAGGCAAACGCGTTGAGTTATTTGGTGGTTTAAATGTGATCGCAGGTTACAAACACGAGACAACCTCCTCTCGCAGATTTCTCAATGCGAATACGCTTTTCTCAAATCCCGTCTGACTGCGTCCATGGCGACCGCGGAGCTCGACAATTACGGCAACGTCAGCTCTCAAATTGAAAAAGAAATCGCCAACATCAAAAAGGGAATACTCGCTACTAAGGAAGATCTGAAAGAGGCTAAAATTATACGGAAAAATCGGCTGGAATGTGAAGTCATCATCAAAGTTATCAAGGAACAACCGGATCGGAAGGAAACGAACGAAAAGCTTTCAAATTTGCAAGCTGAAATCGCATTATTGGAGGTACGTTGCTGATTCCTTGAATGAAACGGGGTAGTTAACTACTTTTCATTCGAATTTGATTCTCTTACCTGATAAACAATTTATAATCGATTTGTCGCCAAGAACCGATGATAAATCGACGTTCTATGGTCCCTCATTTGTATTATCTCTACCCACTTTTATTACCTATGTTTTCATACGAAAGTCGGTCTCTCCGATTCGATCCAAAATTGTTTTCTGGGTGTTTCAAGGTGTCTAGATCAAAATTAGCAAATGTCCGTCCGCCGTCCACGCCGACTTTGGTAGTAAAAAATTTTCTAAAAATCTGCAATTTGGGTCAGGGGTCCATTCCCGGCTCTAGTTGGTCCTCGAAATTTTTCATCCCGATCAGACCAAATTTAGAGGAGAGGAGTCAAAATTTGTATTTCGAAAAATTGATTTTCGGCGATCTAGGCGTGTGGGGTATTGTTTCCGACTAAATTTTGAACACTGAATCCAATGAGACGGGTCCCGAAACGATTGGGGCCCACTAGAAGAGGTTATGGGTCAAAATGTGTATCAACTCACCTATTTCGAATGTTTATTTTCGAGATTTCCGGTTCCTAGGCGTGTGGGGTATCATTTTCCACAATTTCGGACGCTAAATCGATTTGAATAAGTCCGGGACTCGCCACACCCACCGTTTTCCCCCTTTTCCATATTTTCGGCAATTTTTGCGTGTGTAGTATCATTTTCCACTAATTTTTGGACTCTGAATCGATTGGAATGAGTCTCCATGCTCCTGGTCCAAAGAATAACCAACCCCTGTGAACGAAATTTTCCCATTTTACGTTAACTCCAGTGTTTGGATAGTATTTCATTCGTTGCTACTCATATTTGATGATTCCAGAGATGAAAGGGGGCTAACCACCAATTTTCCATTATTGAAAGAAACTAATTTGGAAACATCACCTAAAACATTAACTAAAACTGCGGCACCCCGAAGTGTGTAGCATTTATCGTATATTCATGCTTATCATTATAACATAATCGAGAGTGATTTAAAAAATGTCTCTTTCCCATAAGCAACTCATTAACTTACTGTCTTAAAATCTGATAAGAGGCGCCTCCTGTAGGGAGAACAATTGAGAATAGTGCTGCATTTAGATTATAGTGTAGATTTTAATTTCTAACAACAATGAAATTCTACCCTATCGTCTTTAAACTGATATTTTAACAGACTCGTTGACTAAATTTCCCTTTCCCCTCCAGTTTGCCTGTACTTTCTGCTCCTCTTTTCCTCCAGCCTTCTTCAGTTTCTTCGCCTCGTTCGTTTTGGCCTTTTGATTCTTGTGAATACTTGTAGTAAGCCCTAGCCCATAAAGAGCCACAGAACTGCTACAGATGAATCAAATCATTGAATTTTTCTGAAGATGCTGGTCTCAGTTTTGTGTACAGCCAGCGTAATCAGCCCCTTCTTTTCCTGTATTAGGGGATATGACCCCTTTCTTCTCTCTACGCAGTAACTTCTAATGCGTTTTCAGCTGTGATAGGGCCCCATTCATCCCAGTTTGAGTGGTTCACCTAGTTATACCCTTCAAGAGCTACATACTACCACCCTAAACTCAAAACTAAACTCTTCTCCCTAAACTTTTCTCTGGTTAGCCCCTTTCTTCCCTGCACTCTTCATTTTTTCATTTAATATTTCGTTCAATTACTCATTTCAGAATCGATACGAACAATTAGAAAAGAAATTGGACATGCGGAAGAAACAATTTCACGTCCTGTTTGCGTCGCTTCATCAACTTCAGAGCCTTTTGGAAATTGACGACGTCGATTCTCTCGCACCTGAAGACGTCTCGATGGAAGAACTGGACGAGCTGTTGAAGGACTAACTCCATTGAAGTAACATTCGAAGAGAAAATTCCTCCATGTTTCATTTCTCGATTCATTTTTTATCCATAATTTAAATTTTAATGCGAAAGAAGGCTAACACTTACAACTCGAATTATCCGAAGAGTTCGTCTAAATCCGCAGGTATTCAAAAGTAATTTTCAATGATGGAGGAAATTATATGATCTGCTCGGTAGACTCCAATGCAGAATTGTCTACACAAAATTTGACAACTTCTCTAGTTTGTAATGAATTATTATTTCTGTTAACTGAGGTATCTCCCAATCTTTCTGGAATTCTTCTGGTGGGACTGATTTTGTCCATAAATACATAATTTTATAAAACATTTCTACGTTTTGTGGTCTATTTTGTTTATTCACATTTCGTAATGGACCCAGGAAGTTCTCGTTACTTGAAGTAATTTTATCTTCGCAAAATGGGGGTTCTAATCTAAGTAAAGGCTTTTGTTTTTATAATTTGATAACGTCATTCTGAAGAAAAGAACTCTCCGTTCACAACTGTATTATGTGAACTGCTGCAGATGCCTTGACGTAGTGCTGTAGAGGAGAACTGACTGTTTCTTTCATTCAAATTAGGTCTAACGCCCATAATGTGGGACCGGGTAGAAGAGTACGACAGAATAAAACACTTGGACATTCAGGCCACAAGGAGACAATTAACCAATTTATTTACTAGATCGGATTTATCGTTCCAGAAGAAAGGATTCCAGGAGAAAGGAATTTGCGATTTCTTATATTCATTAATTTGATTAGTGGTCGCTTACCAGCTTCGTAATCATTTGGACAAGTTTGCTGGTAGCATTCTGGTGGCTCCTCCTATTAAATCTCGTTCAAACGTTGACAATTCATCTGAAGCTTGAGTGGAATCTTGTTCAAGATTGGCGAATTAATGATAATTAAATGAAATCTCGTTTGAAGTTTCGAATTCATCAAAAACATATAGAAAATGTTCTTCTAAACAATTGAAATCGCGTTCAAATGTTGGTAATTAATCTCAAACTTGAGAGAAATCATGTTCTAATTATACAGAATTAATGGAAAACAAATTCAAAATGTTCTCCTGGCGAGTTCTCCTCCTCATGTCTCGTTTAAACTTGGAGAACTCACCTCAAACCTATGATAAATATTGTTTGAAACAACTGAAATTGAATTCAAATTTTCACATGGTGTTGGAAGCATCTTTTGTAAACTTTCATCAAGTGTGATTTCGTCATTTCGCCCTTTGGAGGTTTTTTGTTACATAGGGCTTCGTACAAAGGTCGCTCTGGTGTCCATTTCTCTGCCAGAAATTACTAAAGTGTTTATATGGACGATCAATCTCAGTCCTATTGCGATATTATGCGAGCTGAATACAGTTTGATTGAACAAATTATGCAAGGATATCATAATTTGTATTTGCGTTTTTTGTTGTTGTTCCATGAATAACCAACCTCCATGTTTTCATGCAAAAAGTCAATCCGATTCGTCCCACCGAGGAATAACCCTATGAAAGAATTTGCAGGGTTTTTCTTTTCAATTCAAGACTGGTCAAGGTTTTTTAAATACCGGCAAGCGTGGCTTTCTTTTTCCATCAATAAAACTAGGGGCAGCCTCGTAATTTTTCAAATTTATTGAATTTTTGAAGATTTATTTGGTCGTTGATAAATCTCGAAGCCGTCTGATAACAGTATAATGAATAAGAAACCAGCTTAGGCACGGTTCTGCATTTTTTCTCCTGACTTGAGTCAGCTTCGAAACATCATTTTGTTGCTTGCTGCTCTTGTAAAGGGATTCGAAGTAAAGAAGTTATTAAAATATTACTTTTCTTTCTTTTCATTGATTAAGATCTACTTGGATTGATAGTACTACTCGAGGAACATTTAATCTACTGGCATTAATTAAATAACACTTTTTATTGGTCGCTGAATCGAATTCTAGTTGTTTAGGGTCTAGACTTTGTAGCATGACAGCTTACTTTATTGATTTTTCGTGATTTGGGGTTGATAGTTACCTCTTTCCCTCTGTTGGTTGGTCGTAAACGGGTTGTCCCTACAAAGGGGGAAGGAGACCTTGCTCGCACAAAAATTATCTTTTGTTTGCAGTAAACAATCTTTAATGTTCATGTGAAAGTAATATCAAACTCGCCCGAATGCCTAGGCAATCAGCCAAAGGAGGGGGTAAATTGAATCCTGTAAGTGCTTGAGGTGGTTCTGATATATTGCATAATTTTTTTCGAGCTGTGGCCTCTCGGAAAAACATGGCTAAATTGCGCAACCCCAAAATTGTCAAATGGTGGATAATGTTTTAACTCTAATGCGTGACACACGATTTATTATTTTATTTTTTCCTTATTTTTCAAATATATGTTGAAAAATATATAAATATTTATTAAATATTATATAATAAATATCGTTTTAAAAATAATATCGCTGATTTACGTTATAATATCTCTTATATTTCTTGATTCGACTCAATTTTTGCGGAATAATGACCAAAACTCGTTTATTTGCGTGAGAAAATCATCTTTTTTAGCACGTGTTTGGACTCGAAATATCATAGGTTTGTAGGGTTTTTTTAAAAATAACATTCCAAACTCTTTCCCTTTATCAAAATAAAAGAAGAAGACCCCTACAAACCTACGTGATTGTATGCGCAAATCAAATTAATTTTGGTCATTGCTCTATTGAATAGAAATATGAAACGGATAGCATCAATTATAAATCATGTGTCACACATTAGATTTCACCATCATCCACACCTATTTGAAAATTTTAGGGTAGCGCAAATTTACGTGTTCGTAGAACCGGTTGAGCATAATAAAAAAAAATTAGTTAAGGGATCAAATTTTCATGAAATTAGCCCCTAACCCCTCCAAATACGGTCCGAAACAGACCCCTCCCCCAAATTTCAGATTTTTAGAAAAATTTTCTACTTCCAAAATCGATGTAGACAGCGGACGGACATTTTTTGCTAATTTTTATTTAGAAGGCATCTTGAAACGCCCAGAACAATTTTTCGGGCCGAATCGGAGTGATTGACTTTTTGCATGAATGATTTATTCAAGGTACCTATATCAACCAATAAGAAAATGTCCGTACGCCGTCCACGCCGATTTTGGTAGTAGACAATTTTCTAAAAATTTGAAATCTCTTAGGGACCCGTTTTCGGCTCAATTTGGTCTTCGAAAGTTTTCAGCCCGATCGAACCAAATTTGGTAAGGGTAGAGGTCAAAACGTGTTTTCCGAAAAATTAGTTTTCGAGATTTTTGGCAATTTAGGGGGTATCATTTTCCAATAAAATTTGGATGGTGAATCAATTGGAACGAGTCTCTGTGCTCCTGGTCCGAGAAATAACCAACCCCTGTGATTTCTTTGGTGTATATGATCGCATCTCAACCTATATTTCTAACAAGGTATTTTCCTTATCTAGTGTATATTAATACTATTCATTACATAATACATATTAATTAATAATAAATAATATTAATTCATTACATAATACATATTAATTGACGATTATGAATATAAATATCCTTATTTATAATAAGTGTTTTTTTTTTCTTTGCTACGAATTTTATAATTGAGCATTCAGTTTGAAATTTTGATTGTTCTGTTCGTTGAAATCTGCATTTGCGTGTATCAAAAAGTACGTAGAAAGAGACTACGTGAATTGTGCGTTGAATATTTCGTCGAAGGACGAAGCGGCGGAAACGGTGGAGGGTCGCCAGGGGGAGTCACGAGGGTAGGAGCTCCGGTGGGGTGGCCGCCGTGGTGAAGGGGTGCGCAAACCCAAGAAAGGCGGGGCGCCGAGGGGGCGCAGGCGAGGGGGTGGGAGTGCGGGTGCGGGCCCCAACAGGGGGCTTCAAACCCCACAGGGTCTTCACCCCCTCAACAAGGCGTCTCCGCTCTCGGACCAGGCTCCCTGTCTCTTATTGATTTTCGTTAAACATTCTCACCTGAATAATTTCGTACGGAAAATTCTCTTATCAAAACCAAAAACACTAGTGAATTTGGCTAAGGGTTCGCCGAATTACATCTCCCGCGTAAGATGAACCCTCTAACGCAATATTACGGGCCCGACGGTGACGTGAGGATCGATGAAATCTGCCGCCTCTGCCGGTCGTCGAAAGGCGTCATGTCTTACATCTTCAGCAACGTCGGCGTCGACACGACGGTGCCGGTGTCGTCGAGGATCACGAGCATCGCCAACATAAGGGTGAGTTTTCCTGCCGTTATGTATCGAGTCACGTGACCTACCGCTCGTCGTGATGCCGCATTCTACTTCGCGTAGACTAACAGACACGACGATTCCTGTCCCACTCTTCATACATCCCAACATAGAAAATCTCTCGTATTGCTGCATCAAAACAAATTAAATCGTGTCATGACCTTTTTTTTCCAAATATTGCTAACCATAGGTACACACACGAACTTGAACAACGTTTTTCAATAGCCTGATAAAGTTATAAACCTCACTGATATGTTCTAATTGTAATCTACATTTCAAAATAAATTACCAATCATCACCTGCTTAAGTACTTCAAAAAGAAGCTTTTCAAATACAATTATCGTGATTTCAATGCTCAAAATCGTGTCAGGCCGGATCCACGAAACACGTCATTGATACCCTACATCTGTCTATTTACAACAGAACTTCAAAAATGTTTCAAAAATCATTTCTATTGAAAACTTGTGTGTTAGATTGAATATTGACCAGCCTCGCTATTTTGTTGCGGTGTGCGTAGAAAATTATTTGAATAGCTCTTATTAGTAAAATGCCTACCAAAACCTTCGGTTATTTTTTTTACCGGTTTTACGGTTACCTTTGGTTATTCATTTCAGTGCCGAAGTTAGGTGGTAAATATCGTAGAACGTCTTATTCGTCAACTCCACAAGTGAAACAGGGAAAATGGCAGTTTATTCATGAAGTTGCACTTATATGTGATGAAAGAGCAAAACGTTGGTACAATCTGATACTATTATAAAGTGGTGTGAACAATTCTGTGAAAAATGTGAATACCTATACAAGTCAGAATTGGTCAGTTATTTGAAGTTGAAGTGACTGCCAAATTCCAAATTTTACTGAATAATTTCAATTTTTTCTTATAATTTGGTTTCATACTAGTACTTTTGTTGTCATGTTACATTTTTGCCTTGTACTGGTTATCACGACGTAGCCAGTTATTCACCAAAGACTTTACCAAATACATATTCACGGGTTTACCAAATTACATTTTATAGATTTTTGACAATATGAAAATATTATCAAGAGCTTGGTGGGGGAAAACGTTTCATTTGCAAAATGGCACTCAAATATAATACTACTAAATACATCGAAAATCAGTAGTTACTCATGAATACTAACGGAAAACTTCAACTGTTCACGAAACAAAAAAAAAATTATGGAAAATCTTCCTAGAACAACGGAACCCTACCTAATCCTGCTCATCGGTATCCAATTCTGGCAAGTCAAAATCGGTAAGATCTTCATTTTTTGACTTTATATTCTTAAAGGAGTCATGGAACGGGGAACTAGGGCAGATACTACAGCTAAATTTATTTTGGAAGCCGAGGCTGCTGCCAAATGCTCGTTTACTTTAGAAAACTTCTTTGAAAACCCGTTTTGCTTTTTTGATTTATTTAAATAATGCAATTCTCTGAGACATTTTGAAATAAATTGGAAGTTGAACAAGCTCTGAGAGAGCAGACATACTGGTGCAATATGAAACAAGAACTGGGGATAGCTACAGCTAAACACCCTTCTCTATTTTGCTGAAAACTGGCTAACTCGTCTTGTCATCATATTATTTTATTTCGACGGCAAGCAGTGTGAATAATTGTACAACTCGTACTGCACGGTTATTGACAAACGAAAGACACATAGATTGTACATATCGACATAGTTATCATTTCACTGTGATTTTCTAACTTGACTCCTCTAAATCTTTATTTATTGGCCGTACAAAACACTAATCACAGGGTGTAACAAGCCAAAACCAACATCATAGTGCATTCAGCTCATTTATGGCACAACTCGGGTTACATACTTATTCACAATTTTTACAGAATTTTTCTTCAGAGTAAGATAAATTTTTAAAAAATCCTACTTTTTAAAGGAATTTTATTCTATTGTTACTAATTGAGATTAATATTCTTAAAATTCATATATAGGGGTTTTGTCAATTTATTGTGGAGCGGGTAATGTCGAACAAAACAGAACAGTTTCATTTTTAATAATTTTGGGGTAAAACGGGAGTTATTTTCCTACAAGAAAATTGATAGTGGCGTCGCAATATGAAATATTAACGTTAATTTGCAGATGCACGAAGGTGACGGTCTTCCGTCGTTAATTTGTCACAGATGCCTTTTCTACGTCGAACAAATGAACGAATTTAAACTCCTCTGCGAACAATCGGATCTTCTTTTGGGGTAATTTTGGGGTAAAACGGGAGTTATTTTCCTACAAGAAAATTGATAGTGGCGTCGCAATATGAAATATTAACGTTAATTTGCAGATGCACGAAGGTGACGGTCTTCCGTCGTTAATTTGTCACAGATGCCTTTTCTACGTCGAACAAATGAACGAATTTAAACTCCTCTGCGAACAATCGGATCTTCTCCTTCGCCAATACGTGTCATATCAAGTGAGTTTGGACGACTAATAATACTTATTGAGGTACCCACGGGATAACTGAATCGAGGCCGGAAGTCATTAGAAAATCGGCATTACGGGCACAGTTTTTGGGATTGTTTTGACCCGAATAGATTTGATATAAAACAAAAAAAGAAGAGATTATTGTAGTAAATTATTGCTAAAAATCAGAGAGACTAAATCTTGTCGTTGTGCGTATATTCATAAATAATTTACTTCTACGAAAGTCCAACCATTGAGGAATTCACGCAAATGTAAACTTGCTTTTGTCTTATTCACTATCGCCTCATATTCATCCACTAAAATCAATCATACACGGTTTTGCTGAGAGACTATTTCTTGAAGTTTTTCGAGCTTACTTACTAAATTTATGCTTTTCACTTTAGTCGATTTATAATCCCACGTGTATAAACCCGTGTTGTTATCCAAGTTCTTTGTCAAGTCCTTTATCAAGATCGTACTTTGGATGAATTCACACTTTTTCATTTCAAGTATTTATCAGGTGTTGTTGCAGATGGAAGATGAAGAAATTAAAAAGCGAAGCAAATGTTCGAGTACACATATAGGGGATGCGGTAAGTCTGCTTGTTGGTTTTTAGAAAATTACTTCATTTTCATGTATTTTACTGTTTAGGTTGATGATGGGTTCAATCGGTATTGAGGCTTATTCTTAATGTAATTGGGCGCTGAGACAATTTTATACTTGTCGAATGAAAAAATATTTTGTGGTTAATTTTTATTTGAGCTCACGTAGGGGCGGTATTTTTTGAAGGTCTGTCCCACCTCCGGTGAATTTTATCTTAGTTTCATCGGCTCCACCGGTCGGTTGATTCGCCCCCCTCGCTCCAAAAGGGGGCGCAGCGGGATCGATACCAGATGGCGCTGCGGGGCAGGGGCCCCCTTTTAGCCCTTATGAGTAAGCAACGGCGGCAGCAAAGGGGGCGACGACGAAGGGCTGGTTGTCGGCGGAGGAGGGTAGGGGGAGTTGAGGGCCCGTGTCGAGGGGAGTGAGGGGTGCTGGCTGGGGGGCTCGGCGACCCTTCGGCTCTTTTCCCTTGGATTATTCACGACGCACAATATCTGTTGTAGAGGGGGGGGGGGGGCTCCTCGCCCCTTCCATTCGACCAATTGTTACGTAATCCAACGTGATTTTCTCAACACTTTTGAGTCGCAAATTTACGAAGAAAATGGTCTTTATGCTAAATCCTCCTTGAACGAAGCAAAATATTCATGCAAGTTGAGCTTTTACACGTTTTTACTGTAATATTGTCCTCTAAATCCTATTCTTACGGCTAAAAAACCAAAACCTAAATTTTAAATGTTAATTATATTTTTTCACCTCAAGGAAGTCCTGGATTCAGAACCACCCAGTATCACTGTTCGACGCTAGGGTCTCTCAGTTAGTACTTCAGTACTTATTTGTGTTGAGATGATGTTCCGATAGACTCAAGAGGACGAGGAAACTCCCTACGCCCATCCAATCATACTTAAAATTAGTTTGATGTGAAGGATATGGGGAGGGAGGGTGAAGATCAATATTTTCTTCAATTTTTGGCGCTTTAAATAATTCATTTTGCACATCAAAACATTGAGAATTTTTTCAATATTGGTTGTCCTTACAAAAATTCCTCATTTGACCGGTACAAGCACCGAACTTGACATTTTCCTTCTCCCCCACCAGGACAAAACCAATGGATCCATATCGGAGGATGACGAACACTTGATGAAGCTGGAAGGTTGCGACGGTGAAAACGGTAGCGACGCATTGGAACTGTACCAAGCCATGGAACAAAGTGACGATCAAATAAGGTTAGCTGGATTTTAAAGTCGAGCTGTACTTTGTCCTTAAAAAAAACTAACTTTGATGTCCGTTTCAGCGATGATGAGGATTCCGACGAAAATTATTTGAATTGCACAACTTGCAACAAAAGATTCACTTTACAAGAAGCTTTGGACAGGCATTCCCTTATTCACACCCAGGTAAACGAATAATACATTTTAAATAAACTACTTGACTAACGTAAAAACGTTAATGCTAAGATCAAATTGATTGTACCATTTGTTTGAATCATTTACAATCAGGCAAAAGCTGTATACCTCAGGCATGCAAATTCAGTATGGGAGGGGAAAACTCGCTCTTAAGTAAAGGGATACAATGAAAAATGAAGATTATGAGAGGGGAAATTGAAGATTGATTCATGAAATGGTTGTATTGAATGAGTAATACCCGAAAATTGGGCAGTGGGAGGCGGATTTGCATTTTCAGTGTCATGCTTTACACCATCAAAACAGAATAAGTAACGAATTAGCTAATATAGAGAGAGAATTGCTTGAGGAATACAAGACTTGTGTACTGTTAAAAAAAATTTATAACGCGTTGACGATGTCGTAGTACTGAGTTGTGCTTCACCAGTGCCAATAATGTCGTTTAATTTAAATTTTTTATCGTTTTTACTTAGGATGGACCATTTCCATGTGACTACTGCGCCGCTCAGATGCCAGACAAAGCTCTTCTCCGCGTCCACTGGCGGCAAGTCCACGCTGGCAACAAGTCCCATATGTGTCAAACCTGCGGTGAAGCTTTCCATTTGAAGGAAAACCTTGTCAAGCATTCGATACGACACGACAAACTTAAGCCGTACAGATGCAACGAGCCCACTTGTAATAAGGCGTTTGCGTATCGGTCTGACTTGAGAAAACACTCGGTTATTCACTCTGGTACGTGGCTGTGTATGCTAGGAATTATGAATTATTTTTATTTCCAAAAAAATGTTGAACAAAGAATGGGGTATAAATGAAAATCCAGCACAGGCCATTTAATGGCCTGTCACAATTATGGAATTAATCCCCTATATGGGCAAATGCCCGTGGCAGGGGATGAGCAGCCACAATAACCTATATACATACAAAATTACAAAATTATTATTACAAAACTAACCGGCCTGCATAGCATGATTTTAGTTTCTCTGAAACCTGCTTAAATGTATTATCACCAGAATAAAAAATGTCTTTAGATCCGTCGGAGAAATTCAAAGACCTCGCACTCCGCGCGAGAGACATAGTATAGTCGACAGACAATTTCTAACTTTCAGAAATTTCATGTATAAGAATGCAACGATTCAATGTATGAATTCACGACAGCGACAATGACAATGCTATTTTGTTATTGAGAAGTAATATTGGTTGGGCACATGCGCAGTTTCGGCAGTGACGATTTTTGTTACATTTTACTCTTTTTGCCTCGCTTATCGTAGTCTGTCGACTACAAAAACGTTGATGATTCTAACCAGACAAGACTCATAGAAATTCTTTGCAAGAGGTTTGGTGTTGAGAGGGACTACAATATTACTATTCGTTTTAAACCTAGTGCTAAAATTCATGACGGATGAACAAAGCTCTTACTTTTTACAAAATGCCTTACAAATGCAAGCTGCTATGAAAAAAGTACCTTAGTCTATCCTCCAATTTCGTGAAAACAATCTTGTAACTCACACCATTTGGATTTTTAGGTATCAGACCGTACGTCTGCCCCATCTGCTTCAAAGCCTTCACCAGAAGCACTAATCTGAACAAGCACGCAAGGGTTCACAATGGCAGCAAACCTTTCCCTTGCGCCGACTGCGACAAAATGTTCGCTACCCGAGGTGACCTGATGCGACATGCGCTGATACACACAGGAGAGAAACCTTACTCGTGCTCAATATGCTTCTTGTCCTTCAACAGGTGATCATTTCAATTTAATATCTTTTGGTTTAATTTGGTTGGTTTAACTGCTTTAATAGTGAACCATATGCGAAGCACAGGGGAAAAACGTGCTAACTCAGCTTTTTCAAAATGTTCAGAATCGCAATTTTTCTGCAAAAAACGCTGCAAATTCTTACACACGGGTTGGTTATTCCTTGGACCAGGCGCAAGGAGACTCATTTCTTCAACATGGGGGAAATGGGGAAAACAGTGGATGCGGCGGACCCATTCCAATCGATTCAGGATCCAAAATTTTGTGGAAAATGATACCCCACACGCCCAGGTACCAGAAATCCCGAAAACACATATTCAATATGGGTAATAGATACCCATTTTCACCCATAACCTCTTCCAGTGGGTGCCAATCGTTCTGGGACCCATTTCGTCCAAAATTTAGTCGAAAATGATGGATTCAGCGTCCAAAATTTAGTGGAAAATGATATCCCACTCGCCTAGATCGCCCAAAATCTCGAAAAATTTTTCCAAAAAACACATTTTGATCCCTACCCCGCCCAAATTTAGTCCGATCGGGCTGAAAAGTTTGGAGGACCGTCCTAGGCCGGGAACAGACCCCTGACCCAAATTTCAGATTTTTAGAAAATTGTCTACTACCTAAAATGGCGAGGACGATGGACGGCGTACGGCGGATGGACATTGGCATTTTTTGATCTAGACACCTTGAAATGTCCAGAAAAAAATTTTGAGCCGAATCGGAGAGATTGACCTTTTGCATGAAAACATAGGTTGATTATTCAAGGAATAACCAACCAAAAACGAAATAATGACAATTTTATAAAAAGTAAAATTGAAGTATTTTGCTTTTTGAGTTCCTTGGGATAAAAGAACGTTTGTAAACAACAAAACCACAAAAAATGTATTGGGCTAATTAGGTATAAATAACAACAGCAAACTGTAGTCGTTCTGGGTAAAAACGTGTTAACTACGCCTCAAAAATTGTTTCTGGACGTTTCATGATGTCCTGATCAAAAAAGGTCAATGTCCGTCCGCCGTACGCCGTACGCCGTCTATCGTCCGCGCCGTTTTTGGTAGTAGAAAATTTTCTAAAAATCTAAAATTTGAGTCAGGGGTCTGTTCCCGGCCGAGACGGGTCTTCGAAACTTTTCAGCCCGATCGGACCATCGGACCATCGGTTTTTTGAAAAATGGATTTTCGAGATTTCTAGCGATCTAGGCGAGTAGGGTGTCATTTTCCACTAAACATTGGACGCTGAATTCAATGAAACGGGTCCCAGAACGATTGGCACCCACTGGAAGATGTAATGGGTCAAATTGGGTATTTATTACCCATTTTGAATATCTGTTTTCGGGATTTCTGCTACCTAGGCGTGTGGGGTATAGTTTTCCACTAAATTTTGGACGCCGAATCCAATTAAATGGGTCCCAGAACAATTGGCACCCACTGGAAGAAGTTATGGGCCAAAATGGGTATGTATCCACCTATTTTTTATGTGTCAGGATTTCTGGTGCCTAGGCGTGTGGGGTATCATATTCCACTTATTTTGGACCCTGAATCGATTGGAATGGGTCTGGGACCCGCCACACCCACTGTTTCCATACACCTGGCCATACACGAGCGGATTTTTTCGACGGATCAGGGATTTTTCCGAGAACTGAGAGAAATCCGTCAGTTTGATGTGTTCGTTAGTGGCGAGGATCAGACCGGGACAGATCCGGCCAAAATCCGCAGAAATGGTGGTGGGGGAAATCCGCCGACCTGATCCTGACGTGAGTGGGGAAAACCTCCGACAACATTATTGGCCGATCTCGATCCGTCAGTTCAGTCCCCATACACGAGCGGATTCTATTCGTGGATTTGAATAATTGCGTTTCATTGCGCTTTGGAATTGAATAATTGCGTTTTTTTAAAAATAATTTGCGGATTTGAGTGCGAAACCATAACATGGGTGATAAAGCTGAGTGGAGCAACGAGAGTTTGGAAAAATTAATTGATTTATACAGAAGCCGACCTTCGTTGTGGAAGCTAAACCACGAAAACTACACAAACAAAAATATTTAAAAAAAAAACATGTTTGACGAAATTGTCAAAGCTCTGCGCAATGATGTTCCGGAAACGTTGTGTACTTACGAAGAGACGCCACTGGGTGAACTAGTCAATCCGACCAGATCCGTCGGGCATGCTCGACAGATCTGGATCCGCGGATCTGACGAGGGATAACCGTTGGTTTCCCCCATACACGAACGAATCAGATCCGCCGTCGGATGTGGTCTCAACTATTCTCACGGATCGATCCGCTCGTGTATGGGCTGCGACAAATCTGAGATCCGCGGATGGGGTCCGTGAGAATTATCAGCGGATCTGATCCGCTCGTGTATGGCCAGCCATTCGAGGAATAACCAACCCGTGTGTAAGAATTTGCAAATTTTTTCCTAAACATCCAAGACACATTGCTGTGTTGAGTTTTGCCTTTCAGTAAAGTCGATCAAATACATCTGCAAATATGTAACAAAAGGCGGTTTTTGCCTTCCAAACCTCCGATGCCAATGATCAAGTTGGTCGTTCTCACATGTGGATATATTATGTCAACTGTATTGAGACGATTTGGATTATATTCTCGAACGTTATCCAACTATTGTACATTTGGCAGTGCATCTGGAGAATGGTCAACGAGTATATTTCTCTACGTCGAAAGCTATCGTTACATTAATTTATAACCTTTTAGGCGATACGATGATTAACAAAGTAAACTTCCCCTGAGGACTTCCGGAAGCTCTAAAGAGCCAGGAGTCATCCACAGACACGCGCTAGTATTTCTAAATGTTATTTGTTTTATTTTATTTTATTAACAGTTTTGTTTGGTGACGTTCCAGGAAAGATAAGCTCTCTAGACACGAAAAACTTCACACAGAACCTCAAAGAGCTCACGTTTGTGGCGAGTGTCCAACGTCCTTCAACCGAAAGGAAGATCTTACTAAACACGTGCAATTTCACCATTATTCCACAGTAAGTCGTAATTTCTATGTATTCACACAAAGCGTGGAGAATGCGGCATTTTGTCGGTTTTATAATAAAAGTTATCTGTTCAGATTTGTGGTGAAGAGATGATTAACAGTATCAAAGAAGAGAAAAATGATGACGAAGACGGTGATGATTTCGATAATGGTGGAGATAGTGAAGAGACGGCGACTGACTTGAGAATCAGACGAAACCGAGACCAGTCATGTGATGAAGACACTCAAAGGGGAGAATTGGGCTTCAGTGCTTCAAAGGTGAGTTGCATAGAAAGACTGCAACAACTGTTGTAGTATTCTGAATGTAGATAGTTACCAGAAGCTTGGTGGCTCTGGAATCAGGTTCAATTTATGCAATAATAGCAATTGAAATATTAGGATTTATTGTATGAGCACACCATACATTTACAGTAGGTATTGTTGTAGACACACGAGCATATTTCACATCTGCAACAATAAGTATTGCTGTTCCCACAGGAATTAAAATTTTTAGATGGATTGCCACAATTCATGTAGCAGCAATCTATTCCCCATATATAATACTAACCATTAGGGTTTGTATTTTTGTTCACCTTAGGTGGGTTAACGGGAGTTATCTTAGCGAATTCATCCACCCCACCCCCATATAGTAAGTTTCTCACTGAATTTACTTACGCCCATGATTCACATCAAACAAAACAGAAAAGTAAGCAGTTCTTAGCAAGATATTTGCAGAAGGGAAGTGCACAGCGTTATTGCAATTAAATTTGTCATCAAAAATTTGTTAAACCGTAAATTCCCATGCAAATAGCCAGTATCTAGAAGTTGCCAACAGGGAGGCAACTTTTGTTAATCCTCCCAGTCTGCCCAACCATGACGATTTGGCAACGCTCTTAAAACTATTATTATACAAGAGCATAAATATGAGCACAGGTAACCTAGGCAGGTCTCCTACCTCCCGGTTTCTTCCCTCAAAACCTAAATTGAGTCTAATAAGGTAAAAAATATAAGATTAAAGGAAAAGAAAATAGGTGATGAGAATGGAAATTCTTTTGCTGTATACATTGATCACAAGAGGTGGCTACAATCTCTGATTTGAACCTACTATGGAGAATCGACGTTTCTTAATCGAACATACCCAAATTTAACTTTTCGAATGGTTGCTAGTTTTTGGCTCTAGTTACTCCTCAAAACTTTTCAGACCGATCGGATCAAAATAGGGGGGGTTAAATGTGATGTTGAAGTATGGATTTTCAAGATTTTCGGCGTGTGGGGTATCATTTTCCACTAAATTTTGGACGTTGAACACAATGAGACCGGTCCCGGAACGATAGGCGCCCACCAGAAGAGGCTATGGGTCAAAATGGGTATTCTACCTCGAATGTATATTTTCAAGATTTCTAGTACCTAGGCGTGTGGGGTATCATTCCATTATGGCGTGTGTGTTTTAGTATGGTCTTCTATGATATTCTCAAGGTGTTTAACATAGTGGAGAAAGTGTTCTGGAGCCCATTATGCGTTGCACCAATGATTTTTACAGTATTATGAGTGAATTAGGGTTGAGACGATTTCGAAAGCTGTAGAGGAGGTGGCACATTCCCATGACCCTCTTGGCCAGGGAACAAATTGTTTCTTGTTTTGTTGAAAATGCATTATGTTTAGAGTGTTTTGAGACTAATGAGCGGGTTGGTTGAATCAGAACAAGGTGACGAACGGACATCAGGGCGGCAGTGACGACAACACGGAGGCCGTGGTCATCAGCGTCGATCCATCGAATTGGGACGACTCCGACAGCTCCAAACCTCTTCCGCAGTGCGACGTCTGCCGCCGCACGTGCAAAAACGCCCTCGACCTCGCCAAACATCGTGCGTCGCACGAGAAAAGCCGCGATTTCATTTGCGACGTCTGTCAAAAAGGGTTCCGCCAACGGCGGGAGCTCGTTCGACACTCACTCACTCACACGGGTTTCAAACCCTACGCGTGCGATACGTGCGGCAAAGCGTTCGCACGACGGGACAAACTGACGCGGCACATGCGCACGCACGGGTTGAGCCGTCCAGGTAAGACTCCGTCGACTTGCGGCGTCTGCCTCAAAAGTTACTCGTCTTCTCACAATTTGTCTCGCCACTTGCTGACTCACACTAACTACAAACCGTATCAGTGCAGCTCCTGCGCGGCTGCCTACTCGCGGAAGGACAAACTCGTCAAACACATCAAATCCGTACACACAGTGTAGATATAAACCCCAATAATTCCTTTTACATCGCATACTTACTCCCCTACATTACGCTCTCTCAGTTTTCTCTTGAATAGATTCAACTAACTTTGCAAATTCACATGAAATGAAAAGATAATTTATTCCGCTGAAGACTCTAAATGAAGAGTACACTCAATACTTGATACAAAAATAGAGTTAACTACCGGGGATCGCCCCCCACAAGGTAGGTCGTAGGAGTACTTGCTGGATGGGGGAGTCGGTGTTAAAATTAACAAAAAAAAAAGAATCTGTTTATTGTGACCTAAAGAGAAGAGACAGACGAAAATAAGGAATACTAGCACTATAATGAAGGCTACTTAAATGCAGGGTGCGGCAGCATAACTTCGTTTTTCCAAATCTTAATAAAATATGTTGTTCGAATCAGAAAAATTTCATCTTTCAATATGATAGAGGTACAAACGTTAAGTTTGTTCAACAAGGTTTTGAAGGCAAATCAGTCAGGTGACGTCCCCCATTCTCTATACACTGGGTGAAGTAGTCGCCTAATCTCAATTAGGGGCGACTTGGAATGGCCGAACCGATCCCCCGATTGGCCCCTTGTGATTTTTTTTTTTTTTTTTTTTTCTATGGGGTTTTGGGAAATTTCAATTGATCTTTTTCGATTTTGAAAAACCAAGGACCCTACAAGATTTGAAGAACAACATCCAGGAAGGAATTACCAACATATCGCCTGCTATGCTGGTATGTATTATGACAAATGCCAGAAATCGGTTCACCCAGTTTATAGAGAATTGGGGACGTCACCTGACTGATTTGGCCATCAAAACCTTGTTGAACAAACAATACGTTTGTACCTCTATCAACCCCCTTTCCGTAAATTGTCTCCGTTGTTGCTGTTTGGTGATAAATATTTCTCCGGAGGTCTAATCGTCCCAATGAGTACCTATTAGAGTCAAAAGATTGAAAAAGCTATAGAACATTTCAAAATCGCAGGAAAAATGAGCAATGCGATATTCTTACATCCACGTACTCCATACAGTTTCTAAAAGTATTGCTTAATGAGTGTTAGAGAGCGTATTTGATTTTTTATTGGTGTTACAGCAAGTGGTTCTTCTCATTTCGACTTCTTCATCATCAATTTTCGTACATTTTTGTTTCCTTATGGTTTTGTTTGAATTTCATACTTTTGTGTTTTTTTCTTTCATTGATGGTTTTCTTTTTGTTTCCTTTTTATTTAGTTGATGAAGGAAGAATGGTTACAACGTCGACGTTGAAAGTGCAAATGGGTTCGCTGCTAGCGTAGGAAGATAACAATTTATTGTTCTTAAACAATTTTCCTCACTTAAAAATGATTCTGACTTGATTGACTTTAAATCTGCTAAATAATTAGTAGGTACGCCTATAAATTGCTTATACCTAACTACATTGTTGGTACTATTGTGGTTTTGCTTGGTGAATATTGAACGTTATTCTTCTTCTTACGTTCAGTGCCATTTCTACGTCAGTAGCCTTAAGTGAAAAAGGCCCAATAAAAAGACTGCGCTCGTTGAGAGTTTAGCGTTATTTTGTATGTAAATGTTCTGTGTACAGATGAACTATATACGGAGAGACTTTTCTGAGTGGAGACCTCCCCCATACCCCACCAACCTATTATCTAGTCATAGAACTGCTAAGAGATTATTCGTAAAGGGTAGGTTCTGTTAAGCGATGTATATAAGTGGGAAAATCTGTCTTTTCTGGCATATTTGGTGCAGTGAGGAACCCCTAAAATTCCACTTTTCACCAATAGAAGTTGGCTTGATAGAATTGCACACACCAAATAGGTTAGGTAAGAAGGATGCTCACACTTTTGGACATGGCATTTACACGATGCCAGTAAACGGTCCAGTTGGCTGGCCTCGTGAACAGCATTGGCGTCCATTGGCGTTCCAGTCCAGTGGGGAAAAGGTCATGGAATAAGTAGGGATGGTTAGGGATGATAAGGCGCTCCAGTCGACTGTCATGAGTAGGTTTCAGGCCAGTCCAGTTTCCCCCACCACCGAAAACTGGAATCGTGTGAATCACTTTTCCCTCCCCAGCCCTGTTGGGCATCCAGTTCCAAACTATTGTGCCATTTGTGTTTCACGAGTTCGATATGCTACCGAAAAAGTGGATAGAAGATTTGATTGTTATGTTTGTGGAAGCATACACAAAACAACAACGCTTGTGGAACCAGTTCGACTCAATGTACAAAAACAAATTCTCCAGGGGAAACGGCGCTCAAAAAACTTGCTGATGAAATTAACGTGGGCAATTTTGGAATTGCTGAAGGCAAAGCAAAAATTCAATCTCTCCTAACAACATCTCTCCTAGGCCCCTAACAAATTTCTCCTCAAAATCCAATCCCTCGTCCACACTCTGTGTCTGGAGACTTCTAGAACACTTCTGAGGAATCTTTCACAAAATGGCGCAGATATTCCCTTAACCTAACCCGGGAAAACCTCGATGATGCATGCTTTTTGTCAACTAGGACTGGTGCCAGTCAACTGGACCGCTCACTGGCATCGTGTAAATGCGGCTTAATATTAAAAAATTGCGGACATTATACTGCTAAACGTATAAACTGATGTCTTTTATACATTTATTAGCCTCTAAAACATTTACTCAAAATCGACCAATCTTCATATATTTTAAATAAACAAAAAATCATGTTTTATTCGTGTATTTTTATCTATTTGACGTTGAATTCAACGAATGATGATTTTCATGTTTGAAATGTAATAGATTGTATCGTCGAGCATCGATAAGGTTTTAATGTATGGGCACCAAGTTTCTTATTTATCGAATAAGTTGTGATACATTCATATTATAATGTAGGTAGGCGTTTTGTACCTTAGGCGAATTTTCGCCCAAACTCTCTTTTTGAATTTTTTTCTTTCGAATTTGTTGTTTTTGTGAAAATGTTATCAAGTTTTTTGGCGTTTCAAACATAGATTAGGTATTTACTATTATAAAAATCTATATTTAAAAAAATAGTTTATGATGGTTCAGAGCTTATGGCAACTAGTTGCTGAGAATGATTTTTCGTCGAAATTCTTGGATGACGTATTCGAATAAGCTACTGAAATAGCTTAGAATGAAAAACAAAAATTGACCCGTAAATAATGTTGTACAAGGCGTATATTTTGCAGCAGCACTGTAGTTTCGACATCGAGCAATATATATTTTTTTGAAACCTGTAATTTGTCGTAAAATGAAATCCTCTTGCTGAAGGGCCGAAATAGAAGGATTGGCTTAAGTGACAACTTTTTGCGGTTTATTAGAAAATTTCTCTGCGTTGAAATTCGCTCGGTGAACCCAGAAGCTCGTCTTTCAAGCGGAAGTATTCATTTTGCATCAAGTTTTTGACTTTTTCGGCAAACTCTTCAACACCCTGATCTTCAGGATAGACGGGTTCCAACACAGTCAAGATGGATTTACCTGAAATGGTTCGAAAAAAGTGAGTGCTTTGTTTGTTGTACACGTTGGTTAGTGGTTATTATAGACTCACCTCTTTTGAAGTAGTGACGACGTTGGTCGATAAAGTAAAATGGGCCAATGACGACGGGAATGATCGGGACGTCGAAAGACTTGGCAACTCTGAAAGCTCCTTTTTTGAATTCTAAAAATGCGTATTGCCTCTCAACTACACTAAGATTTCTCGTTCCCTCGGGAAACAGGAGTATTTTGTTGAACTGCAATAACGATTTTTCGTCCGTATTATTTTATATCCTCAAATCTAATGATTAATCTATGAAGCAGGGACGTACCTGGCTTCTCTTGAAATGCCTTTCAGCTGACATCAGCGTGTTCATGGCCGTACGTTTGCATTTCCTGTCCAAAAATGCGTGTCCTTGAGACGATACCGCTTTCCTCAAAAGGGCGAAAGACCTGAGTTCACTTCCTCCGTACAGTTGAATCTTGAGAGCGACGCGCCCCCAAAATGGCAAAAACGCTGAGCAAAAAGTCGTAAATTAAGAATTGAGGGATGTCACAGTTCGAATTTTGAGGTCGAATGACACTTACGAAAAGGGTCGAAAAGTGATTGGTGATTGACGATGATTACGGCGTTTTTTGTTTTGATTAATCGATCTACGTTTCGGTGATCGCTCAAATCCCATCCGATAAGTCGTATCCATAACATCCCTATTTCAATGCAGAGCCTAAAAAAAATATAATAAATTTTCTGCCCTAAAATGAGTCGTTCCAATTCAACTATACCGTGGATATGTGCGTTAACAAAAATCCTTTGCCTAAATTTTTAAGCCGCTAGTAGCGAATAAGCAATTATGGTTTTATTATCGTCATAAATTCTCACATTGTTGAGAGCTCTACGGTGAATATTTGAATGAGAACCAAATAAAGCGCAATAAGCGAGGTAGCTCCGACTAGTCCGGCCAAATGTATGACGTAGTATCTGAAATCAGGAAATCACTGACAGTTGAACTATTTTCAGTATACCAGAGCATAATACAGTCTTATCAGTTCGCATATCTTTTCTGAAGCTCTTCGTAGGACCTTCAACCCCAAAACACAGTCCGATTTGCATGTGTTAGCAAGAAACATGCATAATTTTCTCCGTTTTGGTTGGTTATTTCGTTGTTCTGTGTTTTCATGCTAAAGTTAACCTCTCCGATTCGAGAGTTCACCATCATTTTGACAATTTGGGGTTTTTTTTGGTTATTCCTTGAATAATCAACCTATGTTTTGATGCAAAAGATCAACCCCAAAGGTAGCTGTTGTGTTTTCGTCATTTTCAGGTATATCACTGGTACAGAGGAGGTACCTACAAGAATTTTGTGGTTGTACAACTTTGAGTGATCTAATTATCATGAAATTTTGGGTAGAATCCGAATATGCAATACAAATTTGGAGTCCCCATTTTAAACAAAAAAGTTGCTGTCCTTTGCGCAGTCGTGCGGGGTGCGCAGATATTATATTATTTGAGATCCTTAAAAAAAAATAATAATAAAAAAAAAATAATAATAATATTTAAGGAAAATGGTTTTGTTTACTTCCGTTTGGACGGTTTTAGGAAGGGAGAACAACTCGTGGGACACCCTGTATACTGAAAAAGTCATTTTTCTGCGTGTTTTAGAATTTAAAATTTATTTACCCTCAAACTCTTTCATTCTCTCATGTATTCAGATTCAAATTTGAATCGGAATTTCTCTTAAAACAATAATGTAAGTTTGTTGATGTTATGAGGACTACTACCTCATGAATCCCGTGGGTTATATTCATGGAAATATCGGTAGATTTCCCATTTTTCCGTGAATTTTGAACGTGTTCATCGAAACCGTTTAACGTCAAACTTCAACGTTAGCGTTCTAGGGTTAAATGTGTTTTTTTTTCTAAAGTTGATTCGAATTGGAAGTCTTATTATTGCAGTTTACCGACAATACCGACCTGAGTTTCCACGTTTCAGGAATGACAACTGGCGCAAGCAGTAACACCGCGAGAAAGATAATCGCGTTGTAAATCCAGCCAAGTAAAGCGGAGACGATCTCCATATCCACGTTATTTCAGTTCTGTAACGTATATATTTAAGTACGTAATCATCGCCCTCAGAAAATCCAAAGCGAACCTGTATCTTCCGACAGATGATGTGGAGAATATAGAAAACGGCCACTTACCGCGCATCAGCTATACATGATGTTCCAAAGGTGACTTAAGTTTGATCACTTAAGATACTTCAGAGAGCCAACTAACATTTCAAGAAAATAATTAAGGTACAGAATTATTTCTTATTTAGTTTTTTTTCTATTGATTGGAGGGAAACTGGCGACTAAAATCATTTATTCCTAAACAACTAGGTTTCAATTTCAGTTTAAAATCTACCTCTAACTAAATCTGAAGAAAGGTCCACAAAATCCGGATGCTACACCGATTTAAGACTCAACGCTCCATTGACTCGCTTTGTCCGGTTTGATTGCGTTTGAAGTGAAAAGAAAGAAGGGAAATAAAAAAAGAAATAAATTCTACAGTCGGTCAAACATGAATATGGTCATTCAGTTTTGCATCATCTTTTGTGCGGAAATATGTTTGAAAATTTTTAAACGTTGCAAATTACTTGCCATAAGTCCTGATCTCTTGGAGATTGATGATTTTGGGCTGCAATTTTTGTGTTAATTAAGAGAAAAATAAATTATAAGAATGAATACATTTTCTTCTTAGGTTTAGAACTTTCCAACTTGCAAGGCCCCAAGGGCCAAAACTGAAACCTTCGATGTGGTTGCGGGCCATATAGGTAATAATTTTGTTGAAGTAATATGAAAATAATGTAAGGTATAAAAATAACTAAAACAAAAAAGAAGTATTATTTCTTTTATTGCTCAACGTACGTTTTAAAAATACGTAAATAATTAATTTAATTTTTTTTTTTAAGAGCAAAGAGAAACATTTCAACAATAATAAAACGCTGGCAAATTCTTTCACAGGGGTTGGTTATTCCACGACCAGGCTCATGGAGACTCATTTCAATCGATTCAGCCTCCAAAGTTTAGTGGACTCAGAGAGATGGACTTTCTGCATGAAAACATAGTTTGATTATTCAAGGAATAACCAACCAAAAGTCATATCTAATGTGAAGGCTATGGTCGATCGGCTTTATCCACCAATGAGGGAATTTCCACCTCCACTTTAGTTGTAGAAGGAGGAATTGGTGAGGTTGCTTTTGTTGTGGTTTTTAATGTACTTCATGAAGGAAAAGGTACTTTCACTTGTATGCCTATATGTGCTTCCAAACATTGACGTCAACTCAGTCTGAAATCTCACATTTATAAATTTCTCTTTATACAGTAATTTGAAAAGTGCAGGTCCCCTTTCTTGTCTGGTGGTTAGGATCATGTCACCTTGAAGGTCACTTAACTCAAGTAGTATGTTGGGTGGTTGATTTTGTTGAATTGTGAACTGCAGCATGAAAACTCAATATTTTCTTCACTATTGAATTCTTCTGCTTGTTGCAGACAGCTAGGGAAGTCCGTCAGGTTGTTCTTTTCCAAAACATGTTCAAACACGCTCAGCTTATTCCGAAATCCGTTTATTTTTCCGATCAAATCTGAAACTGTTCGGTTTCTTCCTTGAAGACTCAAGTTTAAACTGTTAAGATGATTAGTCAGATGTTAAAAAAGCTAACTGTCTTAAGAATTCTGAATCCTTCAGCTTTCTTTCCAGTTCAGCTGTGTCCGATGAAACGTACTCATTGAGGAATGCAGGGATTTCCTTCCTTATGGCAAAAAACTGTTCCATGCACTTTCTCGCAGCCGGTTACCACTTAAAACTGCTGTTGTAAGTTATGTGAGGATAAAGAAAATATAATCCTCTCCGTAAAACATTTCGCGGACCGCCAGTTAGACAACTGGTTTAGAACATTTCTGTCAGAAGAAGTGGCGCGCTCTCAACTGATTTATTCCATCATTAGCTCGTAGTTTTGGGCCGTCCTGTCAAGGACGTTCATTTCAAGATTCACACTTTGTACGGAAACAATCCCATGATTGAAAGTCACGGCCGAAAGGACCAAGTTGAGTCAACTGTCAAGGTCCTTCGAGGTCCTTTTACTAAGCGCTAACTGGGATCGGTTAGATTATGCAACGATTTTACCTTCAAACGAGCAGTTCTTCTTCACCTTATTCTTCCATCTCCCACTCGGGCGTTCCTTCTATATCAATGTTTGATATTAGGCAAGGTGAACCTGAACTGCGGAGTCAAGTGAGGCGCCTGAGTTCTGTTGAGTCGTGGGCGTCGTCATGATTGGACTTCAGCAGGCGGCTTCTGTCCTGCTCTTAGCTGTTATTTGTGAGTAATTGAAGAGCTACCGCCAGTAATGCAGAATGCTAATTTATATTTTACGTGAGAAGGGGTTTCCTATTTCCCGTCTTTATTTCAAATTTTTCATTAATTTAATTTATTTAAAAAATATGTCCTACATTCGGGTTTTGCACAGCCCCAAACTAACGCAGTTAAATTTTGTGGTGTTTTCTTCTGTTGTCAAATACACACAAAAAAGTTGAATATTTCAATTAGGGGTCAATTTTAGAGCCTACTTTCATGTTGGCACCTGACTCTTTCCCTTAAGGGTCGTTGGTTGGCCACTGAGGAAATCCCATAAATTTTTTTTTTTTTTTAGTAACCTCCTAATTTTCCAACTATTTTTCCACTTTAGTATTTATTTATTTATTTTTATTTATTTATTTTTTTAGATTTAGATTTTAGGTTTTTCTTCTTTGCTCAGACACCTATCTCATAAAGGAACAAACCTTCGACGTGAAATGCTTGATTTATTTATCTTTCTCTCCGTAGAAATGGACATCGATTTCAGACTATGTAGTTCAAATCCTGAATACTACCAACCTACTTCAATATGGATTAAAACCGTGCTACGTTAGGAGGTTCTACGAAAAACGAAAAATACGGTTTACATGTGATATTGGAGCCTAATCTTCATGATCCAGTAGACTTGAGAATAATTAGCATATATTGGAGTACCACTACAATTCATATTGGTTCACTTGGAGCAGCTCCTAACGACAACATATCAGCTGCCTATCATTTCACTTTATATCTGCGAACGTCGCAAAAGGTAATCCTAAACCCGTGGGCGTAATCTGCTGCCAATGTCGAGGTAAATCTGGGATTTGGAAAGGTTAACCAACGAGGCGAGGTCCGAGCGGACTATAGAAGGTTGTGAATTTCTTATCGTTTCGCTTGACGTTTCAAAGATATTTTCTCGTGTCCTTGATATTAAAGTGAACGAGGAAGATTAAATACGAAGAGCTCAGGCGAATTCAAACATGAATTTTTGTCATTCTTCCAAACAATACGATTTGCTTTGCTTCTGGACGGTATTACCTAAAAGTTCGTACGCAAGGCCTTGAGATCAATTAGGAACCAAAATGAGATTGCCATCTCGCTCAAAGAGATGTAATAATAAGAACAATACCCACGAGGCTCTGAAGCGTCGTGGAATTTCCGCTTAAGTGCGTTCGCTTGAAGGGCAGGATAAACATCTTTCAACTTGCCACCAAAGCGTAGAAAAATACGCCTTTGTACGAGAAAATAGCTAACATTTTCGAAACAATATAATGTAGGCCCTACCACAAAATTCCAATTTCAATTACTACCGTATTCGATAAACTTAATTACTTCAACATTCTTCTTTTTCATCATATTTATTCTTGTTCGATGCTTTTTCCGCATAGAATTTCGTTCTTCCACTATTTTATTAAGCAAGTTCTCAACCTAGACCACGAGGACTTTTGAAACAATTAAAATATAATTATTGAAAGTTCTGCAAATTCCTCAATTTGTTCAGTTGAATACAAATCTTAAGACGGTGACGTTGTGAGTAAAATTTTGTCTCAAGAAACACAATTTTTAGCCAAATGGTATTTTAATTTTTAATTAGTTAATTGTTTGTTTTTCTTTGGTTTCGTGAACAGGTTTGGGACAATGTCCGGAACGAAACGGCAAATATCCTGTTCCGGGCCAATGCGATGCTTACGTCGAGTGCGTGGAGGGGGTTCCTTACCAACGAACCTGTCCAGACGGGTTGCTTTTCAAAGACGACTACCGACGAGGTTACCCCTGCGGTTATCCGCAAGAAGTCAATTGCGACGGGCGGCCCGTCACTCGTGAGTGATGAAATACAATTAGTCGAATGTGAGGGATAAATGATTTTGATTATTTTCGAACCATTTACCTATTTGCTACATTGAGTTCACCTGCAATATTACTACGAGTAAACAATTTGGGAGTCTTATGAGGATGCTTATACGGTTTTCAGTGATGTTTTTTTCGAAATAATGTAATAAAAACAATTTATAAACCTCGGACCAGGCGCATGGAGTCACACCTCTTCAACATGGGGAAAATGGGGAAACAGTGGGTGTGGCGGGTCCCGGACCCATTCCAATCGATTCAGTGTACAAAATCAAGTGGAAAACGATACCCCACGTGCCTAGGTACCAGATATCTCAAAAATACACATTCGAAATAAGTAGATAGGTACCCATTTTGATCAACTGGCGCGTGGGGTATCATTTTCCACTAAATTTTGGACCCTGAATCGATTGGAAAGGGTCCGGGACCCGCCACACCCACAGTTTCCCCCATTTTTCCCATGTTGAAGAAATGACTCTCCACGCGCCTGGTCCGATGAATAACCAACCCCTGTGAAATAATTCGCAGCGTTTTTGATCTAGACACCTTGAAACGTCCAGAAAACTATTTTAAGCCGAAAGATTTACTTTTTGCAGGAAACACAGGTTGATTATGGAATGAACAACCAAAATCATGTTCCTGTAGCAAACTGAGAAAAACTGATTTTTTGGGAGTTACATCCGAAAATAATAATAAGGGCTGAAATTAAGAGAATAACAAAATTGTTAGTAGGAAGTAGGAATGTGTTTCAAATTAGCTTGAAACTGTATTCTTGTATGTATGTTAAGCTGGATTTTCTAGGGACCTACTATTTGAGTGAGTAAATGAATTTTTTTTTTTTTTTTTTTTTTGCATTCAGAAAATCCGGATCCTAGTGGCGAGTGTCCTCGAAAATTTGGTAGATTCGCGATTGGGGCGCCGAACGATTGCGGGACATTCATGAATTGTGAACACGGTCGTTCTCACATTCAAATTTGTCCCGAGGGTCTCGCTTTCAATCAAGACACTCTCGAATGCGACTGGCCCGACTTGGTACCAACTTGTGACGCTGAAGGTGATCGATTGTATTTTATATTAACGAATTTTTATGTTCAAGCGCTTCAAGATGAAGGGTGGGCACCAAGAAATAAAACAGGGCTTTATTCTAAATCGCAATATTTACTTTCATCCGTAAAACCCACAATCTACGTATTTCAAAATCAATTTTTCAACATTTACAATTTTCACAGCGTTTCTCGGGTTCAGATGTCCGGATAATCTGTCAGAAAGCAGACATCCCACGGGGAAATGTGAAAGTTTTTTCGTTTGCATCAACGGACGTCCGCGATTGTTGAGTTGTCCACCAAAATCGGCATTCAACCCTCAAACTGGTATTTGCGACGACATCAAAAACGTTCCTAATTGGTAAGTAAATACAGTTCTACAAAAGGAAGCCAGTTGGTGGTGTAAATTCATCAGATATGCTAAAAAAGGCCTTTTCACGAAATCATTTACAAACTTTTATTCATTTTTCAGCTTTTAGGTGTTTTTCAACTCTCTGTGTAACAAACTTACTGTCATATTTGAAGACTGCGAATCCTTACAATCTCCACGGGAAATTCAGTATACGACGAAATGCCATCGATCTACTAAAATTGTAACAAGTGTTCCTCTACTACAACTATACTCATCTAATAAACCAGCTGCCTTCTTACAAGTATTGTTTCAACATCCTAGTAAATAAATATAGCGTCGACAAAGGTGAAAATGCCATGCCCTAAGAACGGCACCTTAGTATATTGGTGCCAATATCTTGGGAAAGTTTGAGTTGAAAAAGGGCTGAAAACCTGCAGCGTATACAATGGGTATTAAGAGGCACAACAGTATGATACTAGACTTAGAGGCACCAATTTTAATTACTGAAGTGAGGTTGACTTGCCCTGACAGGTCTTATAATTTCCTGGTTATGTGGAGGGGGTTGGTCTTCTTACTCACTGCCTTCTGGGGTTCTCTCTGAGGTATGGGTATTCCTCTTTATTTTGTGAAGGTGGTTTTAATATTTCACTTTTTCATAAAATTAATTTCTCGCCCTTTTCAAATTTCAATTGCAATTTATTTGTTATTTTCGTTGTACAGTACAGAGTTCAGAAAGTATAGAATTCCTTATTATTTACTATTATAATAGGCAATGATTCATGTCTAGAGGGGCCCTATCTGTCATCCAATTCATCTGTGTTACTAGTTACAAATTCTTAAACTAGACTAATTAGACACTTAATCTAATAAGGCTACAAACTATGAAGTATAGTACAAGGTAAAAGTATGAGCTACGTTTGTAATTTGAATTTCCTGGCGATTAAATTGACCTCATTACTGTCTTAAGAAACTATGAACTGTCGTTTAGAATGTTGTTCTAAAAGTGGTGGTTTTTGTATGCAACGGAAGGTTTTCAAAGGTAGATGGCGCTAATCATGGTAACTGCCTCGTGTAGAAATCATTGTTGGGCCGATTAATCGTCAGAATACATTATTTATTCGCCCTGATAGCTCTGACAAAATGGCTTTCCTCAAAGATTTCCAAACTGTTGTGAACATGTATAGCAAGTCTGAAAATGAATGCATTGTGTACAGTGTATTATTCCTCGTAAAAAGTGGAATTAATATAATCTACCTACAAGTAATGTTTATTCGTAACTTACCAATAATTTTAAAACCGTGTTCAAAGCCAGCCGTAATTAAGTGCTTCTAATTATCTTAATACCTAATTAACTGCTTGTGAAATTCGTGATTTGTGACAGTATGCACTGTGGATTTTCCAACTACACTAACGCTATCAACTGCGCTATTATGTTAACCGTAAAACTGAGGGGGGATCCTGTTAGAATTTTGACTAATTTCCAAATTACTATCAGAGCTCTGGGCAAATTGAACCAAAATCACCTGATACTGTTACTAGCGTGGTTACGATTGTCTGAAATTCCTTTAAATTCAAATCGACTACTCCACAAGCGGAAAATCGTATTTTCTTGTAAAATGGCCTTCCCGACAATAAATCTCTCTCGTCTGGATTTTCGGCAATTTGATCGTAATAAGTCATTTCAAACTCATTGGCTTTCCATTCGACGTTTTGACAAAATTTAAACATTGAAAACAAACCATATACGTACAGACTGGCAGACGTCGGGGACAGCAAGAGCTTTTTATTTGCGATTGGTATCGGATAATTGCCCATAATTGCTTCGAATGTGTAAAACAGTGCAAATGAGCAGCAAAATATGTGATGGACAATGATAACAACGTTTTGAGAAGAGTACGAATTGCTAATGAGTTGACAAGCTTTGTGTATATTGCTGTAATTCCCCATGATTTCTTTGAGTGGCGCGGTACGGTTCGGTAAGTTCAAATCCTTCAGAATTTGCTTCAAGCGTATCTCAGCTTCTTGAATCAAAACTTTAAACTGATTCGTGACCAGGCAAATTTGAAGAAGAGGGAGATAGTACGCAATATTTTCTAAATACAAAATAACATTGTCTTCACTTTCTAAATATATGTCAAAAAACAATATCGCGGTCCCAAATGATAAGGTGATGATGGTGAGCTTGATGTCGCATCGTAGGCTCCCACTTTTCAGCATTTAATGAAGTAAGCAATTCAATGGCAGCCGCTACATCCTTTGTTTTCTTCCTCCCTTGGAACCAGAGCCAGAAAGCGGACGCTGTCGTCAAAACGTGCAAAACCCCAAATGTGATTCCATTCATGGTGAACGGGCGATCGAACACTTCCGATTCTATCAACCAATAAAACAAACAAAATATTGACACACACTGTAGCAGAATGCCGACAAATTTATGGAGCGTTTTCGTTTGAAGGGCGCTCATTCCCACGAAGTTCGAAAGCCCGAAAGTCCATTTCACGTTCACCGTGGATTTTGGCTTGGAGAATTCCATTCTACCCCAAAGAAAGTAATCTTGGTCGTACTGGTGATGCGTTGAAATGAACTGAATAGGAGAAATTAACGTCCCCTTAGAGGATTGTCAAATGTAGACAGCTAAGCTAAAAGCTTTCAACAGGGAAATTGAAGATCATGGAAGATAGATAATAAATTATTGATTAATAAGAGAAAAACGCTGCAAATTCCTTCACAAGAGTTGGTTATTCCTCGGACCAGGAGATTCCAATCGATTCAGCGTCCAAAATTTAGTGGAAAATTATACCCCACACGCCCTTCTTTTTTTAAATATTAATTTAACTTTTAGTATATAACCTTCCTCAACTCGGTACGATCGGCTGAAAAGTTTTGAAAACCATTTAAACCCGGAAGTGGGTCCCTGACCAAAATTTCAGATTTTTAGAAAATTGTATACTACCAAAGCCCACCTGAACGGCGGACGAAATTTGCTTATTTTGATCTGGACACTTGAAACGCCCAGAAAAAAATTTTTGGGCCGAATCGGAGAGATTGAATTTTTGCATGAAAACAAAGGTTGATTGTTCAAGGAATAACCGACTAAAAGAAGGTATTCTTCCGTTAAATCCCACTAATCAACGAATTTTTCCGGTGTGGGATATTAAAATTTTAGTGGGCGACTTGCGCTTGCACGTTTGCCCTCCAGGAGCGCTAGCAGCGGGGAGCTCGTGACACCTACCGCACCTAGGCACCACAGAAAGCACCGGATGTTGAGGACAAAGAATTATATGTCAGGTTGTCTCTAATACCTGCCCTTTCTTTAAATTGCCAATTTAGGTTACGAAACATCGAATTAAAAAGGGTATTTATAAATTTAGGATGTCGGAATCTGGCGCCCGTTCAAATTTCGCGCTCTAACGATCTCCATCACATGGCGCACTCATCTGTTCGATTTGAAAGTTTTGTAGCAACAACAATGAAGATTCAAGATTCACTCCTTCGTTTGTATTTCAATCGAAAATTTTCTTTTTGTGAGGAAAGAGTAATTTTGAGAGTTGTTCTAAACCAATATTTGTAATGAGAAAACGACGAACGCGTGGAGAAGAGCGCTACCTGGCGGTTGTC
Organism: Cyrtorhinus lividipennis; assembly: GCA_019603395.1. Classification (NCBI taxonomy): domain Eukaryota; kingdom Metazoa; phylum Arthropoda; class Insecta; order Hemiptera; family Miridae; genus Cyrtorhinus; species Cyrtorhinus lividipennis. The sequence goes on along the minus strand of CM034002.1, from coordinate 18,034,823 downwards.
AAACTGACTGATTGGTCGCTCTCTCCAAACTCTGCATCCAGTCTTTTGTTGTTCTCACACTGTGACGAGCCGAGATCGTCCCATGAGGTTCTAATATAACACGTTTTTCGCCACGAAAACGTTTATTAGTTCTCATTTCCCTTAGCCAATTTTATTATGGCCACTCCAGCTTCCGAAAAAGTGAGTACCGACTCTTCACTTGTGCTTGCTTATATTGAATTTCCAACGAAATACGTGCGCCAACGTTGCTTGTTCTATCTCAACTTCGTAACCTCCCGTGTGACGAATGGTTTTAGGTGTATTTTTTAAAATTTAGGTGCTTATATGGGAGTGCGGACTGTGTTTTTATACTGTTTGTGTTGAGTTTTGGTAGATTTGAAATCACGCAATGCGGTGTGAGCCTCTCTACATCGAGGAAATCATAGAATGCATTGGTCTGATGATTGGTGAAGGTAGATTTGGTTCTGAGTCGATAGGTAATGATTTTATTTAATCTTTCTTGGCTACCTTCTCATTACGTTGGATGGAAATAGTGCTGTGTGACTTGATTTGACTTAACTCATAGGAAAATAAGAGGAGGAACCGATTGTAGATTGAAGTGATTGATTGTAATCTACTTACCGGAAGAACCGCATCAACAGGCGGTGCATTAGTGCATGTTCAAATTCTAGAGAATACGAGTTATCCTACTGAAATGATGAGGTCATGAGCAACATCCGATTCTTTCTGAAAAGACTAGGTTGAGAGCTGCAGTTGCTTTTAGTGTTACTTTCTCGGTACCTAGTGGGAATATCCGTCTGTAGCAAATATATTTGGTAAGACGGATGTTTCCCCCAATGTAGTTGCTTAGCCAAGAAGAAGCCAACCCTAGATGTTCCCCTGAGCCTTTAGTTATCTGTGATTGATTGTAAACCCCTCAGGCTTCCGTGATCGTTAAAAGTCAGTTGTCAATGCCCTCATCGCCTTTCACTCTTTTTGCACTCATCAGATTCAACCTGCCCGCCAGGTTGACCAGTACAAGGAAGGCTTGAAGCATAAAGCTGAACAGCTCATCCTGACGGGCTTCCCTGAGAAGATCGTCCTCCTCAACGACCTACTCGCATCTCCTTTGCTAAATGAAGAGCTGAATAAGGTTCATCAACCTGTCAACATCAGCGTACCAGAGCCAATTATCCTCAACAAGTAAGAGTCAAAAGTCCAGTTTTAGTTGTTTGGTTATTCGTTGAATAATCTACCTACATAATCATGCCCAAGGTCATAGAGGGCCAAGCTCTCCAATTGGCCCCAAAATTTGACTGTATACGCTTGAAATTCTTGTCCAATACTTGAATATTCCTTGGAGCAAGATTGTGGGGAACGTCTCGTTTTTATTCCAATCGATTCAGCGTCCTAAATTTAGTGGAAAATGATGCCTCACACGCCTAGCTACCCGAAAATCTCGAATAACCACTTTCTTGAAGCATTTGAAACTCGATTTTCGGAACTTCTTGGAGACTAGGCTTGTGGGGTATCATTTTTGATTAAATTTTGGACGCTCAGTTCATTGATACAGGTCCCAGACCAATTGGCGCCCACCGCAGGTGGGTATGGATCAAAATGGGTACCTACGTAAAAGTAAAACTATAAAAATCGCTGCAAATACTTCTACAGGGGTTGGGTATTCCTCGAAATAGGAGCATTGGACTCATTTCAATCGATTCAGCGTCGAAAATTTAGTGGAAAATTATACCCCACACGCCTAGGTACCCGAAATATTGAAAACCCTTTTTTGAAATAGGTAGGTAGATAACCATTTTCACCCATAACCTCTTCCGGTGGGCGCCAAACGTTCCGAGACCCGTCTCATTTGATTTAGCGTCCAAAATTTAGTCGATGATACCTCACACTCCTAAATTACCGAAAATATTGAAAATCCATTTTTGTAGTAGACATTTTGACCCCTACTCCCCCCAAATTTGGTCCGGTCGGGCTGAAAAGTTGCGAGGACCAAGAAGAGTCGGAAACTGGTCCCTGACAAAAATTTCAGATTTGTAGAAAATTGTCTACTTTGGATGGACATGATGCTTATTTTGATTGAGACAACTTGAAATGCCAAGAAAAAATTGTTGGGGCAAATCCGAGAGATTGGCATTTTGCATGAAAACAGAAAATTCAAGCAAGAGCCCACCAAATATAGTTTTGGACTCTAAATCGATTGGAATAAGTTTGATTTGAGGATAATAAAGTTGATGAATGTATTCATTGCCTCAAATTAGGCTTTTCGTCATCAATAACTTTGATTAAAAGATGAAATGTATACGATTTCAGTGGCGAGCCAGCACCTAAACGGGCAAGAACTGAAGCAAACTGCGTGGACGGTACCAAAGTGATTGCTTTCGAAAACGGGTCTGTGCCGTGCAACAAAGTTCTAATGGAAGTGATTAGGATAGTCAAACCTCACATCAAGCGGCTGATAGAGGACGCCAATTTGGTAAGCATGTGCTTCAATCGAAGCTATCGACTAGATAATTCTGCATCCCCTCAACAAAAGAGATGACCAGTTTAAATAACGTCCTTTAATACTTTTCTTTCCTTTCCAGTTGAAAATGTGGGTGTCGTTCATGATTCCTAAAATCGAAGATGGTAACAACTTTGGCGTATCGGTTCAGGAAGAAACGCTCGCGGAAATTCAATCCGTTGAGTCAGAAGCCGGCGCCTTCTTCGATCAAATTTCGCGATACTTTTGCTCGAGAGCGAAAATCATTTCCAAGGTGAGCAAATTCTGCATTTAAGGTTATAGAAATGAGTTGTTTTGGTGTGTGTGAATGATTTTGAGGCCATCTTTGGCGTCGTGAGGCCAACTGAAAACCGGCAGTAAGTATCCAAGCTGTTGCCAGGGGCTTACTTATGTTCGATCAGAATGATGCCTCTGTGGTCCCAAAACACTGATGCCATGATTTTTTTGGCTGAAATGGTGGTTTTGAACTTTGGTTGAGGGTGAAGTGGTGTGACGCCACGGACTGTCTCTTAGTTCACGTGTATAGTGCGCAACCCAAGATGCATCTCCAGTAACAATACACTTGAAAAAATTATCACCGTCCAATTAATAGCGTTCCAAAAGCTCTCTAGAGGCTTGCTCTCGATTCAACATTTGTTGTTCAGTAAGCTGTTTCAAGACCCATCTTGCGCACATTTATAAAATCCAAGTGCTTCTGCGATTGTTTCCTAGAGCAGAGACCTTGACAGTTGCGGAAACATTGCAGAAAGTTCATCCAGAGTTAATCTGCAATCGTCACGAACCGTATTCTCGACTTTTTTCCACAATGTTGTCTGTCAAAATCGACGGTCTCCCACTCCTCAGATCGTCATGCACATTCGTACTCCCAACACCACTTGTATACACTGGTACGATTCATATGGCCTTCACCATAAATGGTTCGTACCTCATTAAAAATCTTATTTCCTTCGCAACAAGGTAATGGCGCGGATTTCGCAATTGGCGGCAGACTCGATGGACATGTTTAATAAGTAAAATTCGTGAGACCACAGTTTTCAACGTACTGAACTATTTTTCGGGGCTTGTTTTAAAGGTTAGGAGTAAAGCTATACGGCAGTGTAGCCAACATAGTAAAAAAAATATTCCCTATGGCCGTCAGCCTCAGTACACTTACTTTCTGGACACTCCTCGTACTTGTCGAATCCATGACTGAATTGATTGGCCATCCACAATGTATTGTTGACAATAAGTTTCACTTTTTTAAAAATTGTATTATATATTTTAGTTTTAAAGTTGACATTTAGAGAAGATTTTGAGGAATTATAAGGCTTTGATGATGAAAAACATACTGAAAACTCTGCCTCACTGACTTTGCAATCAGTTTATTGACTGTCCTGGCTCAATGAAGGACTGAATTGACAAAAGATGAAAGACTGCAACACCTACCGGCCGCTAGAGGGCATTCGTGATAGTCTTATCATTATGATAACATGTTCCTCGTGGCTAAAGCCTACACGGTGCTACCAAATCTTCCAATGTTGGACACTTGGTGACTGGTAGCATCGCGTGGCCGATCTTCGAAGCGTCCAATGTTGGCGTTGGAGGGCGATCGCTCTGAGAGCGGTCTTTGCATCCAAGTCAAAGGGATGAAGGGTCCATTGGGGAGGAGGCTCGTTTTTTCGAACATAGAGACTCGGCATTCAGTTTGTAGCGCGGTATTCTTCTTTTTCGTCGAGAGCGGTCAAACGTTTGGTCCGACGCATCGTGTTTTGCCGGCTTAGGCCGGGTACACACGTTGAGGATTCCGGAGAGGGATTCCTCTGAGAAAAACCTCTGAGGCGGCCGGAGCCGGACGGACCATCCACACGTAGGGGAAAACCTCAGAGGCGGCCGGGGCGAAAAACAAAAATCAAAAAATAAACGAGGAGCTACGACCACTGTGACAATACTCGAGCGATACCTACGACGTTGAGGCCAACCGATCACCTCATCCACACGTGAGGGAAGGGGTTCAGTTCCGGGAACCGGAACCCCGGCCTCAGGTGGCCTTTCCAAAAATTGGAAAGGCCTGGCGGCCTGTACAGTCCGCCTCAACTGAAGGCCTCGACCCGTCCACACGGTCCGTCGGCCGGAGAGGTTGGCCTCAACGAGGAATCCTCTCCGGAATCCTTAACGTGTGTACCCGGCCTTAGTTTGTTTTCTCTGCCCAACATTTAAGGCGCTCTTAAGTGAAGACTCCATGGTTCTAAGGCTTACATGGCTTTTAAGAAATTCTTTTTTTTTTTATTTTCAGGTAGCCAAATACCCTCACGTTGAAGATTACCGACAGGCCGTCCTCGAGCTCGACGAAAAAGAATACATGTCCATGTGGCTCGTCATCTGCGAAATCCGCAATCGCTACTCCACCCTTCACGACATCGTCACTAAAAATCTCGAAAAGATCAAAAAGCCTCGATCAACGAACTCGGAGTCCCTGTACTGAAATACTTCTTACATAAGTAAAAAAATACCTTTCTACGAAGACTTCAAATAATCCGTGAGTTTCCGCAGGAGCAGAGGCTAGTAGCCCTCTATTTTCTGCCATTTTTCCTTCACAAATTTCAATTAAGTTAATTTGACGACGTCACTTGGGTAAATCAGAAAAAGGAACCTCATATCGTTTGCTCAAACGCTGACGAAAAATCAAATACGATTTTATGACCTTGTTTTTGAATTTCATATAGCTTTTCAACATACCACAAAATTCATGACCGGAGTATATTTGTTCAAGTAAAAACGCATTCTACGTTTCTTGCAAATTCAGGCTCAATGCGGCCTTCATCGACATTTCGTTTATTCTTTTTCCGCGTCTGTCTCATTGGGCTCCAAACAGGGTTCCACGCCATTAGTGTATTACTAGAAAAATATAAACCAGACTACTTGATCAGTTTTTACATAGTTTAACCTTTATTTGGAAGATTTCAAATCCAAGTTATCATTTTCCTTTAAAAAACTCGAATTTTGATCGCGTTTGTGAGGCATTGAAGAAGAATGTCGCAATTTCTCACGAAGTCAGTTGTATTATTATGTATTCGTTTATAAACCTAGAATCAAATTGAATAAAGTTTTTGAAATTTCATTTTAAACCAAGGTAGTCGTTGATTAGAATCGATTTGAACGCAGATGATCATAAACATTTTCGATGTGGAGACAAAAATTGAATAAATGATATGTTGAGTTTTTTTAGAAATTGTTTGCTGAAACACAATTTTCAAGTTGGCAGAATCGAGAAAGGGATTCCTTTCGTTCGAAGGGACATTAAGGGTTAGAAGTTTTATAACTAGAGGGCAGATTCTTGAAATACCTCATTTTGGTTGGTTATGTTTTCATGCTAAAAGTCAATCTCTCCGATTGAATGAAATGAGTCCCAGAACGATTGGCACCCACCGGAAGAAGTTATGGGTCGAAAGGGGTATCTATCTACCCATTTTGAACATGTTTTCGAAATTTTTGGTACCTAGGCGTGTGGGGTATCATTTTCCACTAAATTTTGGACGCTGAATCCAATGAAATTGGGGACACGCCACACTCACTGTTTCCCCCGTTTTGTATATTAAAATATACGGTAACAACATACGATGTATCTGTTCAAGTATGCTCTAAGAAGATCAAGCCAGTTCACAGCCTGTTGATCTTTAGTAAGAAATGCTATGCAGAAGCATGAAAGACAGCATGAGAAGAATTGTCATAGTTTTGGATTTATTTAATTCAAAATGCTGTTGGAAAACTGGCAGCTCCTGCATAGTTTATTTGACCTGAAAACAAGTAGTGTCTATTTAGGCTTAGTGTATAATTCAAGGAATCTGTTGAGTGGAAACGATTAACTTTGGAAATATGTTTGATGTGATGTGGACCATCACTGAGTGTTTCTTGGAAATTCTGCAGTGGAGCTTTTCGGTATTAGTCTGCCCTCTAGTAATGGCTGTCATCTTTCTATGTGGACTACGTTTTGAAGGTACAAATGTTCGATTTCTCTTTGATTCTGAGGAAGGTATCAGCCTTACAAACGCTATTCTTTTTCGGGAAAACATTAATTTCCTTCGTTAAATTCCAAAGTTTAGCCTTAGTATTTTACAAACTTGACAATTTTTTAGGGGATTTCTCCTGCAATAACGTAAAATTCTAGTACATGCCTCCAACGGCAGTCCGAGGCCAATAGGATGCCCCCCGTCAAAGCAATGGACTTGACCCTGATTTCCCGAATGCCATTCACGTAATTTCCCTTGGGAGTTGGCTTTCATCCCCTCTGACGAGGTCTTAGAGAGGGAGAGGCTCCAACAAGTCCTCAACACACACAGGAAAAGCTTAATCTTTTCCAAAAAGCTAGCCTCGTACAGATAGAGCCTGAAATTTTTTTTAGAGATTTATCAAAAAATATTCTCGTAGACGCCTCACAGAAAATATTCATCTGAAGCCAATAAAAATGGCTCTCAGCGAAGATCCAGAGATCCTGACTCCTTTTTCGCCATTTCCCTGGTACATGGCTTTGAATTAAAGCGCAAGGTTGAAGCGTGACCGAAGGCACTTGAAGCATCGAGAACAGAAAATTTGATTTGTGAAGAAGACCAGTCATACCGTAAGTCTAATTACTAAACTAAATAAATGAATAAATAAAGCTTGAGAGGTTAACCCATTTCGTGCAAAGGTGGTAATATCACCATCGGCTGCTTGGTCCCCCTCACGGCGGTGGATATCACCATCTGGAGAATCTCAACCGTAAGTTTGGTTTCTGAAGTCGTAGGAAGGTTCTACTGAGGAAGAATCGAGTACGGTATGAATTATACCAGTGAAAACCGTTTAAAGATCGGACATAAACACAGCCTGCAATGCACTCGAGACATGGACGTCCAAGAAGTTGGATTTCCGGATTATATAAATTCAATTAATTTCTATTATGAAATGAGTATTCGTGAGGGAGATAATAGGTACGTAAATAACATATTTCTGAAATTCCAATTAAATGGGTCCCAGAACGATTAGCACCCACCGGAAGTGATTATGGGTCAAAATGGGTTTCTACCTACCCATTTTGATTATGTCTTCGAAATTTCTGGTACCTAGGCGTGTGGGGCATCATTTTCCACTAAATTTTGGACACTGAATCCAACGAAATGGGTCCGAAAACGGTTGGCGCCCTCTGGATGAGGTTATGGGTGAAAATGGGTGCCAATCTACCCATTTTGAAAGTTTTATCGAGATTTCTGGTACCTAGGCGTGTGGGGCATCATTTTCCAATAAATTTTGGACGCTGAATCGATTGGAATGGATTCGGGACCCGCCACACCCCACTGTTTCCCCATGTTGACGAAATGAGCCTCCATGAGGTCCGAGGAATAACCAACCCGTGTGAATGAATTAGTAGCGTCTTTATCATTCATTTTAATCGTAGACGTGGTTATATAACCATGTCCGTAGGGGAGGATGAACTTTTTATGCAAACCTTCAATGAGCACATTTTTACACATGCTCAACTATGTTCGTGATATTACCACTTGTTTGAGAATGCAAAATATCAAGTCCCGTACGCGCATGTAGATTGCATAGAACGCTGCACACTGAATGGGTTAAGGAAGTCAGTAAAACCATTTAACCTTTCAAAATAATGTAATAAAACTTTTCTTTTTCACACAAGTAGGATCCAATAACTGTTCTTAACATGGTCAAAACTCAAGTCTCCATTTAGAAATAAATCTAATAAGAGAAAATATGATGCAACAGGTCAAATACAAATCAACATGCTAATCAAACTCAACGGTCAAAACTGATTTCTAAGGCAATTCGTTGTTAAAAAAAAAAAAAAAAAAAATACAAATTTAATATTAACACGTCCAAACGCTAACATTGGCGAGTAGTATGAAAAATAAATAACTTTTTATAACTAATACCTAATCAACTTTTTTTTCTTTCTCATGGCGAATGTATCAATTATAGTCTAATTACTCATTTAAAAAATATATAAAAAATCATTAATTTGTTTAAAGAGCGAAAAGATAGTCGGTATCCATTTGTGAATGAATGAATAAGAGACCATTCAAAAGGCCAGTTAACAGTTTCAAATATAATCTGAATAAAGAAGTGGCATTTCATGTGTATTTTAGGATACAGGGTTGTCTATATTACATTTGGCTGAGCATTCGTGAAAAGCATGGGCCCCAAGATTGTGAGCAAGGTAAGTGAGAGGAATTTTAACATCAAACGAAGTACAACAGATAACACATGTGTTTGTTCTTGTTTCTGGGATTCACCGTTAGTAAACGGCCTGCAAATTTTCTTTTCTAATTTCAAAACTGCTGTAGAGCCCCATAAATGTCCCTACTGTAGAAAGACTGATAATTTATTTTATAAGACTTAAATCAACGCTTGAAACAATTTTTGTTTGTTGTAACTGGAATACAAAACACAACATAAAATACCAACAAAATTTGCAATAATGGGTGTAGATACCTCTGGATAAGATTTGGATGATCGTAGCCTTGGCTTTTTTCTATTTGGTTTAATCTATATGGCAAAATTGGCTTGAGCGCCCTGAAATGAGTATGCGTTAGTGTGATATTGAGTGTACATCAGTCTAGAGAACCTGAGAAGTGTCATGTGGCACCCTAGGGGCAGTTATGCATTGCCTGAGTCAAATCTCAATGTGACATTGAGTCGGGAATATGAAGGGTGGCTACAAGAGGAATCAATACATTGCAGTAGGTAGCCAGAGCAGCCATCAAGATCTATAAACCTGCGATTATTTATAAATCTACGAAAACTTGCATTTCTAACAAAATTCTCAAAGTATCAACGTACAAGTGAATAGAATAGGTTTCATAGGTCTCATTTTCCTGATTTGCAGCGAATTCATAAGATTGAGGTATACCTGGTTTTGCCTCCTATGCTGTGGCCAAAGCAGACAAAAAGAATCGTTGGTGGAAATGGCTCATTCTAGTTATCTGTTAGATTTAGATAATCTAAAAGTTTTCGTGATGCTTGAGCGTACCAAGTAAGTATCAGATAGGTATTTTCTGTCTCTCAATAGCGCCCTATTTCCAGGTTATCCGCGAGAGCTTTATTATCAGCCTGGGTTGCCATTGTATTGATTTCGCCGAGTCAACCCCTCGAGGCTTCATCTTCACCACAGTCTGTTCCTGCTCAGCTTAAATTACACCGCTGAATGTGCTGGAAATGAGTTCGCCTCACCAGGGCCGCCACATGTCTCTGCTGGTAGATGGCTGTGTGACTTGTGACGTGGGTGGTGGCGAGAGAGGTGCGACAGGGATGGTAACCACTGGTGAGGTCGATTTCAAGTCCAACGCTTGAGCGTGGATTGAGGAAGACTGCAATGTGGGTTTTGTGTCTACCTGGATGGTAACCTGTGGTGAGTGGGGATTTGCGTCGACGTTGTGCACCGTGGTGACCAAGTGCGCACTCGATTTCAAATCCATCGCCTGGCTGTGGAACGTTGGTGACGCTAATGGCTCCCTTTTTGGCGTCATGTCTCCTGGAGTACCAAGGACCTGAAATAAAATAACTTTTAGTTCTGGGACTCACGTAAGTACATTGCCCATACAACATGAAAGTGTCCAATCCAATTACCTGTCGTGGGCTGAGAAAGCTGTGCCCGCTGTGCAGAGGTGTCAGGTCAGGAGACGTTGAGGTTACGTGGTCGCTGTCAATCGACGTCGTCGACGCTGCTGGACTGACGCCTGGCGACGGCCGTGCTACCACTCTGAAGGCCGATCTATGCTCCCTCTGGATCGCCTCTCGACTGTCCATGTTAGGTATAAGAATGGCCAATTCCCCAGTTGGCAGCCTGCTCGGGACGAGCTGCATGCCGCCGAGTAGCCTCTGGGCTGTGTTGTCGTTATTATTCACATCTTCCGCATTGGGGTTGGTTCCAGCCAATGGTAGGACCTTGAAAATATGAAACATTTTTACAATTCATTGGCAAGAAATGTAGTTACACGAACCAAGATGCTCCATTCCAGCAAGAATGGCTTAAATGCTTGGAAACAATTGTGCACAATTGTATGTATTCACGGGTTACATAACTGACAGATTTCGGCTTTGACTTTTTCCTACCAATCAGTTATTGATGCATCTGTGCCTACCGTCACCGAGAAGATTGAACTATGAATATTATAATGGTTGCACCATAGCCTGGTCTAATAAAAGGAATGTCAAAACACTCTCCAGTGACAGTTGGGTGCTGCCAGAGCTAGACAGGAGTGTTTGGAGTTGATCGGTGTGTCACGCCACTACAGCGCCTGGAATTCCTACTTGAACTTTTCTCATCCTTCCTATTCCTCATTATTGCTACACTAGTGTTGTCATACATAATCATGCGGTTTCAAATCTTCTTCTCATGGTTCAAGTTCAAGTAGGAGGCCCGAGGTAGCGCTAGCGTGGCGTGATAGCAACCATTAGACACTTCAGAGCGAGACCTAGTGTGCAATGCAAGCAACCTGTAAACTGCACTGAAAGAAGTCTAGCAATAGGTGAGAGGACCACAAAATCAGTAAGATCTGTCTTGTTTGCATGTGATTAATATTTGTTCCTGTAAGAAGTACTTGGCTGAAACCACATTTTCCCCCATTTCCTTGGTAAATGGCCCTAATTATCTGCCCCCTCTAAGCTATGAAAGGGGTGCCAATACTGGTTTTTTGGCAAATAGGAATATACCATGCCCATTTGAATGGGTTTTCCTTATTGAGGCTACTACTAGTCTCCCTACATAAGCGCCAGGGCATTTTACTGGGACAGTTGTGTCTTATCTTATATGCATAGGACTCAAATATTGTGGAATTTGAGGTTAGAAAAGAATGTCATGCACCCTGATTACTTCGCAGATTTGTTGCATGTAACATAACAGTATTTATGTTGAATTAATTGAATACCTTGTTTGATCCTGTGACAGACATGAAAGTGGGACAATGTCATGTTAAAAGCGCATTGTAGGATTACGGTTAACCTCTCAAATGGAGGGAAAATGAGAGGTTATTGGGCGGTTACCTGATTCAGCCCTGAGACGCAGCCGTTCAGGTGTCCCATCAACCGCCGTTTGACTCCGTCGTCCACCCCCTCGAGACGGGACACGTAACGGGACACTTCGTCAGCGCACTCGCTGAATCCGCTGTGAAACTTGGTGATGACCGACGGGTCGCCAGCAACGGCGGATCTCATCTGCTCCCGTTGAATGTCCTGTAGATGCTTCACTGTCATTTCGAGGATGTCCGCCTTTTCGAGCTTCGAATGGCGAGCTGGCTGCAACCAAATGAAGGGCGGAGTATGGGTAAAATCGGGGAGATATTGTTTACCGGCAATAAACAAGGTTTGAATTTACGAGAACAAAATTAAAATATATCAAACAGTAATATTAACTGGTATATAAAAATTTCTAAATTTTGTAATTAATTGATCTTAAAAGAGTAAAAAAAAAAATTAAATCTCACTGAAATACACAAGCCACCTCTATTTTAGTAATAAACTTTCCATGTTAGTCAACAGAATGCTCTGAGCGCACAAAACACCCTTCGGCCTTGGGGTGTGGCCGAACAATACGAGGGGGTGCCGGCCAACGCCCTTTCCCGCCATTTATCGAAAGGTGACACCACTTGCGCTTCCCACAATTCGTCTTGATCAGGTACCTAACAATACGTTTGGTCCGCCTTATCACTTTTTTTTTTTTCCAAGATGACGATAACGATTTTTTAATATTCTGAATTATACGATATGGTGACACAAGACAAGACTGACAAGACTTTTTTAAGAGAAGTTTTATTTTTTTAAATTATTTTTCTTGAATTAACTTTATTTTTCTCAAAAAATGGCGATTCTAGTTTCGGCGGGTAGAGGATTTTGGTTGTCACCTAAATTTCAAAGGATGGTCCTATTTTCAAGGCAACTCATGATATTATCACAATGTGAATCACCACCGACAATCAGAATAAACTGTGCGCTATTCTTTTTGGAGAACAAGAAAAGCATGTCCCTACTTGGAATGCTTTGGCCATTTTGGGGGAATTTAGGAGGTACTTGGCGTCGGAATTCACATTGTTATTGAAGGAACTGGCCTGCACAGCTTTCAGAGTCTGCCACTAAGACCAATCCCACACCAATTCTACGTAAAATAACAAGAATGGAAACGAAATTCTCTAATAAAAGTTGTACACATTGTGAAAAAACTCAATTTTCCGAAAAAATTGCCATAATTTTCAGGATTTTGAAGCTGTTTACGTACGTCCTTTTTCATTGCGTCCAAAATAAGTGTTTTCAATTCGTTCAAACACGTGTTGATTCGAGCCCGTCTCCTCTTTTCCATGATGGGTTTGTTACTCTGAAACAACAAAAAGGTGATTTGAATTCAAATCCTTTTTGATTGAAATCGTATCTGATTGCCTGCGTTGAGAATTTTTAATTTCAAATTGATCACTGGACGGCTCAAAAAGACGTTTTCATATTTTCAATTCTCTTCCTTCCCCCCCAAATAGTTATGTTTTTCTAATTTTATGTATTTTTCAATATAAATGAGTAAGTGACACTGCTGCTTCAAGCATGAAACGATACAGGTAACATCCTAGTCCCGTTTTGTGTCAACTTTAATAAATGGCACATAATGACTATAGATTCACGCTAAAATAAAACTAAGATAGAATTTTTGAAATTGTACTTAACTCTTTTCGTTTATCAGCATAAGAGTAAAAATTTCAAAATTATTGATTTTGAAAGTGCATATCACGTTTACGTCCAAGTCCACGTTTAAGTCCATCTAGTTGACACTATGAAATCAATCATTTTGACAGTTTACAGTTTTAGTTTTATACAATTTCATATATTTGTCAAAATAAGGTCAATGTCTGATTCTTTTGTTTAAGAAAGACAAGTCTTTTGAGTCATTGCGTACTTTAGAAGAAAATGTATTGAGTATGGAAGACTTAACGATTCGTGAATAATGGATTTTATTATGAAGCAGTGCCTCCTCTCCCCTCCCCATTTACTTCCTCACGACCAAAGCGTTAACCTATTAAATTTTTACAGGAAAACTCATTGGAGTTGAAAGTATTTGTATGTGTAATATTTAACATACACATTACATTACATACACTTCACACGGAGCGTCACTAGGCACCTCCCTTTCTACCCCTATAGAGGGTTGGTTCTACTCTATTAATATCTTATTTTTTTCAATTAGTTGATTTATTCGACGAATCAACCGGTAAGTTATTTAGACCTAATCCGTTCCAACGATTTGTTTTTCAACTTTCTTCAGCCTAAGGAGTGTCAAATTCTCTCTATAAATTGATCAAATAGCTCGTCGTATAAGTTGTCTAAATAAATAGATATTCATAGAGTTTCATGTGCTATAGTTGTAGAGGAAATTGGCTCAATAGCGGAGTATTGGGGTTCTCTTCCTGGCAAAAACAGGATAAGGGATGGAGTTGTCAACATTTTAGTTTTTTTTTTCAAATTTAGATTGAAAAGGTACTGTTAAATTTTGTAGATTGTAGTACCTTTCTCAGCTCAGCTCTAGACATGTGATAAGGTCCTTGGTAGAAGGCCATGGTTTGCGGCATAGCCTCGTAGAACGCGATCTTCAGAAGAAATACACGAGTAACACGAACCGACAATCCACGTTTGACGGTAAGTTGGTGACTGACGGTCTGACACGATCGGTTCACGGTTCACACGCCTCCCGTGTACACGAGGTATAGGCCTGGGGGGTAGGCGGAGTCAAAAAAGCGAACCCCCGGGTACACGGTGGAGGGGGGGTTACCTGAAGGTACAACAAACGGTACGACTCCCTTCCCCCTCCGCGGTGACCGTTCCGGTGAGGGCCACCCTTCCTCAAGATTGACGGAAGTGGAGGGAAAAAAAATTGTTTGCGGTACGGGGAACAGGGTGAGGGGAGGGACTCCGCGTGGGAACCTTTCTACGTAGGGCGAGGGGGGAATATCCTGAAGGAGGCATCAGGTCTCTTTTCTCACGCGCAACAGGGTAGTTCTCAGCCCCGCTTTACATTGCACTCGAGGGTGCCCCGCTCCGTACGCTTCATCTCCCCGCAGATTGTTTATTTCAGCACCTTCGCCTAATCATCGCTAAAGAAGAAGGATGACCCTCTCGCCCCGCCGTGCATCAGCCATTTGGACTCACTCAATTTCCTCTATCGAAAATCCCTACACTTAGGCACTTCATCATGGAATCGCGACAGCATGATGCCAAAGGATACTCAAAATTTCTCGATAAAGATGAATATAGGTATTCTGGATATCTCTATCTTCAACTGTTAATTCGCGAACTATTTAACAAGGTGAAAGCACTGACAGAATAGCTACTTAATACCGTCATCAAACCACAAAAACTTATCAAAAGCCCTCTCGAAACGTCACTAGTTGGTTATTCATTGAATAATTTAATAATTGTTTTTATGCTCAAAGTAAACCACTCCGATTTGCTCCCAAAATGTTGTCAAGGCGATTCAATGTGTCTAGATTTAGATTAAGAAATGTCCGTTCGCCGTCAACAGTACGCAAACTGTCAAATTTTCAGGCGAATAAAAAACGTTGACCTCTTGCATGAGAACATAGCTTGATTATTCAAGGAATAACTAATAAAAAAAAAAAAAACACTGCAAATTCTGTCACAGGGGTTGTTATTACTCGGATCAGGAGCATGGGGACTCACCCCAATCGATACAGCGTCCAAAATTTATTGGAAAACGATACTCCACGCGACTAAATCGTCAAAAATATTGAGGAAAATTGGGGAAACAGTGGGTATGGTGTATCCCGGACCCATTCCAATCGATTCAGGGTCCAAAATTTTGTCGAAAATGATATCCCACAAGCCTAGATCGCCAAAAATCCATTTTCGAAAAACACATTTTGAAAATTTAGGTCCCAAGTGACGCCTGAATCATTTTTACCCCAGTCCCTTCAAACTGGAGCTTCTCTTTCTCTGAATCGATTGAGATGTTCAGGACAGTACATCTGGAAGAGGCTACCAATTAGTCGAATGATATTTTTCTACGGATAATTCTTTCTTTATGTTCTCTTACTATAAAAAGAAGAAGTAATTCGAGTTCCCCTGCGAGCGACTCCATTTTGAATGAGAAACTATTGTGAAACAATTCGTTGTTTTTTGGCGTGATTATCACGTCATTGGAGTTGATTTTCACTACTCGAACAACAGCCGAAATATCGTTAAAGTTTGGTTTTTATTCATCCCTATTCCACCTTCAGACAGATTTTTACGGCCTGCAAAGGCAATCGACCTAAAATAGGAAAATCTTCGAACAATTCTTTCCGGTAAGGTCGCAAATCACTTCATTTTTTACTCCGACTGTTCCGTTAAACAGCGATCGAACTCGAAAATGTTTTTCAAAAAAACCCAGTGGGAAATTGATGACCGCGGTACCGTCGAGACGGTGTCTGGAGATTTCCAGACGTTCAATAGTGTTTTATAGTGTTTTTCTTCAATGGGGGAAAATCTCTCTCAACGGGAAGAGGAGCATTCGGGACACAAATCACTTCGAATTGGTTACTGTCGGTTTTCTTATCACTTTATTGATTCCTTTTCACGGAAATGCCCACTTGTACAGGTCGCGCGTTTAGGGACTTGAACAGTATTCTTGATTTATCACGTAACCTACTATAACAGTTTCTAAGTAAGTGACTTCATTATCGCTACAGCCATAAATCATATTATCAAAGAAGCAGTCGTTTTTGTGATACAGCTCACCGACAAGTAAACATTTTTTGATAGATGTAAAAAAAAAAAAAATTAGGGCACAACTATTTGGGTTTAATTTATGACTATAAAGAAGAATGTAGGCAAAATCGCTGCAAATTCATTCACAAGGGTTGGTTATTCCTCGGACCAGGCGCATGGAGACTCATTTCAATCGATTCAGCGTCCAAAATTTAGTGGAAAATGATACCCAACACGCCTAGGTACGAAAACTCTCGAAAACTCGCATTCAAAATGGGTAGGTAGATACCCATTTTGACCCATAACCTCTTTCGATGAGTGCCAATCGTTCCGGAATCAGTCTCATTGGATTCAGCGTCCAACATTTAATGGAAAATGAAGTGATTATGGGTCAAAATGGGTATCAACCTACCCATTTTGAATATGTGTTTTCGAGATTTCTGGTACCTAAGCATGTGGGGTATCATTTTCCACTAAATTTTGGACGCTGAATCCAATGAGACTAATTCCGGAACGATTGGCACCCACCAGAAGAGGTTATGGACGCTGAATCGATTGAAATCGGTCTCCATGCGCCTGGTCCAAAGAATAACCAATCCCTGTGATTTTTTTTTTTTTTTTTTTTTTTTTTCATCATTCATATTCGAACAAATAGTAGAGTCTGAATAAAACTTACATTTACGGCTATTTTTGACCCCTAAAAATGAAAGGAATTATAATTTTTCGTTTCTCTCGACTTCCTCGGAACCAGAGGACGACAGAAGGTCTCGTGACGTGGGAAAGTGAGTGAAATATAGGTCGTCATATGGTACCGCGAGGCGAATCGGTTCGAAAGACCTTATGGCGTCGGATGTACACGCAAGTTAGTATCTTCCTCGATCGTAGGACGATTGATATAAATGAAATTAACGTCATGCGAATGATTGGGAAATCATTGTTTCCTTGGATACTGACACGGGAGTATTTTTCATGATGGCGAGTTCACTAAAACACATTTTATTCGTGAATTTTTCAAAAAATAAAAATTGTGAAAATAAATTATGTAATCCAATTTGTTAATTTTTAAATTATGAATTTAACGCGACTAATGCCAGATCAGTATGTGTGTACGAGCGAAGGATATTGAGTAAAAATTTTGATTTTTTGAGCAAAAAAAAATCAAAAAATTTGTTTTTGATCCTTGTAGCTATTGAAGTGAGTTGTCATGACCCTTCCGTCAAACCTTGTAGGTTCTTCCTTTTCAGTCGTCTTCTCACCGCCCGGATCCTTCACCCGCCGAAGGATCGGCGGAGACACGTGAGCGAAGTGTGGGCCCCGCGGTGGGTTCCCACGGTCCTTCGGGCGCGCGACTCGGTGCCCCCTTCCCGCCGGGGGGGAGCTCGTATTTGGACTCGCTTCTTCAAAGGGTGCGCGTTTCGCCTTTTCTTCTCAGGCACTTTCCTCTTCACCGGAGCCGCCTACCTGAGATGTGCAAGGCCTACGCTAGGCCTCAGCTCTCACTGCCCAGACTCGATGTGTCATGCTAAATGGCTCAGGCTTGGCCGTTGGCCCTTCCTCCAAGGGTGGACATCCCCACTAATTTATCTATTTTCCTTCCAATTTAATGGTAACGAGTTGTAAAGAATATCAAATCTACTTCCCTTAAATTGTGCTCATTTTACTCAAATAATCATGCTGAATTTAATTATTTTTGAAAAAGAGGCAGTTGGAGGCATTTTTCCTTATTTTTCGTGCAATTTGATTTGTTATAAATTAATTTTTTGAGGTTATAAATAGTCCTGTGTTACATCATTGTATTGCTTGAATTAGGAAGGGATAGTAGGGGAGTTTATTGGCAAAAGATAAAGAAAAATTTGGAAGTACAATCGTGTTTTTGACTAAACAATAATAATTAGTCAGAATCACGAAGTAAGATGCGGCTACTAGTCATTGACTAGTAGTCATTTATTCAAAATGACAACTGCACAGACTCGATGAAAAGAGGATGAGGCTACTGAGTGGGGGTATAAATAGAAAAGGAAGAATCAAAACAACTCGTGAGATAAGGTAGCGGTCTGGACGAGCGGGGGTGAGTCAGGTGCAGCGTCGAAGGAAAAGTGGTTTCACTCGTACAAAAAAGGGTCTGGCCGTCCTATCGTAGTTGAAGCGGTTCTCATTCAGGAAATCGGGCGTTCCCACGGGTACCAGGCAAAGGCCCATAACCTACTTTAAGGTCCAGAAGGTCTAATGGAAGTCCGAGGCCAAGAAAACAACTGTGTTGTCCAGACAACGTTTGAGGCTCGACGTTTCCTCTCGTTCTCTTCCTACAACACTTCCTATTTCCTAAGCATCATCCGCCACCTGAACCAGTTCCGTTCGTTCTGTTAACTCTTTCGTTTCATTCTGTACTGGGAACGCTTTTTGGGGCAATCAGGGCACCAATTTGAAGCCCTTGCTCATTTAAGGTAAATTTATTAACAAATTTTTCTACATCAACACGATTTTCGTTCCCATTTTACACACTACGGTGAAAAAAATGTGAAAGTTCATCACAAAATCCCCTTTGGCCGACGAAGATGATCATTCAGGGGGTCCAAAAAGTGATGCAAGCGTCTTCAACCGTCTGTGAATGGCCAGGAAGTCGCGAGCCTCAGCGGACGGAACATGAACAAAAGGGTGACCAGCGGATTTGCAAACAGGAGTGATATGACTTGCTAATGAGCCTGCTCATCGTCAACCGTCTACTGGCTACTGAAAACCATCTTTCGCTCAAACATGGCACCTTTCCAACATAGATTACAACAAGACTGCTCAAAATTTAATGTAGAGGGTGTCAAATTTGATACCGAAAAACTTCAGGTGGTAATTCAACAACTAAAAGAAACAAAATTTATTTTATTTATCTTTTCATTTATCTTTATTTTTTGTAGCGTTTGTATTTTGGCATCGATATTAACTCACAAAAAATGCACCCCTTAATTCCCTTCGAAAATTACAATTATAATGATACAATGGTCGAGAACATTACATTTCCAATCTCATAACATTCCGTTCAACTCCCCCGGAATATCAACCCTACCAGAGAAAATAGTGAGAATTTCCGAGATTTTTAAGACTACCTGAACGTATTGCGATTATATTATACCAGCGAAGATTCTTCAAATGAAACTAGTCGTGTTACTATTTCATTTTCCATCAAGCGTTTTAGAATACTACGAAATTCTATTATTGTTGAGAAGTGAGGAAATCTGTGTGGGTTCCCATTGAAACATTTATCTCCAAACTGAATTCACCCCAGTTCTCATCAGTTGACCCAGTCGGGCAACTTCAGTTTAATCGAGTTAATATACTTGATACTCGCATCCCCTCAAAAGTTTCACGAGTTTCACTTTGAATCTGACACGTGAGGTGTCTACGGACGACGTTGGATCTACGCGATGTTTATACTCGATATAAAGGCACAATAAATTCATGAGATACCTGATACAGGCTTTCCTAGTTCACTCTTTTAATTAATTAAATAAGGTAATAAGTTTGATTTTCCAATAAAGCGAATTTCAGTTTTCGCAAAATATTTTTGAGTTTTCGAACAAATGGGTGGCCAATTCTCAGAATGAACGTTTCATGAATGTTTTGGAGAATGAATGCGTAACGAGTGGGGTTCAACAGCGTACATAATATATTATATACGTATCGAATGAGTGTATATTATAATGAAACGCTATATTTAAAGTGGAGATTTCTGTGTTCTCTGGTATTCTCATTTTTAAACCTCAACCCCCACATGAGTCGATAATGTTGTTGTGTTGGGGGTTGAAATAAGTGGGGAGGGGGGGGGATGAGGCGGCTGCGAGTAGGGCGGAGCAGAGTGAGGCCGGAACGTGGTGAGATAAGGGGCGGAGGAGGGGTGTAGGAAAATGCGGGAAAAGGGGGACAGAGAGGAGGAAAATGCGGGGCTGAAGGGCAACGGGGGCCAGGAGGGGGGCGAGGTCCCTTGTCGAAGCTGATATTCCAACAGGCGAACCCCCTCCGCCTTTCATGGGTCGCTGTCGGGGGAGGAATGGGGGAAACGCCTGGGCGACGGGAGCGGGGAGGAGGTGGTGGTGGCTGTGCGAGGAGGGAAACGAATCGTTGTTGCCATGGAAACTACCTTTCGCTATGAACAAAGCACAAGCATTAAGTTCTTTCAAGCGTTAATTATATCGAAATATGCTTCATTAGCTCTGAAACGATGTTTCTCGATTGAAAACGCTTCTAGGCCTGACCACTGCCTCTCTACGTGGAGATTCAATCGGAAGTGATTGGAAGGGCCGACCAGATAACACACAACGTTGCTTTGTTGTCTCCAACTCATCTGCCTCTCTCATATTCAACGACAATAAAAAAAAATAAAAAATAAATAAATAAAATAAAATGGATAAACGCTACAAATAATGTGCAGTATCAATGTACTATCAATCATTGTGACCTGCATGCCTTTATATGGACTTTGTGACCATGTTTCTAATTCAAAATATGCCATTTTAGGCGATTTCAGTTTTTTCCACATATGAATTCAATTTAATAGTAAATAGTTATTGTTCTAGTTAAGGTTTACCTCCTTCATTTTCCCCACCTAGTAGTTGTGAACAATAGTAATAAAATGTATTGATCATAATTTCGGATACCTGCATTAATAACTGCACTTTTCAAAAATTTCATTATTATCATTAACCCAAAATATAACTTTAAATTCTCTAAATTATTATGAAGGTGGTTGGGATGAGGGAAACCATAATCGTTCCACATTTAGTTTAACGTATAACGGACACCCTAAACTCGGGCCTCTGTTATCTTGAATGTATAATTTACGTATAATTTTCAATATTCATTCACACTTTTGTCATTTTGGAATCATGTCATAATACAATACAATACATACAATAACCCTGTCGTTCTTACTACTACTGGTACGGACTCTCTAATCGTGTTTTTTCCAAAAATCTCCTTTTTGTTCAATTTTACGCTTCTATAAACCTCATAGTATTTATTCAAGTGGAAATGTTGGGATGAAAAATAATTTTTAGCATGCATATGCTTTAGCCTTGCACCCGAAAAACGACTTCAAAAAGTGTCACGCGCGAGTGACAGCAGCATTACCTAGTTAAAACAATAAAAGTTGAGAGATGATTACAAAAACATGTATTTTATTGTCAAGAAAAAATCTGAAAATAGTGTATACTGCATACGTTCATATCAATTTAATTTACGTTATAATTATATGGGATGGCGCCAACTCAGAAGCAGCAGAATGATGAGTTCTATCATTCGCAACACGAAAATATAATGCAAAGAACGAACCCCTCTCGATCGATGCTCCTTACTAACATTCCTTAATGTTAATTAGGAAGGAATTTCGGAAATCAGTTCTCAGAAAACCAGCATTCAGGGAATCAGCGTAGAGCTGATGGCTAAACTATGCGCATGTTTCAATAATTTATTATCCCGTGATTAATCAATTTGTTTTCATGCCAAAGAATTCCATCGATGTGCCCCGAAATTGAACAGTTTGCGTTACTTGATGTCTAAATCATAACAACATAGGTCAACAAAATCAAAATTATCTGCTTTTGGTAGTAGAAAATTTAAAATTTTGGTCAAAAACCCTCAAAACGCTTAAACTCAACTGGCCCGAATTTGGAGAGAGTAAGGGTGAAAATGCGTTATTTTTTAAACTTGTCATTTCTGGGAAATGAGATGTTTAGGGGATCATTTTTCGCTCAATTTTGGAGATTGAATCGATTTGTATGGCTCTTGGACACTCACTGTTTTCCCCACTCTTTCTCCAGGGAATAATAAACCATTGCGGAAGAATTTGCAGCGTTGTATTTGAGGAATTAACCTCAAAATAGGATTATAGGATAAGTTGGGGTAATATGCCAAAATTTTGACTGATAAAAAATCAGTCGTCACTAACAGGGGAATTAAATATGAAAGAGTACCTCAATGACATCTCGAATGTGTGTTTTCGAGATTTCTGGTGCCTAGGCGAGTGTTTTCCACTATATTTAAGCGTTTTCCACTATATTTTGGATGTTGAATCAATTGTAATGAGTCTCCATGTCTGAGGAATAACCAACCCCTGTGAAAGAATTTGCAGCGTTTCATATTTTGATCTAGACACTTTCGACACTAGACAGAAGAGATTGACTCTGCGTGATTACTCAAGGAATAGCCAACCAAAACAAATTACTTGCGAACAAATTGATCCTAAATTGATTTACAAAATGTTTAAATTTGCAAAAAGATTAACATTATTTGCGCATGCAATGTATTGAAGATTGTCCGAACCCGGTTAGTCTTTATTTCCACCCTTATTCCATTGTCCTCGAGCATCCCCTTCGAAGCAGCTTACCCCTGCAACCCTTGGCTCACCTTTGACGATCAAACGCGCTCCTCTAGACGCGAGGCCCGGCACCTGGACCGGTTGGGGCCACAACCCGAAGCCACCCTTATCGCCAAGTGTGGGAACTCGGAAGGAAACTCGAAGGGAATCTTAAAATTGAAGGGCGCGAGCGGGTTTTTCCCCCCCCTTCCGTCGTAAACTCGTACTCCGTCGCCGTTCGCATTGTACGGTGATTTGAATAAACGGTAGGGGGAAAAAACTACCCCGCCGTAATCTAGGCGGACACAAGACTCCACTCCCCCTCGGAGATTCACACCTTTCCGAGTTTCCCAGCCACAAGTTGTTTCCAAGTTTCTTTTGTGTCCGTGTGACATCACACGGGTTCTTGTTGAGCTTCTCATCCCCGTTTTGGTCGTGTGTATTGTCACCGGCGGGGAGACGCGTGTTAACGCTATTTTCTAGGATTTTTTGTCTAGTTTTCCTCGCGTGTCTCGAATTTACCGGCTTCAACTCGTGCCAAAAGCACGTCCCTGATAAGGCAAGGGGCCCACTTCGTACTAGTTGAACGTTTTTATATGATATTCTGAGTATAATAAATAATTAGGAGGACCTCTCCTCTTTTGTTGGTTAACAATTGCAACATCGCCTTGAGTTGAGTAATAAACATCTGGTTACACCAAGCAAGGAAGGTGACGTCCAACTGCCGATTTTCTTGTACTTGTACTTTTTCCGGTTCCTTTGGGGGAATACACCACATTGCTATGAGTAAAATGCTAGTGAAATTTGGATGTGGCATATTCTCCCCACGTAGTGGCATAATTTCTCTACCTACCTAAACTTCGTTGATTTCAAACCGACTTGTAATAAAAAACGCTGCAAAATTTCTTCACACGGGTTGGTTACTTCCTCGGACAGGGCATTGAAACTCATTTCTCAAAGGGGAAAAAGGGAACAGTGGTTGTATCGCACCATTCCATCGATTCACGTCCAAACAATTAGTGAAAAAATACCCCTGCCTAGTCGCCCAAAACTCGGGCTCCATTTTTAAAACACATTTTTGACCCATAAGCGCCAAATGTGTCCGATGGGCCGAAATTCTGGGACGTCCTAGGCGGAACATCACCCAATTTATTTTAAATAAATAATTTATTTCAATAATTTACTTTCTATTTACCTATTGTTGGGGCTTCTTAACAACTGTTAATTCATCATAATTAAGGTTAATTAAGGTCAATTATGAGGCTAAAAAAATAATAACCTAATTGGTACCTAGATTGGTAAAAAATGAACAAAAACAATAACAAGTGGCATATTATCCTGAATGCTGGCATATTATCCCTAAGAGTGGCATAATCCCCCAAACCTGGTGTGTTTACTTTTTATTAATAAATTTTGTCAACACTTGGATGAAGAGTGCTGAATCGTTGGAGTTTCGATAAAGCAGGAATTGTCAAGTGAAACTAGAGTTGAATGGTTTTTGTAACTCAAAAACTGTGGAAGATTCTTTGAAAAGTGTGGCATATTCCCCCAACTTACCCTATAATCCTTTTGTAAGGTTAAATCTCGAAGTAAAAACTCTACGAATTCTTCCACAATGGTTTATTATTCCCTGGAGAAAAGTGGGGAAAATAATATGAATGTCCAAGAATCATTCCAACGTCCAAAATTGAAGGGAAAACAACGAATGTCCAAGAATCATTTCAGTCGATTCAACGTCCACAATTGAGCGACAAATGATCCACCAAGTTCCTATTTCCCAGAAATTCCGAGTTTTATAAACCGCATTTTCACCCTTACTTTGCCCATAATCGGGCCGATTGGGCTGAAAAGTTTTGAGGACCACCTAGAGCCGGAATGAGGTCCTTGACCATGCGGTTTTCTCCTTTGGCTGTTCACTTTTCAATTTGGGAGATGGATTGATTTGGAGTTGTTTCAAAGGTGATGTTACCAGGGCCATAAAAAGCCATGTCATATCGTTGGTATTGCACAAATCTTCGACAACAAAAAAGAACCATCACCAACCACGATTAAGTCACTACTGATGAGAGGCAAAAGCAGACTTGGGATGAGACATCGAAACGAATGCATCGATGTTAACATCGATGCCGACATCGGTCCACTACAACTGTAAAATGTGCAGTCTAGCTCACAACGGCTTATTATTTCCTGTATAGATCACGTCTCTAAATAATTTGACTCTTCTATAGTATCTACCAAAACAACAGCTAATTGAAAAAACAACCTCGGATCAGGCGCATGGAGATTAATTTCTTCAAAATTGGCTGGAATGTGAATTCAGGAGGCGCACGCTTGGTCCTAGGAAGCTCAAAATGGTCTCTAAAAATCGAGTGAAATAATCAGTAAGGCTAAATACCTTTAAAAAAAAACAAATCCTTTAGATCAAGCCAACTCATAAGACTCAAGAGAATTAAACCGTATGAACTGATCCAGTTCCACTGTCCAATGCGAACATTGCGGGAAGAATGATAACTAAGCTAGATATTTCGGTTCTCTCTAAATTCATGTATAAATTATCAGAATGATATTGCTCATTAGTTGATTAAATATTAACCTGGTGTGCCAACCTTAGTGGAAGTAAAAATAGTTATAAAAGTGTTTTAAAAAATATGATATGTCGTGGTTATATTGATGTATTGATAACAAGTGATGAATTAGTAAATAATAAATACAGAAGTAATGACTTAAGTTTAATCAATATAAAAATGGCGGCACCTTTCTGAGAGGCAATATAACTTGAATAAGAATACTTCTTTAGAAAAGAATTTATACAAACTGTTATCGCTCATTAATTTCATCTCTTTGGAGAAAATAGCGAGTTAAAAAGGAGCGCTTCTCTTTCAATTAAAACGACGGGTTCATTCTTTTCGATAATGAACTTCTTATTTTGCAACGTGAACGATAGGTTTATCCAGCTGCCTTTTATTTGCTCGAAACCAGATATTCGCGATTAATACAGAAGGTTATACAGGGAAAATAATGATTTAGTTACGTTGCGTAATTAATCTTCTATTCCAACAGTTGAATGATGTTACCTTTGGTGGAAACAAGGTGCATCGACAAAAGAATTCACTTTTCCCACAGCTCCTTCATCTTCCAATTTTTACTGTTCTTTCATTTTTTGCACCGCCTATCCATTCGTTTTCGTTTGGGTCCACGTATTAGGTAGCTGTAGAATTCATTTCCTGGAGGGTTGCACCTTGTCACTTTGTTAAGAGGTTTTTTCATTTCTCGTTGATTTTTTGTTCTTCGTTCTGCTCTTCAAGCGGAGGATGCGGACCAGGATTCGAGTTGCGATGGTTTTGTATTGTGAGGTAACAGTTAGCTTCCGGCCCGAAAGAAAAGGAATACCTGTTCAAACTGTGTTTCGATTTATATTTATTTTGTTGGAAGTCTCCGGTTCATTTGATTCATTTTGGCAGTCTATTTGGCAGTCTGGTTTCAAATAAAAAATAATGGTTTCAATAGAATCTTAAAATATAATACATAAACATCATTAAAGCCAATAAAGTAATTCCTGAGGCCAAATCACAGGCCCTGACGCCATCCTTCAAGTTAGCACACTAGTGTATTTCCTTGGTTTCTCGCTCTATAGGGACCTGGGGGTTGGTTCTGACCCCCCTTTTTTCCCTTTTACGAGGTCATTGGGAGAGCAGAAGCCAACGAGGAAAAACCAATTGCCAAAAACCCACAACGGAAAAACCAAGATTCTGCTGTAAAAATTCAGCAGCCTTGTTGTTTTTGGGCCTGAACAACTTCTGGTAGTTTTTTCTCTGGATGAAACCTCAGAATCCTGT
The DNA here is from genome assembly GCA_019603395.1 of Cyrtorhinus lividipennis. Taxonomy (NCBI): domain Eukaryota; kingdom Metazoa; phylum Arthropoda; class Insecta; order Hemiptera; family Miridae; genus Cyrtorhinus; species Cyrtorhinus lividipennis. Next base: position 18,008,440 of record CM034002.1, on the reverse strand, counting down.
GGAATGTTTCAAGATAAATGAGTAAAGCCAATAAAACGGTCCCTGTGGCCAAATCACAGGCCCTGACGCCATCCTTCAAGTTAGCCATCTTTCCAGTGAATATCCTTAGTTTCTCACTCTCTAGGGACCTGGGGGTTGGTTCTGACCCTCCATTAACGAGGTATTTGAGAGAGGAGAATCCAACGAATACCAAAAACACAGAACTGCCAAAACCATGATTCCACTATAAAAGTTCAATGCTAACCTTGTTGTCTCTGAGGCCTGATAAATTTCTGGTAGTTTTTTCTCTAGAATGTTTTGGGGTAGTTTTGATTTCCATTTCTGATTTCATTTTTTTAAATATTTCTTGGGGTGCTGAATCCGAATCAGAGGTTTGCTAACAAAATTTCGTGACGCAATTGAAAAAATACAAAAAAGGTAAAAAAATAAAATAAAATAAAATACGCCTATTTTCAACTATAGTTTGGGCCAGAACGATATGTCGCAGGAAAAAAACTTCAATAACGCAATTTGTAGGAAATTTTATATACTTTCATTTTGTATGAAGAGGTCTCTCACGAAAAGTTAATAGTTTCCGAGTTATAAGCTAAAAAATGCAAAAAAAAAAATTTTTTAACCTTTTTTTTAATGTTTCGTCACGAAATTTTGTAAGCTAACTTCAAATTCGGATTCAGCGCCCCAAAAAACATTTAAAAATGGAAGAAATCAAAACTACCCCAAAACTTTCCTGCTAAAGGTCCCTTTTGAGCACAAATTGACTGGACTAAAAATTATCATTCAAAATAGGTAGATAGGCACCCGTTTTGACCCATAACCTCTTTCGGGGGACACCAACCGTTCCGGGGTCCGTTTCATTGGATTCAGCGTCCGAAATTTAGTCGTAAATGATACCCCGTTCGCCTAAATCGGTAAAAATCTCGAAAACCCATTTTTTTGAAATACGCGTTTTTCAAGGAATAACCAACCACAAAATAATTTATAACCGATAAAATTACATTCAGCTTGTAAATAATATTATTGTATTCTCAGTTGTGAAATTACAATTACGATTTTATGTGTATACATCGTTCAACACTCGAGTTTTCGCTAAAAACGTGCAAATTTTCACCGTTTCAGATCGTTTCAAAGGGGTTTTAAAAAGTATCGAGTCAAACCTCAACTTTTCGCCTATTGAGGGAGGTCGGTTTTCTTTTTAGGATGGGGCCAACGGAGGAAAAAAGGTGATAAAACTTGTTCCTCAGACCTTTTCCCAACGATCTTGGCACGAGGAAGGAGCCAAAGAAGAAAATAACCTACTCGGCTCTGAGCCTTCGCACCCCCTCGCCATTGAGATTTTATTCACTCAGACGTTTTATTCGCGTGCCTTTACCACTTTTCCCTATACTACCATTTCACCTTCGAAAAAGCCCATAAAAAGGAAGCGAATAACCCTCGGGAGCAGCCAACTGATTCTAAAACTTTTTCCAAGATTCCCTTTTTTCTCCTCATCATTCACATTTTTTCCCTCCTTACGGTTTTCTTCTTTTATTCTCCGTTCTTTCACGTTTCTCCGTCGAATAAATGCGTTTTCACTACGAAAACCGACGTCGGGTAAATGTCGAGAGAAAGGGAAACGCAACAGGTGAGGGGGTCAAACCTGAACTTGCATCGATCCTTTGTAACCGGCTTTGGTGGTTCGGTGATACGCACGCCGGTCATTGTCGGGGGCGTCAATGACTTACTACCGTCTCACTCGCGATCCTTGGCCTTCGGTTACGATTCGACGTTCTATCGTAATCGTAAACGTAATCCTCCCTCCAATCCGCGGCTCGCTTTCCAGTTATCAATAGGAAACTATATCTTCCTCGGACAACCTCAAAACAGTGAGAAATGAACCGAATTCGAGTTCAAAAAGTTTTTTCCTCTTTAACATGAAAGAAAAACGGGTTGGTTATTCCTCGAATTGGGGAAACAGTGGGTGTGGTGGGTCCCAGACCCATTCCAATCGATTCAGTGTCCAAGATTTAGCGGAAAATGATACCCCACACGCCTAGGTTCCAGAAATCTCAAAAACACATATTCAAAAATGGGTAATATATACCCAATTTGACCCATAACGTCTTCCAGTGGGGGCCAATCGTTCTGGGACCCACTTATTGAATTCAGCGCCAAGATTAGAGGAAAATTACCCCAGCCTAGTACCAAAATCCCGAAAACATATTCAAAATGGAATATTACAAATCAGATATCACCTCATTACCGTCTAGAATCGTGTAGAAAATCCGAAATCACATTTTCGTCAAAGAAACAATTCCATTGACCACCTACCCTTTTCGTCAACCATTTTCTCGAATGGGGCTGAAAAACTATGGAGACCGTACCACGCCGGTATACCAGACACCAGACCCAAATTTATTTTTAGTTTTCTTACAAAAAACGCGAGTTACGGGTACGGCGTACGGCGGGCTGGACAGGACATAATGATAAATCTTTTTGATCTAGTGGGAAATGAACGATCCATCAGAAAAAAATTTTGAGCCGAATCGGAGAGGTTGACCATTTGCATGAAAACATAGGTTGATTATTCAAGGAATAACCAACCAAAAGGCCCGGCGAAGTCGGCGAGTGCGCTAGTGGTCAGATTTCCGTAGCTAGCGCAGTCACCTCACTCGCTCACCTCTCCAAACTATGTTGCGGAGTTGTTGTGGACAGTGTTTGTGGAAAATGAAAGTGGGGGAATGGCGGTGTTATTGCTAAGTTTCTTGCTACTTTACCGTGAAATGTCTTATTGTGGATATAAAGGACAAAGACTACACAAATAAAACTTTGAAGGAGGAAAATGTAACGTTTAAGTATAACATGATGAATTATTCTCATTTTCATACGTATTAACTCGTTTTTTAAGTCATTTGACAAAACAACAACACGCTTATAACAAATTCCTCCGACATTTTCACGAACAAACTTGCTTGTCACTTGCCGCTTTTAAAACTAGCAAATCAACTTTACACACGGCTAGTTACTAGCAAGTCGCCTCAACGCTGGCTAGAGTGCAAGTAAAGTGACCGGTCTTCTACTTGTCTTCAGCTTTTTATCGCCGGTAGTAGCTGGCGAGTCGGCTAGTAGGGTTTACCACGGGGAGAGTAATAGCTACTAGCCAAACTAGCGGCGAGTAGCGCCGAGTAAACTCGCCCCGGTAATCGAGGCTTTAAGAAAGCCAGACGAGCGGGAGTGAGCTTGTGTCATTCGATACACACGAAACTGCTCCAATAAGCTCAGAAGCAGAAAGCGGCCGAGTAGTAAACACGCTTAAGAAACCCAATCCCCGACAATCTGAAAGCCAGTCAGTAGCTTGTACACGCCAGCTAGTGGCGTGTGAAGTCGCTGGCAGAGTCAGCTTTTTCTACAGCTTTTTTAAAAGCAGTGTAAGCCCCCAGGCTTACTGCCTCCAGAAAAACCAGAAGGGAGGGAGCATGCGCCAGGATGCGCGCGCAGCTCCTGCCTGGACGTGGCATTTGGAGAGAGCTCCAGCACGCACTCATTGCCAAGGCGCCCAACTGGGCAGTTGTTGCTGAGGCGCCCCTTGTCGCCGAGGCGCCCAACATGTCGGAGTCATTTATATTTTGTAACCTGTCGTGCAAGTGCAACTCACTCAGTCCATCCTGGCTTTGTCCTGTGCTCGCTCTGAAGTGAACTCTGCTACTGTGCTGAAGTCGACCGAAGCTGTAATATTGTGTTCCCCATGAGATAAAGGACTCAAGCTAATTAAGCCTCGCTGTGTACCTTTGGGACAGCGTGCCCCCTCCTGTTTTCCTTCGACGTCGACGCCGTTTTTGTCAGCCAGGTATCGTTGCGCTTGCTCATTAAATTGTATTTCATGTATATCATAATTTCATGTATCATGTATTAATTGTATTTTATGCTCCACATGTTGTCTAATTTACTTTGTCGAATTACTTTGTCTTGTATCAATTCTAGCCCAGGTTGAGGCATATTCTCCTTTGCAACGTGTCCTTGTTTTCAATTATAATTCAGTTTGTATCAATGTATTTTATGCTCATCCTTGGTATCCCTAGTTGCTCAGTCGTAAGTCTTGGACTTGAATCCCGTATCCTCTCGCTAGGTCCCTTCCAAATTCTCCGAAGAAACCCGAATTAAATTACAGTAAATTCAAACACATTTTAATTCGAGAGAGGCTTACAGCAGCTTTAGAGCGAGTGCGTCGATGACATTAAGCTAGTTTACGAGCTGCGTGTAAAAAAGCCGGCTTCTAGCGTGTAAACTCGCCCAGTGTAATCGAGCCTTTACGGATAATAAAGCCGCAATCTTCAAATTTTGAAAAAGTCGAAAGGAAGTATCGATATCAGTAAGTATTAGAATTATTGAAACGACTCTACTTTGAGCAGCTATGACCTGGCTGGTGTTTTCTGATGCCCTGAAGCAGCCCCCCCCCCCCCTTACTAGCATGGGCGTTCGCCATCCTGGCTATCTGTCGCGAGTCGTACGGTCCAGTGAAGAAGATAATTCGGTCGAACGGGTGGTCGAAATCCTCCGCTCACCGCCTACCTGCGAGCTCTGCCCTGCGAGATAAAAGAGACCAAGAACCGTCAGCTGCTACCTTCGAGCTCCGGTGAGAATGGCCGGGTGGGGAGGTTCCCAGGAGCCCGGCGCAGCGGTTAGGCAAAAACCCGCAACTCCCGGCACGCTGCCTCCGTTTATCCCGCTACTCCTCCACCTCCCCGCTTTACTATTGTCGGTTTTTGTCGAGTATTTGGTTTTCCTCTTGATCCTACGGATAACTGGGAATCTGGGTCAGAGGTGTTCTCGAATCGAGTGATCACCTGTTCGCGTCTAAAAACTTCACTTTCCTTTCTTCTCATAGAAAAACCTTTTCATCCCTCATCCTCTTCAAGGAGAAGGTAAACGCTCTCCTAAAAGGTCTAGGGGAAAAAAATCTACAGTATGTTTCACAGGTGCTACAGTAAACTGACCTCGTTTGAAATACCTCAAATCAGCACAAAAACTATCTGTAAATTCCTTGTAAGATTAAGGATTCTACAGCCTTCCATAAATACCGTATAAAATCCTGGTTGGTTATTCCTTAAATAATCTTCCAATGTTTTCATGCAAAATGTCAATCTCTCCGATTCGGTCCAAAAATGTTTTCCGGGCGTTTCATGATGCATAGATCAAAAAAGTCAAATATCCGTCGGCCGTACGCCGTCCAAGCTATTTTTGCTGGTAAAAAAATGTCTAAAAATCTGAAATTTTGGTCAGGGGCCCATTTCCCTGGGTCTAGTTGGTACTCGAAACTTTTCAGCCCATTAGGGGGAGGTAGGGGTCAAAATGTGTTTTTCGAAAAATTGTTTTTCGGAGATCTAGGCGCGTGGGGTAATATTTTCAACTGAATTTTGGACGCTGAATCGATTTGAACGAGTCTCCATGCGCCTGGTCCGAGGAATAACCAACCCCTGTGAATGAATTCATAAATTTATAAATTTTGCAGCTCCTAATTTTTTTTAGAGTCCATTTAACCCCCAACTTTATACTGTTTTTTTCGCATTTTCACCTCATACAAAACTGTGTTTTCCTTATTAATTCCTCAACTGTGTTTTTGTACTGTTATGTGAAGATTCCAAATTCCCGCCTTGCGGCCCAGTATTTCTTCTAAAAATAGTTGTAAAAAATCGCAAATTTATTACCTTCTCATCTTCTTTCCCTCAAGTTTCCTCTTTTGGATGAAATAGTCTAAGAGCAATTTTGTTCTTTCTTTAATTCTTTCATTAGGGACCGAATCACCGGGCACTTATACCAGCATTTTGTCCTTTTCGATCAGCATCTGCCTAATATCAAAAATATATTATTTTCTATCAAGAATCCGGACAATGAACCAACCGCTTGTGCAATAACTCAAGCCAAAATTTCATTTCATTGTGTGCTGAATAACTTGCCATAAGAAGCCTGAATAATCGGACCAAGAAGAATCGAATATTTCAGAATCGATCCCTAGTGGCTGATTCTTGCCCTCGTGGCCCACGTGTGGTGCACGTATGAAGGTCGCCCTTTTTTTTCGTTGGCGTAACAGAGACATTAGAGCCAAGAATGAAAATGTTTCCTCGTCCTTTTCCTCGCCTCCGACGTCACTTTTCCTGGGTCTACCTACAAACCCAGTTTTCCCTCTTTTCTGCCTCCGAAGGGTCGGGATTCGTCTTTTATTATCCGCTGCAAAGTTTTCCCCCTCCTAGCATTTTACGCTCGTATATATCTCAGATGTTGGAGGAGAAAAAAAACCCTCGAGAGAAGCCACAGGTGGCCCAACGATAGAAACATTTCGAAAAGTCGTTTTTATTTATATTTCCTCGTCGATCAAGAGGGTACGATTTGAACGGAACGAGTCACTTTGCAACAATCTTCTCTTCTTAACCCAAAAAAAGTCTACGAAAACATGATTTTTTTTTCGGGGATTTTGCGTTTACTTTACGCGGCTAAGGCGAGGTTCGTGCACGAGGGCATCAAAAAGGAGCCAACAACAACCAAAATTTTGTGGCAACGCTGATGAGTGTAAAAAGCACGCCTGAGCTCTACAAGGGTAGTGATGTGAATTATAATTTTCCTCACATTTTGATGAGCTAGCGGCAAGTATGGAACATTTCATTGCTGAAGATACACGGAGGTAGATGAAATACATTTACCAGAGCCCTTGAATCATATGTAATAATTTTCAGTTTTATGAACAACTGAATTAGTCTCATTAACCGATATTGATACGAAATAGCTACAGTCGGCTGATACGATAATTGCAACCACTTATTCACGTAAAATCCACATTGATGCACAGATTCCTTCCTTGTTTTTAAAACATTTAATCTTATCTGGTTACACAATTTAAAAAAAAATCATTACTTACTTTGTCATAATTTAGTTTTTTCCTGTACAAATTCACCCTACTTTCGAGATATAATTAAGTAATTCTGTAAAGAGGCGTTATGGGCGCTGCCTGTTGCCTTGTAACAGTGGCATTACAAGAGGGTGAATTTTAAGCCCCTAAAAAATAAGTTTTTGTGAGCAGTAGGACGGTAAAGCTTCGGAAGTTATCAGTCAGCGTTGGTACAACTGTAGAGGATGACAATATTGAGACAAAAATTACGTTAAATTTGTTCAGACGGAAAAACAATGCGCCAATCGAATCGTTTCGTTCTAAATTGGACAAATGCTGTAAAAACTGTGCCTGTTAGGACAGGTGAATAAAAATGATAAATGAATACAAGATCATCGTATAAATATTGATATGTTCGTAGTCAGACCGTTTTCAGACTCCCTCTGACAAGTATGAAACGATGAGGCGCGTGTTCGGACCTGTTCAAAACCATGTAGCACCCAACACCCTCTTGGCACGAATCGGTTTTGTCTGGTTTGGAATCGGATTTATTTCGGGTCCATGGCATTTAGTTGGCAGGAGCTCTCTACCTAAACGGTTGTTGGCTTTTTAAGTAAATAAATAGCCAATCAAGGTACTAAGAAGTCATAATGAAGTTTGGATTGTGTGAGACCGTGGGTTCGAACTGAAGAACTTTTAAAAGTTAATTGAACTTTTAATAACTGATTGAACAGATGTAAACGGATACAGATCTTACGAACACAGCGAGACGATACAAACACGTTGGAGAACAGAACAATAAGTAACAGTAAGTGATAGGTTTCCTTGACGGCGGAGGGTTACCCCCTTAGTTCACAGAACGAGCGAGCGCTGATGTCGGGTCCTACCCTGGTCGACCCAAACGGCGGGTAATTTGAACTAGGCTGTTCCTTGGCATCTTTCGATCTTATAGGGAGGCCTGGGGCCGAACAGATTGAAAAAGAAAATATTAATTAGGAGCTCCTTTGAAAAATCAAAAATGGTAATAATGTTAAGACGCTTACAATTGTCAGGCAGGGACCAAAAACTAGTCTAATTCGAGCACGAGGGCGTCAAAAAAGAGCCAACAACAACCATCATTTTGTGGTAACGCTGATGTAAAAAGCACGCCCAAGTGGTGAGTTTTAAAAGGGTTATTCCTTGAATAATCAACCTATGTTTTCATGAAAAAGCTCAACCTCTCTGATTCGGCTCAAAATATTTTTCCTGGGCGTTTCAAGGTGTCTAGATAAAAAAAAGTCAAATGTCCGTCTGCCGTACGCCGAACGCCATACGTCGTACGCCGTCCACCGTCCACGCCATTTTTGGTAGTGGAGAATTTTCTAAAAATCTGAAATTTTGGTCAGGAACCCACTTCCGGCTCTAGTTGGAAACTTTTCAACCCGATCGGACCAAATTTGGGCGGAGTAGGGGTCATAATGTGTTTTTTGAAAAATGGATTTTCGAGATTTTGTGCGATCTAGGCGAGTGGGGTGTCATTTTCCACTAAATTTTGGACGCCGAACCCAATGAAAAGGGTCCCAGAACGATTGGCACCCACTGCAAGAAGTTATGGATCAAATTGGGTATCTATTATCCATTTTGAAAATGTGTTTTTGGGATTTCTGGTACCTAGGCGTGTGGGGTATCATTTTACACTATTTGTAAAAGTGCACTGCTTAAAGTACTCCAATTGTGGAAGTCGTCGTTGCTTCGTAACTCTCATTCGCGTGCTAAGAGTAGGGTGAACCCAATACTCAATGTTGACTGTTTCAATTTGCATTCATCCTCCGTTCTTGTAAAACATGCAAGGTGATGATGCGCGTTCTGTCCACTCGTGCGATTTGGGCGACCGCTCGTGAACCTGATATGAATACTAACGTAAAGACGCTTCCAGTTGTCCGGCAGCTGACCAAAAACTAATCTTATTCATGCCGAAACGAATAGAAACGTACAAATGGGAAACCGAGCTGTGCGGTTCGTTCGGAAGCGTTCGGCTCGCGAGCGGATGCGCCCACGTGGAAGGGCCCTTGGACGGATCAACAGGTGGCGCCGAGGGTTCTAAGCCCATTGACTCCCAAGTTACCAACTCCGATTCGTGATTATCGACCTTGGAAAGCGTCGGCCTTACTACCGGCGGGTGTAGAAGGGCTTCAACTAATTAATAACTTTCCGGCTTAGACCCTCAGAGAGAGCGAGAGGCAAATGGTACAGTTTCCTACCGCAGAAATTACGCGGAGTAATTTCCTGAAACTGACCTTCTCCGCCTAATTTTCACGCCGTTACCGGTCATTATGACCGACTTCCTACTCACCCTGTCTTTAGAGGCAAAGCTCTGTTATTGTAATGCTCAACCCTCCTCAGTCGTTTACATCTCCAATTGGTCGGAACTAAAAACGAAAACGCTGCAAATTCTCTACAGGGATTGGTTATTCCACGGACCAGGCTCATGAAGACACATTTCAATCGATTCAGGGTGAAACATTTAGTGGAAAATGGTACCCCACATGCCTATAGTACCAGAAATCTCGAAAACACGTTCAAAATAGGTAGATAGATACCCATAATGACCCATTTTGACACTTAACCTCTTCCGGTGGGCGCCAATAGTTCTAAAACCCGACTCATTGGATTCAGCATACGAAATTCAGTCGAAAATGACACCCCACACTACTAGTATTCAACCTATGTTTTCATGCAGAATGTCAACATCTCCGATATGCCCCATTTTTGTTTTCTGGGCGTTTCAAAGTCCAGATCAGAATAAGCAAATGTCCGACCGCGGTCCATGCTGTTTTTGGTATTAGAAAATTGCTATAACTTCGAAATTTTGATCAGGGAGTCGTTTTTGGCTCTAGTTGGTCCTCAAGACTCCGGATCGGACCAAAATTTGGGGGGTTACGGGTCAAAATGGGAATCTATCTACCTATTTTGAACGTAGGGTTTTGAGATTTCTGGTACCTAGGAGTGAGGGGTTTCCACAAATATTTGGACGCTGAATCGATTCGGAATGAGTCTCGAGGTGCCTGGTCCGAGGAATAACCAACCCTTGTGAGAGAATACAGAGTTCATTTTTTCCTTTTTACAGCACCCAAACACCGCAGTAAGAAAACTGTCGCTATGACTAAATTTCACCTGCTTTTTACATCATCAACCGCCTCCCTGTATTTTTTTTATTAGCCATCTAATGAAATCATCCAAACTAACCATGTCCGGTACATCAATTTGATCTAATGAGAAAGTAAATTGAATCATTAATAATCCTCAATACGAGAAGATGAATTGTTTTTACATAACATTTACACACATACGAAAGGATAGAGAATTCAACTTGATTTTGCCATACAACTAACGGCTTGTCTTGAAGGAGTTCCTAAAGTCGTTTGCTGATAGCCTGCTTGTTGCTGTTGAGAGTGTGAAGTTCGCCGATTTAGCTACCGCAGAGGTGGCTGAAAACTCGGGGAAGAAAACATGTTCCTGACAACGTGGAAAAGTAATTGAAATCACAAAACATGTGAGATTGGCCAGGTATAAGGATGGTAGGAGCATAATACACTAATTTCTTCTGTAAATGACCTGGAGACTGAATTTTGAGTAGAAATTAAACTCCACCCTGCGACGTATAACATACGTAATAATAGACATATTTATTGGAAATATTTAATCTCTAATTTAACTGTACATGTTGAGACAAGCATTGTACGGATATGGTATTTATTATAATGTTCGTCAAAAGTTTCAGCGACGAAAGGAAATCACAGGGGAGACCAGTTAGTTGGGGCTAGGTTGAATGTGAGGAGGGGGGGGGGGGTCCGGTAGCTGAGGACATTGAAGAACGAGGGGGGGAGGTGGAAGAGAAAATCGAAAGAAATGCTCCAGTTTGTCTGGACCGACGACAGATTGTGTGAGCGTCGATGGTGGATCTCAATCGATGGTCGTCTTCTCGTTAAGAGGGGGGGTCTAGACTCGAGTTTTTCTCCTCTCATTAGCGCTAATTAAAAGAAAGAATCCCAGCCTCTAAAGGACGTTGGGCGTACGATTGCGTGTTGTTCAGATTATATAAACGGGATTTAAATGGCAAAACGATTGTTCATTTTCAATTACACGCGTAATTTTTTGGCCAGAAAACGTCCATTTATATGAAATACATATAACGGTATTTCTTAAAGTAATTATAATAAAATTAATTCTCAAGTTTACATTTATTTTATGAAACATAATATAAATGGTCAAGTGCATTATTCTGTTGAATAAAATTTGAAAAGTCACTCAAAATGGATTTTTTATATTTTAAAAATAAAAAATAGACTTGTTTTTATCCCTCCAGATGTATAAATAATTGTTTTAAGAACAAGTTATTAGGGACTGTTAGTGTTCTAACTCATCTCTCTAAACCTAATGGACCTTATGGCATACTCACGAAGGCCAAGTAAAAATAGACGTCGGTGAGATGGACGTAGGGACTGTGGGAACGGAAGGAGCAGGTGGCTGACAGGCAGGACATCCCGATGTTTCCCTCTGTGTTCCTCACCTGACTATTTCAGTCTCACTCTTTTGCGGAAGTTCTCAGACGGTGGTAGATGATCCTAGGCAATTAAGTCGGTTGTTTTTTGTCCGTCTACAGGGCACTAAGAGACGACCTAGAAGAAAAGATTCAACTTTCTCTTCAGGACATAGGCAGCCATTTGAAAAGTAAAGGGGCAGGTCGATGCCTTGAATGTGGAGCAGATTGTTTTCCAGGTCGATTGAAGTTTTGAGACTCTTGACAAGCCCAGTAGCATGTCGAATTTAGTATGAAACTCAAATAGGTGAAGGGGGAGGTTTATGTTCCGGTGATTCAATAGCTAAGGATGCCATTTGAACCGATTTTGGAGTCACCATGGGCGGTTGCTACTCTGCCAGTGGCAGGCTTCAACTATTTTCTGAAGTAACTGTTGCTGGGAAGGTTCTACAGCAATACGCGAAGATGTCCAATGCTGGCATAAGACAGTATAAGCCACAGTAATTGACCCATCCAATCATTAAAATCTATGTTCAGTATGTCTCAAACAGCGGCACAAATATGGTGAACCATGGAGATTCAGACAGTACACGATAGCAGGTGACTCTGGAAAGCCCCGCTGGCTCATCAAAATTGTTCAGTAAATTTATTTAAGTTTGTACGTCAATGGCAAAAGTCGGTAATGACGCACCCTTAGTTCATTGATACCTTCAACCATCATTTTATACCGGTACTACAAAGTATAGGGCACAAAATAAAGGGCAATCAGGAGCGGGACGAAAGGGATGCTGGAAAGGGTGTGCTGAAAGGGGGCGAGTGCAACCCCTGCAGATAATTTATTTAAAAACCCTTCGCTCCGGACGATGTTTGCGCAGACAGACTCCGGTCGGGATCGAAGCTGCTGAGGTCAACGTACCCCCTCCCCTAATCACGGCATCCCCTTGCGGAGTGAGTACGTCCGTGTGTATGTTAAAGTCCGTGCCGACATTTTTAATGAGGGCTCATTAAAACTGCTGACCGAAGGATTTCCCCGTGAGAGGGGTTCGATTTCCTGGGATCACGTCAGGCATAGCTCATTACGTTTGTAAACTGGAAAACCTGAACGTCGACGTTTTCTAAACCAGAGTATCATCGACGCAGATCAATTTTGAACGGGAATCGACTCAAATTTATATTATGTAGGCACTGAAGCCCACTTCAATTCATCCCTACATCACTTTACTAGGCCAAGATAATCGTAAAATTTGCTTCAGGGGTGATATTCTAGCATACGTACCATCCTTTGACGTAGGTGACTTCTTCGTGAGTAAAATTCGGACGAGCCCTACGACATCATTAATGACCATTGTTGATAGATTTCGCTTCTATAATCCGAGTATGACAACTGTTCAGAAGCGGAGTGACACTTATCATCAGTTACGAGTTTGCGCTGATAGGCCCATCATCAGTCCGCAAATGTTGCTCAAGCATAAGTAGCTTATTTACTACATGCATCTCTGCTAAGGTGAATATGAAATTGAAAAAGTAAAAGGCTTAACTGAAGTTGACAAACTTCTTGAAAACAATCAAAATCAGACCAGTTAGTTTACAAAATTGAAAGCCGACACTAGTTGTAGTAATAATAAATTCTGTTGAAGAGTTTTTGAACTAATCTTTTCATACTCCGAAAGATACTTATAAGATACCATAAATTTCATGAAATCCGCACTCTGAAATCTATCTTGCCGTCTCAAGTCTTCGATCTTCCGTCATCAAGTCATTATTGAATATTTAAGAACTGTTTGGTGAATTTCAGAATTAAAAGTAATAATTGAGGGGACTTAATCATATATTTAACCGTACAAAGCGTCCAATTTCATTTATATTGTACGAAGCATAGGCTAATGAAACTTGAAGGATGAGTTTTCACCGGGTTAAACCATCTTCTAACCTTCAATTTTGACACTTTACTCAAGCCCATATCACAACCTGATGAATTCTTTATACTTAAGAACGCTTCGTTTGTCACCCACATTAATTGGTTGTTCAAATTGAAATCGGTAATAAGCAAGTGCGGTCAAAGCAGCGACGACGTTTAAGGGGGAGTGTAGGCAATGTTAGCAACACACGACAGTACTGCTGGTCGGCCGTTGTTGTCAACAGGAGTCAAAAAGAAGGTACAAACTCATCATTTAGAGGCGAAATGTAATTACTATGTACCATCATGACATAAACATGTTCAATTCAGATTTTTAGACGTACGGCTCAATACAACGCGTTAATTTTTTAAGAAGAATTATCATTTTTTTTATTACAAATTTCACGACAAATTGTATGAAAAAATTGCATTTTGGCCATTTATTTCGGTTAAATTTAGGTTTATGTGGAGAATTGTGGTAAAATTCACCATGAACATTAAAATAAATTTAATTGGGCGAATTCACTTGATATTATCTTATAATTTTTCAAGTTTGAGGGGAAATTGACAAAAATAAACGAATTTTCAAGCTGAAATACACGAAGTTTGCTCACCGAATGGGTTACGAGCGATCAAATAAAGGTCCATTTCGGCTAGGGATGATTTTTTATTAAACCTTGATAAATCTTAATATAATCTAAAATTTAAAAAAATTGCTCTTGATCGTGCAATCTCCTCTATTTTGTCATTCGTAAAATTCGTGCAGATGAGTTTAGAAAAAACATTTAAATCACATTATTGAGCCCTTTAGGGGTTTAGGGGGCACGCTTTATGTCTGCTTTTGAAGCTGAATTTCGTTCATTTCAAAAAAAGCAGCGGCCAGAAGTCTTATTTTTTATTTCCTCCTTGGCCCTACGGCAGCAGCAGCAGCGTCTATCAACAGCAACTTTTGGCTTTGGATGATGACTCGGGGATGAAGACCCATGCATAGTCGAGACCAACATCTTTCTACATAAATAAGTTTCAAATACTCCAATCTACGTTTGTAAAATAATTCGTATGATTTTAATCATCCAACTCAAGCTAGAAAGGTAGTAAGCAGGGGTTCTTCCCTTAAAACGGGGGTGGTGAAGACTCAAGCTCACTAACTGCTTGTTCGTTTCTTTCACTTTATGGTTGTCCTCGGTGACCGATGGGTTTTATCTAATCTCGGATAGTCAGCCCAGCACGACCTTGCGCTCTTCCCTTGTCAGTCGGTTCGTTCACCGTGCAACATATCTACGTCGAAAGATTACCAAGTAGTTTTTTTTTTTTTTTTTTCCAAGCGAAAACACCAGAACGGCGCAAAATTAAACTCAGATCAGAGTACAGTTTATTACTTGTAATTTACCATGTTGAAAAAGATTAAAGGCATAAATAAAGAGTGGATAAACGGAGTTCATGATACAAAAATACTTTCAAGAACCAACTTTTCCCCTTAAAATTTCAGTTCAATGTTCAAAAAAATCTGTTCACCTTTGATATTTTACGACAAAGAAAAGCTAATTTTAACGAGTTCATACTTCATTATGGATTATTACGATTTATATCGCTCGAGTGGAAAAGCGTGACAAAAAGAAGACAACGATTTTTGTTTATTTATTAATGGCGTGTACTCATGGGTCTGAAATGAGTAAATTTTCGTTTATCAATAATGTTGTCCATAACTATGTAAGTGGAAAAAGATGTCAGATACGTCAGAAATAGTGTGGATGATGGATTTTTCAATGAAGCTACTCGCTGAATGGTGACGTCACAACCTGCCTGAAAAAGTTAGTGGACAGCTATGTTTGAGACAATAAAACGTGTAGAACTACAATAGCAGTCTGCCTTCCCCTCTGGTGGACAACTGTAGACAATGAAACTTTCCTTCCCTTGGTTTTGTTATTGTTGTAAACAAGAAGCAACAAAGGTAGGTTACTCCAGATGGAATACTGACCTAAGCGCAGCCATGGGCATTATTGAAACCAATGGCAGTGATAACTAAAAAATCAAGGTAGACATCTTGGGTTGTCCCGACTGGGGCGAAATGGAAAACGCTGATCGCTGACGACATGGAATTTCCTTCAATTTTTTAAAAGCAACTACGTATTTTGATTTTAAGCAAAAGTGATATTGGTTCAGACCTTCCAGAGCACCCTTTCGCATGCAATTTTTTTTCTTTTTTCGGAAATGGTGTTTACTTTTCATTTAATAAGGTACCCAATTCAAACTTTGCCTTCGTTTGCGGCCAAATCCAAAACTCATCCCAATTCATTTGGTGGCCCAAATCTTTGGAGAATGTTACCGTACACTCCTGGTTTTGTTAAATGATGGTCTAAAACACATTTTTAAAATAGCCACCAAATTTTTCTAACAGTATCCTACCATTGGGACGATAGGGGTAGATTTTTTGTGTGTGTGCCCAATGGAATTTTTTATTAAATTTTATCATGATTTAATGAAGCCATAGGTCGGATGAGTACCAATCAAAATTCAACTAGGGCGTTTATGGATGCAAATCTGGGGGATTTTCCTCAGCTCGGTTAGGGGACAATCGTACCATTGAAAATTCCAACTCAAAAATGCTCCTTTCTGTGAATGGCCCAGCTAATCCGCGAATAAAATGTAAAATGCCGAAAAAAGCGGGGGAAGCCCGCGGCAGGTAGACGCGTACCGAGACGTAAAAGCAATCAACTGAGCGATTCCCCGAACATCGATGCCTGCCGGGGAGGAAAAATGAGATTTACGAGAGGGAGAAAAGGTACCACCGCGAAAAATAAATAAAAAGCCAACGGCCTTGGCGAAGGTCGAGTCTTGTCTCTCGACCTCCAAACTAAAAACTTGGACCGGCTTCCTCCTTTTTACAATACTACGAGAGGCCCTTTAAATCGGAGGAAAATTGCCCGGAAAAAAAAAAAGAGAGAGAGCGGCAGTCCAGACGAGACGAGGCTCATCGCGAGAGGTCCTCCGAAGAAAACTTTTATCGGGGGTTGGTGCCGGGGGTTGATGCCGGGGGTGGACGGCGGGGCATCGGAGTTCGGATAATATTTTAGCTCGTAAAGTTTGTGAGTTATTTCGCCTCTCGGGGGGGATGAAGGGGGAGAGGGTGCACCCCGCCCAACCGTTCCACCCCTGCCCCTGTCTGCTCCCGCCCCACGGCACCCCCGGAGTTTCCACCCTGCGTCGGGGAGAGGGGTTGAAAACATTGATTACACTCATGGCATCTGGGTCAGTCCCCATGCATCCCAACAATGTATTGAACCCCCCCTGGGGGTCCAGCGTGCTTCAGTCCGCAGGCCCCCATCGCTTCTAACGAGATTTTTCCGATAATATTTAAAACTCGATTATGCGAGGGAAAAACACATCAGAAATTCCTCCTCGAATTCCTATCTTTATCGCATAGCAGTAGACAAATTTCCCCAATAAAAACCTGCAAATATATTTAAAAGACTACATAATGTACACGGTACACGCTACCTACAAGGAAAATACCTCAGTCCTTCATTACTTCCTGAATAATTATGTATTTAAGGGATTTGAACAAATTTCTATCCCAATAAAGCATTATTGTGCCATAAAGACATCATTAAAATTGTAAGCATGAGTAATTTGATGAAAAAATGAATGTTACTTATTGTAGTGTTTTTTAAAAGTATCTTAAAGGACCTAAAAATGCTATAACAGAGACATATTTCAGATGTAAACATCAAAAACTGAACTCTACTGCGTCAAGGAAGACTAGAACTACGGACTTCATCACTGCACTCAATTTGTTGAGGGATTTATTTCGCCCTAAAAAATAATTTTTCACAATAAACTACATTAACTATTTTCTCTTCATTTCCCTGATAATTGACAGCTCTCTGAGTCACGTGAGATGAATAGTTATTCAATTGTGATTCCGCACTTGAATTGCCATCATGTTTCAAAATCAAGAATTTCAAATAGAATGACGAGCTAATAAGAATGTAAGAGCTAAATTGACCACCTCCGCTATCACTGACCCTCATAGATTAGTATTCTATATAGAATTCATAGAAAACGCTTGCTACGAGCCTTGAGGCGCATGAACATGTGAAGTTCACAATCGTGTTGCTGCCGTCTTGTTCGAGGTCTGATTGTAACTAAAAAGAAGATTGCAAATTCCTTCATAGGGGTTGGTTATTTCTCTGTTTAAGAGCATGGAGACTTCGATTGATTCAGCGTTCAAAAGTGAGTGGAAAATGCTACTCCACACGTCTAGATCGCCGAAAACCTCGAAAATCCATTTTTTTTTGAAGTACACATTTTGACCCCTATTACGCTCCCTCCTCCCAATTTGATCCGATCGAGCCGAAAAGTTCTTAAGGCGTACTAGAGTTTGGGCTGATTTGGAAAGATAAACTTTTTGCATGAAAACATAGGTTGATTATTCAATACTCAAGGAATCACCTACCAAAACCAGCAAAAATGTTATTGATTGAGTAAATGAATTTAAAAAAATCTATTTAAATGGCTTCGTGGGAAAGAAACTTCAGAGATAATACTAAATCTTTCCAACTTTTTTAAAATTTTTCACAAAACTTACTTTCAATCAAGGGATATTTATAGAATTAAAATAAATCAATTAAATATATATTTTTTTAGTTAGTATTATGAAACTGAAAAAAATTAACTGATAATTTTGTGCAAAGTAAGCATAAGAGTGTACATGTAAGAATGAAACATGTAAGAATTTATATGAATCTTGATTACTCTCGTACAATGCAGACAAAAACAGTGATTTCCTGAAACTAAAGGCGAATTTTGTAGGTGTTGAGTGTGATCCCTACTTTTTGTCGTCAGAGTTATCCGTGTTAGGATAAATATTTCGTCTACTTAGCAGGCCTGTAACTGAAAACATTTCAAAAAACACAATATTTTCAATTTTCATTGTATCGAAGAAGCACGTGGAGTTCCTAAATGAGGAGCTGGAACGGGAGGAACGCGTTTTTGAATTTGGCCAGTTTCCCTCCAAGGCGGGCGGCGAAAAAAGTAATCCCGACCCAAGTGCTCGCACGGCGGGGACCAACGGCTATTGAGGTCAATTTCGTAGTGTAATCAATTCAGCGGACGAGGACCGATAACGGAAATGAATCGGTATTCATTCAACTTGTGACTTGGTAATGAATACAGTAGCGCTAAACAAGTGTCTTACCTATTTGATAAACTCACCGCCCAGCGCCACTTTACAATTTTTTAGTCAATCAGGGCTTTCTGTGACGTCATCCACCTAACGACGGGTAAGCGGTACGGGTTGCTAAGGAGTGATTTCGGCGGAGAAGGAACGACGGTACGAAATCGTCACTCCGTCCGGTCGACGACTCGTGTCCGTCGAAATCGGACGGGTAAAAACTCGGCGGAGATCAGGCCGAAGGCGAGAGAAACTCGACCGCCATGACTCCACAAACTACGGGCGGAGCGGCGTGACGTCACGTACCCCCCTTCACCGGCCCGTTTTTCAACTCGGAGGCTTCCCCGACTGTTATCCCTTCAGTATAACCTGGTTTATCAACAAAAATCAACATTCAAGGACCCCTTCTCCTCGGTTTTTCTTCATCTTCTCAATCCACCGAAAATTCTCACGAACTACTTCAGGTAAATCGTTCATCCAGTTTCAAAATCCGTTCGGATTGGGTTTTCTCGCGTGGATTTGTCGCGTTTTGGATACGATTCGTCGAATCAAGTGAACGACGAGTGTCCCGTCGCCTGGCGAGCCCACAGCCCCGCGGAGTGAAGTGCATTCTAGTGGAAACCTCCCATTTTTTTTCTACTCCCGTTCGTTCCTTCCACTTTTTGCTTCGCGAGTTTTTTCGGGTGTTTTTTTCACGTTTTGTCTTCACCATTTTTCAAATCGTATTCTCGACTCGAGTCGTCGTGGTGTTTTCCACTCAAAGTGAAGTGAAGTTTTTCCTTCGGGCGATTTCATAAAACCTAACTCGAAGGCTCTGAAAGGTTTACATGACCCGTTGGTTGCACCTTCCCATCCACACTGCATCGTTTTAGCTCCGTTTTGCCGAGCTTTTCTCCGACTTTAACGCGCTTTTCTCCACTCGGACATGGTTTTCGGGTAAATTTCTTGCCTTGTCCGACCCGTCCAGGTAACTTTTTCGTCCGATTTATCAACTTTTTTTCCGCTTGTACGTTCCCCCCCGTTTGGCCCCGTTCGTTCACTCCTTGCGAACTCGGCCCGTGGGGACTTGGAATCCTCTTCGCACGTATGTTGTCCAAAAACCAAAATCTTTTCCACCTCAACTCGAAAAACCCATTTTCACCCAAAAACCCCCTTCCTTCCATCCCCCCGACTTATGGTTTTTTTTTCGTCTCGCCTTTTTTTTCCCGTTTTCATCTCTCTTTTGCCCCCATCTCTTTTTTGTCGACCATTAACCGAACTGACCTAGTGCAGAAAATGTCCGACCCACTCCTCAAAACTTTGCTCTGTTATCTCTATTGTGTTCGAGGTAAACTTTTTTTCCGCCCTTGAGATTTTTCCGCTCGCTTTTCTTTCTAAATTCCTCTCAAACGTAAAATAACTCCTCAACAAACGTGACGTTTATTACCATTGTCCAACTGAATTACCCCTTACCATTTTATTGCCTCCTCCATCAATATTAATTTTCTCTCACATAAATTCTCATAAATTTAAAAAATATCAACCAAAACATTCCTACACCCACTGAAATATTCTCGCACGAAAATTCCCCCTATAGGGCCCTAAAATCGTAAAACTTTAAATTTTACCATTTTATTCCCATTATGATCATAGTTCCAAAACCGCAAACCCCAAAATCATTAAAACATGCACCAAGTCCAAAATCGAAGTCATTCATTCACCAAAACCGGCACCTGAACGTTGATTTTCCTGTTTATAGTGTCAATTTCAAGTATATATCATCAAATGCCATTTTGGGTTCATTTTTTTTAAAAATTTAACGACAACAACTTCTATTAATGAATCAATTATGACAGCTATCGTACTTTGTTGATGAAAGATTCATACATTCTGAAAATGCATTCAAGTATAGTCGTATAGAAACAGCGGCAATTTTGTCAAATTGATCATTTAAACCGTTCAAAATTCAGATAGCAAAATTTAGTTCTTTCTAATTCTCAATATTGCCCCAAAACGAGGGAAACATGGCCAAAATTGAGAAAAAAATTTGAAAAAACTATAAAACCCGTCACGTTTGTTGTAATATTTGTTGAATTATTTAAATTTTGAGTTAAGAAATCGTTCAACAATAAAAGAAAATCTCTATTAAGTTGTATTATGTCGTTTTCCCTGATATAAACTTGCACAAAATCTGATTACACCTCAAAATTTTCAACCCTTATGTTGTTTGCGTTGAGTTTGGGTTGTTGCCTGGCCAAATTTTTGATAATTTTGTGTTGTCGAAGACACTTTTTTCGTTATGGCGAAAACCAAAATCCATTCGCACGTGATTTTTCTACCATTTAGTTTCTAATTCTTTTTTAGTTTTTAGGGTACGAACAAAAAACGTGGTCTATAAATAATTTCACGTGTTTCTAGATTATTTGTGTTATTTTCTCTCGGAACAATTCTACATTGTTGTATAATTTCCCCAAATTGAAGCCTTTTGGGAAGTCTGAAGGGCTCAAATGTCTACCCCTGGTGGTCTCAGTGAAAGAAACCGTTTATGTTAAGGTTTCTACAGAAATCAATCACAATTCTGAGCACATTTTCGAGCCAGAAAACGACATTTAATTTGTGTCAAAATTCTAAACCGACTTAGCTCCTGTCAATTACGCCCAAACCATCCTGGTAAGTTAGTGGTACCTGGTTATAATTAGGGGTTTTGAGCATTCCAGGTCGTATTCCTAGTTTAGTTAGCACCTCATCACCCCACCAGAGGTCACATTAGTGTTATTATTCGTGTTTCGAGTCCCTTAGGTGCTGTACGAGTCGTAAAATGGTTCTCAGGATCCTATTATAATGATAAATCAAGTAGTTGCCCTCTGGGAGGTTCTAGATGTACATGAGTCGGCTACCTGTTTCATTGTGAGCAGTAAAATGAAGTTCTATCCACTCTAAAATATACCTAGGTTATTCTCAGTGCTATACAGAATCTTATCAAATACTCAACTCCACATAGCACTGACAGAGAAGCGTTTCTTCCTCAGAAATACTGCGTTTGATGGTCTTCTTATATTTGAAACTCCTCATAATCTTGGGTTTTACATCCGTATACTAGGATAACTGCAACAAATATAAACAATAAACCCACATGTACCTTCAAAGAGTACACATTGGGCTTGTAGGTGACATACAATGCTCTTTTTACCGAAGATTTCCCTGCCCTCTCAACTCAATAGTCGAAATTTTCCAATTTTCCAGAGCCGTTATATCCACGGTGACCAGACGTACTACTTTTCAGACCAATATCCCGTGTACCTACTATTTTCTGTCTCGATAGGACACTAAAATGTACTACTTTTTGAAAAGTGCATCATTTAAGGACGTGAAAAGAATAAAAGAAGGATGAATGGCAGGGTAAGATCTACTTAAGAAAATCGATTTATTGGAAAAATATGCTGAAAAAGTATAAATAAAACCATTTTTGGTGATTTTTTTTTTTTTTTTTTTTTCAAATATAAAAATAGACAGGGTGTATCTAGATTGAGTGCAGCCACTTCAGGAATCAATTCTAACGCACATTTTCAACAAAAAGTGTCTCAAGGACTTTTTAGGGGCATCATTTATGAGTTATTCACGATTCTTATCGTGTTTTTTTGGCCTGACTAAAATGTGAACTACCTCCCGCTATTCAAAAGGTAATCTCAAATTTGAGTTCACCTTTGGAAAGAGCGTTTAATTTACCTTCTGATGGTGGGACCCAGCTACCTGCTTCATCATGAGCACAACTACTCTTATTGAATAGTAAAATGATGTTCTGTCCATTCTAAAATATACCTCGGTTATTCATCTAGCACTGACAGAGAAGCCAGAGAAGCGTTTCTTCAGGAATTGTGCGTTTGATGGTCTTCTTATATTTGAAACTCCTCATAATCTGGGGTTCTACCTCCAAATACCAGGATAACTGCAACAAAAGAAACAATAAATCCACATCATGTGCCTTCAAGGAGTGCACATTGGTCTTAGGGTGAATTTCAGTGCTCTTTTGGCCAAAGATTTTCAACCCCCTCAACTCAAAACTCAAAATTTTCTAATTTTTCGGAGTTGGGTTTTCTTATTTCTGTGACTTGACTCTTGACAATTATACTCAAACTTTCCTGGTAATTTAGTGGCACCTGTTTATAATTAAGGGTTTTGAGAATTCCAGGTTGTATTCCTTGTAAATTAAGCACTCTTCTCGCCCCACCAGAGGCCACATTAGTGTTATTATTCGTGTTCTGAGTCCCTTAGGTGCTGTAAGAGTCGTAAAATGATTCTCAGGATCCTATTATAATGATAAATCATGTAGTTGCCCTCTTGGAGGTTTTAGGTATTCAGTTACCTGCTTCAACGGGAGCACAACTACTCTTATGGAGCAGTAAAATGAAGTTGTATCCACTCTAAAATATATTCCAGTTATTCTCAGCGCTCTACAGAATCTTTCCCAAATAATCAACTCCATATAGCACTGACAGAGAGGCGTTTCTTATCCAAAAATTGTGCGTTTGATGGTCTTCTTACCTATAAAACTCCTTATAAGCTTGGGTTCTACATCCAAATACTTGGATAACTGCAACAAAAGAAACAATAAATCCACATGTACCTTCAATGAGTACACATTGGACTTGTAGGTGACTTTCAATGCTCTTTTGGCCAAAGATTTCCCTGCCCTCTCTCAGAACTCAAAAATTTCCAATTTTCCCGAGCCTTTATATATCATTTCTGTGACTTGGCTCTTGACAATCACACTCAAACTTTCCTGGTAAGTTAGTGGCACCTGGTTATAATTAGGGGTTTTGAGCATTCCAGGTCGTATCCCTAGTATAGTAAGCACCTCCTCACCCCACCAGAGGCCCCATTAGTGTTCTATGTCCCTTGGGTGCTATACGACTTGAAAAATGGCTCTCAGGATGCTATTATAGTGAGAAACCAAGTAGTTACCCTCATAGGTTGGGGTCATTCTGTACATAACTCGGTACCTGCTCTGAATCAGCCTCTATCATATTATGTGACACTACTACCTACTCCTACCTGGTACAGAAATGAAGGAGAATTCTACTCACTTTACCTCAGTATCATTCTTCAATACTTCTTGGTTTTCCTGAATACTTGACTACACGTAAAAAATAGAGAATTTCTCCTATTCTCCCTCTTCTTCAAGAATTCATGTTTGAGATTATGGTCTTGTAGAATATCAATCAATCACCTTGTAAACATGGCTTCTGCAACTGATTCCAAAAACGCAAAATTAGTCAGTAACAATCAAATCAACACCATCTGCAACGAGTTATGACCAACTACATACATAATATACTTATATTATAAGGTTTGCGAGGTGAACAATCGTGTTGCTGCCTCTTTTTGGGTTTTAACCATGTCCAATGTCAACGAGAACCAGAAATGTATTCTGTTCGTCAAACTCGGATGTGAAATACCAATTTGGACTCAGATTTTTCTATGTTTATTGAATAAATAACGCAGCTCAACCGCAATTATTGCCTGTTATTTTATAAAAGATCGTTGGTAAATTGGAACCCCCAAAAGGATATATATTTTTCCCCTCTATTTGATCCAATATTTTCATTACTTCGCAACCCACTTCAATTACTATAGGTTTAGTGCGAAGCTTTTTTCTCTGAGGTTCAGGGATACTCTTAAAATATCCATTTTAGGCTAAAGTTTTGCCCCCCGTTGTGCGCGAATCGATTTAAAACTCATCTACATCACTTTAACGTTCCAAAATTATACAAAAAATGATACTTTCCTCTGCAATAACTCAAAATATGTTGAAAAATGACGGATTTACGATCATTTTTGACCCATAACCTTTCTATGCATTTCTATCGACACAACAACAACACGAGAGATGACACCCCAGACCTATCTAGGCCACTAAAATCATTGTAAATTTTGAAATAAACCCATAACTGAGTTCAAGTTATAAAAGAAATCTATACACGAAGTATCATATTGCTTTCATCAATTTTTTATGGGGTAAAAGACGAGTTATAGTATTGATTATGAGACCTTATCGCTTCAAGTTCGAAATTTTTGTTTCCTTTGGTGAATTATTTCAATAAAAATAAACCAAAATTCAAGTCGAAGTTGGTAAAAATTCGTCGACAGCAGAGTTATTAAAAACCCACCGATAAAATGCTCAATTTGAACCGAAATTCTCAACGGTTTGAACTCCTGATGTGCTAAATTGATTCTACGCCTTAAATTTATCGATTAAACGTGGTGAGTTTTATAACGACTCCCCAACCATAATTTCCCCGTGTGAAAATTGGCCCGCACCCATTTCGAAGTACTCAAATTTGTACATGCGGCGTGATGTTAATACAACTGTGTAAGGCCTAACATTATAATCCTCGCCTACAAATTTAATAATTAAAAAAAGAGAATTGGGGGAAGATGGGTTGAAGTATCGGGTTTTAAATTGCAATGCTCCGAATCGGAGGTAATTTTTTTTTAGTGAATTACGAGTATTTTAATAAAAATAACTAATTAAAAAGTATATTGAGATTGGATAAAATTTGTCACCTATAGTAAAAAACACATTTTGCTCTTATTCGAAATTATTTCTTTTAATAGAAAAAAAGTCTTCAAAACAGATGTGAATAAACTCCGCTGTGACGTAACTTTGGCGCGTGGGTGGTGACGTCAGAACCGTCTTTTTGTGGGCACGTTTTCGGTTGTTTGCTTTTATCCAGCCATCCACGCATTGCACGTTTTGTGTAGAACTAAATTTTTATCGAATAGAAAAAACAAAACGCTGCATATTCTTTCACAGGGGTTGGTTATTCCTCGGATCAGGCGTATGAAGACTCATTACGACCGATTGAGTGTCCAAATGGGTACCCATTTTGACTCATAACTTCTTCCGGTGGGTGCCAATCGTTCTGGGGCCCATTTCATTGGATTCAGCGTCCAAAATTTAGTGGGAAATGACACCCCACATGCCTAGGTACCAAAACTCTTGAAAACACATATTCAAAATGGGTAAATTGGTACCCATTTTGACCCATAAACTCTTCCGGTGGGCGCCAATCGTTCCGGGACCCGTCTCATTGGATTCGGCGTCCATAATTTAGTCGATAAAAAAATACTCCACACGACTAGATCACCAAAAATCTCGAAAATCCTCCCCTAAATTTGACCCGATCGGGCTGAAAAGCTTCAAGGACCAACTAGAGCCGGAAACGGACCCCTGACCAAAATTTCAGATTTTTTGTAAATTTTTTACTACCTAATTTGGCGTGGATGGAGGACGGCGGACGAACATTTGCGTTTTGGTTGGTTATTCCTTGAATAATCAACCAATGTTTTCATACAAAAAGTCAATCTCTCCGATTCGCCCCTAAAATTTTTTTTCTGGACGTTTCAGGTTGTCTAGATCAAAATGAGCAAAATTGGCTCTAGTTGGTCCTCGAAACTTTTCAACTCGATCGGACCAAATTTGGGTGGGGTAGGGGTCAAAATGTGTAGTTCGAAAAATGGATTTTTGAGATTTTTTGCAGTCTAGGTGTGTGGGTTGTCATTTTCCACTAAATTCTGGACGCTGAACCCAATAAAAAAGAGTTCCAGAACGATTGGCACCCACTGGAAGAGGTTATAGTTCAAAATGGGGGCCTATTTACCCATTTTGAATGTGTTTTCGAGATTTCTGGTAACTAGGCGTGTGGGGTATCAGTTGCCTTTAAATTTTGGACGCTGAACCCAATGTAATTGGTCATACAACGTTCGGCGCCCTCTGGATGAGGTTATAGTTCAAAATGGGGGCCTATCTACCAATTTCGAATGTCTGTTTTCGAGATCTCTGGCACCTAGGCGTGTGGGGTATCATTTTCTACTAAATTTTGGACCCTGAATCGATTGGAATGGGTCCAGGACCCGCCACACCCACTGTTCCACCATTTTTGGTTGGTTATCCCTCGAATAATCAAACTTTGCTTTTTATCAAGACACCTTGAGACGCCCAGAAAAATTTTTTGGGCTGAATCGGCCTGATTATTCAAGTAATAACCAACCTAATACGAATAAATAGTTCAAAACCACAAAGTCGTTCTTAAGCTATAGTTGACATTGCATGGTAGATCATTATACGAACATGTTCTCACGTGTTGGTGCTCAAACGAATTGATTAGAGCAACGCAACTGAGTCGTGAATAGTTTTTTGGGAAGAGGTTTGGGAACGGTACTTTCCCTGTTATCGCGAGTTTCGGCACCTGTGGCTTTCACCTTCTAAAACACTGGGCCCTCGTCTTGGAAGAGGTCACAACTATTCGTATACTATAGTTTCTTTTTCTGAACAGTTCAAATGTACGGTATTCAAAACGGATCGAAAAGGGAAGTGTTGGGACACGTGTGGTGTTTTAATTTTATTCATTTCCCATCGTTTTATTTACGTGTGATCCCGAAATATCTCATTATACCGCTGATACACATTATTGAGCCCTTTATGAAACCTTATACTCTCTAAATAAATTAATCTTCTCCCATTGCCATTCGTTTTGGATGGATAAACACATTGAATAATCAACCTGTTTTCATGCAAAAGTCAATCTCTCCGATTTTGTCCGAAAATGATTTCTAGGCGTTTCAAGGTGACTAGATCAAAAAATCTGCAAGTTCTTACACACGGGTTGGTTATTCCTCGAACCAGGCGCATGGAGACTAATTTGAACCTCGGATCAAGCGCATGGAGATTCATTTCTTCAACATGGGGAAAATGGGGGAAACAGTGTTCATTTACAGGGGTTGGTTATTCCCTGGACCAGGCGCATGGAAACCTAATCGATCAGCACCCAGAAACCCATCTATCTATCTATCTAAAATCGATTCGGCGTCTAAAAATTAGTAGAAAACGATACCTCACACGCCTAAGTCGTCGAAAATGTCGAGCATGGGGAAAAAGGGGGAAACAGTGGATGTGGCGGGTCCCGGACCCATTCCAATCAATTCAGGGTCCAAAATTTAGTGAAAATGATACCCCAACGCCTAGTTACCAGAAATCACGAAAACACATATTTAAAATCGGTAATAGATACCCATTTTGACCCATAACCTCTTTCAGTGGGTGCCAATCGTTCTGGGACCCATTTCGTTGGATTCAGCGTCCAAAATTTAGTGGAAAATGATACCCCACTCGCCTAGATCGCCCAAAATCTCGAAAATCCATTTTTCAAAAAACACATTTTGACCCCTACTCCGCCCAAATTTGGTTCGATCGGGCTGAAAAGTTTCGAGGACCATCCTAGGCCGGGAACAGACCCCTGACCCAAATTTCAGATTTTTAGAAAATTTTTTACTACCAAAAACGGCGGGGACGGCGGACGGACATTTTGGTTTTGTGATCTAGACACTTTGAAACGTCCAGAAAACATTTTTGGGCCGAATCGGAGAGATTGATATTTTTCATGAAAACATAGGTTGATTCAAGGAATAACCAACCAAAACGCTAGAAATCCTCGGACCAAGAGCACAGAAACTTCTTCCAATCGAATCAGCGTCCAAAATTTAGTGGAAAACGATACCCCGCACACTAGAAATCTCGAAAATACATTCGAAATGCATAGATAGATACCCGTTTTGGCCCATAACCTCTTCCAGTACGCCAAACGTACCGGGATCCGTTTCTTTAGTTTCAGCGTCCAAATTTCAGTGTAAAATGATACCCCCCCAAGATCGCCGAAATGTGTAGGCGTGTGGGGTATCATTTTCCAGTAAATTCTGGACGCTGAATCCATTGGAATGGGTCTCCATACTCCTAAATAGGGGAATAACCCACCCCTGAAGGAATTTGCAGCATCTTCTTTTTAGTTACAATCACACCACAAAGAAGATGGTAGCAACACGATTGCAAATTTCTCTCGTTTATGCGCGTCAAAACCCTTGGACAAGCGTTATCTGTAATCATAGGTAGGAATTAGGTGTGTCATGAGTACTATATAGAATATTACGTTGAGAGGGTCACTAGTGCGATAATGTAGGTGGTCAATTTAGTAAACCAATTAGTAGTAGTAATTAGTAACCAAATTTCCCCTATGAATGAATTTGTAGCGTTATTCTCCTTCGCCAACATTTCTTTCATTTTATCAACACTTTAGCGTGATTCATTTCTAGTCAATTATTACCTACGTTCCTATTAAATTTAAAAAAAATATTTTACCAACCTTCCTACTACTAAAATATATAATTTCACTCGACACAGTCTATATAGCTCTTCATCCTCCCCAGTGCCGGAAGTTCGATCGTACGCAAAACCCTCATACTCTTAGAATAGATACAACACAGATATCCGTGCTATTCGACCCCAATCGTAGATAAGAGTTCCTCCGTCGCCAATGAGTATTTTGAGACACGTTGCTATAAATTCTGAACCTGAAACAATGAAAACATTGGGTTAACGGGTTCATTTTGTACTATTTTTCGTCTGTGCCTGTTGTGAAGGTGCGAATAATTATATTTTTTTTCTCAAATCCAGTCAAGGTAAGCACACTTTGTCAGAGACAATCGACAAATCCATGCTTCTCGCGATAAAAGTTGACGTAATAGCGAATCTAAACTTTTATCGCTCAAATGTGGCAGTAAAATTGCGCCGAGCAGAAATATGGAGTCTCTGCTGAATGTTTTTTAATATGACTTATATAAAGGGCTAGTTTCTGTGGGTAGTAAATAAATAGTCATTTTTTGGGGTTATAAGTTTCAAGTAGAAACCATAATGAAGGTATTAGAGAAGGATGCAAGTGTATATGATGAAGGAATATCAAGGAAACCACCATAGTTGATTCTAGGACTACTTCATTCTGCCCTCTCAAGCAGTGGTGGTGTCGACCTGCCAGGAAACGAATATTACCTGATAGGCTGACCATGTCATGGGGCCAGACCGGGGATTCGGGGTTTCTTAGGGGGGAGGGGGATGGAAATTTGTGATATTCCACCTCTTAAATAGGTAGTTTTGAAGCCTATTAGGGGTTGAGTGGTGCCCTCCCCAGGAAAATTCAGCTTTGAAATTTATGGGTGGGGGGATTCCCTGTAAGGTCTGAAAACATAAGGTAGGTAAAATTACAGCCTACCTAATACCAGTCTTTGATCCTAAATACTTATTTGTCCACTTATAAGCCTCCCAAAAATGTATAAATATTCAAAGTTAGTACTTTTGAATGCGTTTTAGACTGAGAAATACTTAGTTAGATATATTATACTTAGGGCCCTGTTAACCCTGTTAGATATATCAACTCATAATCAATATAGTTGATCAGAAAATACTTTCTTTTTCTTGTCTTCTTTATTTTTTCTTTGGATTTTCCGCCAATCCAAACCCACAATTAGAAATTACTGAGTCACCAACATTTGCCAAATTTACATTCAGCTTATCACTTGATTTTCCGTAATTCTTCATCACTTAATCCTGACTATAGGCGGATTTGAGCTGACTTTGTGGCTGAAGAATGAAGTTTGGCCTTCATGTCAAGTTATCTGCTTCTTCAATCTAGTTTGCAACCGATTCACTGTTGAAGAAGCAATGCAAGTGTCTACATAACAGACATTTTTGGTTGATTGACAGATTTTTCATCCCTTGGGACCAAATATACTGTGATACAATCAGTGTATGATGAAATCAAACATTCTCTTTACAATCTTACTTACTTACTTACTTACTTACTCCCTGGCGCTACAGCCCATGTAGGGCCCTGGCCGCCTCAACAACAGTCCGCCAATCAGCTCGATCCTGTGCTCTGGTCCTCCATCTTCCCGCTCCTGCTCCCCGGAGGTCGTCCTCGACGTCGTCCAGCCATCTCTTCCTCGGCCTTCCCCTCAGTCGGCGACCTCCCGGCTTTCCTTGGTGTACCCTCTTCACGGCCCGATCTCCGCTCATCCTCTCCACATGACCAATCCATCTTATTCGGTTCGCCTTTATCTCGGCGACTATGTCTGGCTTTCCATACAGCAAACACAACTCGTGATTTGTGCGGATTCTCCAGCGACCATTTTCACATCTGGCGCCAAAAATCTTACGGAGGATTTTCCTTTCGAATCTTTTCAAAAATTCCTCGTCGGCGCTGGTCATGGTCCATGTTTCTGAGCCATACAGTACTACAGGCCTCACCATAGTTCGGTACACCATAAGTTTAAGGTTTCTGCTGAGGGCTCGGGCTCGAAAGACTCTTCCCAGGGCAAAATAGCATCGGTTGCCAGCTGCAACACGTGCTCTTATTTCCTCTTTCATGCTATTGTCCTCGGTGAGAAGAGTTCCCAGATACTTGAAGGTTGAGGTGCGCTCATACGAGGAACCATTCAACGTAATGCGGTTTGGTTTATGCACCTCTTCCCGCCTCGTTGAGAACATGTAGTGGGTTTTTTGGTGGTTAATGGACAGACCCATTTCCCCTGCGCTTTGCTCCAGTCTCCGAAGACCACCCTCAAGCTCTCCAAGGTTCCTTGCCAACATATCTATGTCGTCCGCATATGCGAGGCTCTGACTCATCCGGTTGCACAGAGTGCCTCCAGGATTGCTCAGTTCCACTTCCCTCATGACCTTTTCGAGAGCTAGGTTGAACAAAATGGTTGACAAGGCATCCCCCTGTCTCAGGCCCTGATCAACCTCAAAGTCACCCGAGAGCCCACTGCCCACCTTAACTTTACATTTGGTATTGGCGAGTGTCATCCGCACAAGGCGAGTCAGCTTCCGGGGGACACCCAACTCATCCATGGCCTGATAAAGTCGCGATCTTCTTATCGAGTCGTATGCCTGGCGGAAATCCACGAACAGCTGGTGAATGTCTACATTGTATTCGTAACATTTCTCCATGAGTTGGCGGACAATGAAGATTTGATCTGTCGTGGACCTGCCGGCTCTGAAGCCACACTGATAATCCCCCAGGACTTCCTCCGTGTAGTGATTCAGCCGCTTTGCAGTTATCTTTGCCAAGATCTTATACACGGTGCAGAGAAGAGCAATGCCCCGGTAGTTGTCGCACACAGCCTTATCCCCCTTCTTATGGATCGGGCAAAGCACCGCCATCTTCCACTGATCTGGCATCGCCTCGGTTTCCCACACCTTTAGGATCAGCTCATGGATATTAGAGGCTAGCTGCTCTCCACCATACTTTATCATCTCTGCAGTGATGCCATCCTCCCCTGGTGCCTTATTGTTCTTAAGACCTTTAATGGCCTCAACTACTTCTGTACGGGTGGGTGGATGTATTAATACCTCGTTCTCCCTATCTAACATAGGCTGAACATCTCCGGTACCATCTGTGTGCTCACCGCCCGTCACATTAAGCAGCTCCCGAAAGTATTGGGCCCAACGGTCCAACACCTGCTCCTGGCTCCCAAGGAAGTTTCCTTCTTTGTCCTTACAGAACACTGCTCGCGGCTGAAACCCCTTCTTAATATCTTTAGTCCGCCGGTAAAACTTCCTTGAGTTAGGTAGCTCAGCGGCTTCAGCCAACTCCTCTATCTCCCTCTTTTCATGTGCCCTCTTCTTTCTACGGCAGACACGGTCTGCCTCCCTTCTTTTACGTCTATATTCTTCTGTGGAGGCTCTTGTCGTTCTTGCCATCATTCGAATTCTTGCTTCATTCCTTTGACCAACTTTCAGTGCGCATTCCTCATCATACCATTCCTCCCGCCGCTGTGGCTGTCGTTCACCCAGTATCTCTTCTGCAGCAGCATGCAGAGCTGCTTTTAGCCTGCCCCATTTCTCTGGGATACTTGCATTCTGTGGGATCTGGGTTTCTGTCAGTATTGCCTCCACTTTTCTGCCATAATCCTCTGCCACCCTCTCATCAGCCTTCAATTTGGCATCATCAAACCTGGTTACACCAGAACTTGATCTTGTCTGTCTGTGACAGGCTAGTCGCTGCCTATACTTCACTCGGACAAGATAGTGGTCAGAGTCTGCATCTGCACCTCTGCGGCTATCCACCTCGAGGATGTCTGATGCATGCCTTCGGTCGATAAGGACGTGGTCGATCTGGTTCTCCGTAACCCCATCCGGGGAGTGCCAGGTGGCTTTCCTTTTATTACGGCGCTGCAGCCACGTACTTTTAACCACCATGTCATTAGCAATTGCCATATCGATAAGCCGTTCTCCATTATCGTTCGAGATGGCATGGAGGCTTTCTTTCCCAACCGTGCTCCGATAGATTTCTTCCCTGCCTAACTTGGCATTGAAGTCCCCCATCAGGATCCGGATGTCGTGGTGAGGAATGGCATTCATCTCTCTCTCCAGGGTCTCGTAGAACACGTCTTTAGCTTCCTCTTCAGCCTCCTCCGTAGGGGCATAAGCACAAACGAAAGAGATATTGAAGAAGCGGGCCCTCATTCTCAGAGTACAGAGCCTCTCATTAATGGGCTTAAAGTCCAGCACAAAGGGCTTAAACTTGTTGTCCACCAGAAAGCCTGTCCCTCCTTGTCCCCTGACTGCACCGCTATGAAAGAGTGTATGATTCCCACTGCGCAGGATCCCGTTCTCTCTCCACCTCAGTTCCTGAATAGCCGCGATTCCAATCCTATTCTTAGTCAACTCATCCCTCAAGCCACGGAGAGCCCCCGCTTTTGCGAGTGTGCGGACATTCCAGGTCGCCAAATATATGTCTCGTTTCCGTTTGTTTCGTCCATTTTCATGCCTAGGTCCAATGCCATGTAGATCAGCCGGGTTTGTGTTGCTTGTTGGTTCCGAAACGTTTGTTAGTTTTTCCGGGATGGAGTTGTTAGCCCCATGCCCAACCCCCAACCTGGAGGGCCAGGAGACTTTTATATCGAGGTTCCCTCTCCTCTAGGACAGCTGCCTTAACCACGGCTCACAGACCCTGTCCTGACCTGGGCATGAAATGCTTTTGAATGGCGGCATTTTCTCGCCATGTCACAGCCTCGTCGTAATGCACCTGTGGTATTTGATGAGTCCTGCCCCTATGCCATGGAGATAGGCCTCCCACGCACTGATGATGGCTGCCGCCTCGGTCCGGGACTGCTTATTCAGGTTTCCCCTATTCGCAGCTGTCCACCATATCTGGTGGAGCATTCACTATCCGCCACCTGTGACCCGCCCAGTAGCTGAGGCTCGCCTTGGGAGTTATGGTTTCTGTGGGTAGTAAATAAATAGTCATTTTTTGGGGTTATAAGTTTCAAGTAGAAACCATAATGAAGGTATTAGAGAAGGATGCAAGTGTATATGATGAAGGAATATCAAGGAAACCACCATAGTTGATTCTAGGACTACTTCATTCTGCCCTCTCAAGCAGTGGTGGTGTCGACCTGCCAGGAAACGAATATTACCTGATAGGCTGACCATGTCATGGGGCCAGACCGGGGATTCGGGGTTTCTTAGGGGGGAGGGGGATGGAAATTTGTGATATTCCACCTCTTAAATAGGTAGTTTTGAAGCCTATTAGGGGTTGAGTGGTGCCCTCCCCAGGAAAATTCAGCTTTGAAATTTATGGGTGGGGGGATTCCCTGTAAGGTCTGAAAACATAAGGTAGGTAAAATTACAGCCTACCTAATACCAGTCTTTGATCCTAAATACTTATTTGTCCACTTATAAGCCTCCCAAAAATGTATAAATATTCAAAGTTAGTACTTTTGAATGCGTTTTAGACTGAGAAATACTTAGTTAGATATATTATACTTAGGGCCCTGTTAACCCTGTTAGATATATCAACTCATAATCAATATAGTTGATCAGAAAATACTTTCTTTTTCTTGTCTTCTTTATTTTTTCTTTGGATTTTCCGCCAATCCAAACCCACAATTAGAAATTACTGAGTCACCAACATTTGCCAAATTTACATTCAGCTTATCACTTGATTTTCCGTAATTCTTCATCACTTAATCCTGACTATAGGCGGATTTGAGCTGACTTTGTGGCTGAAGAATGAAGTTTGGCCTTCATGTCAAGTTATCTGCTTCTTCAATCTAGTTTGCAACCGATTCACTGTTGAAGAAGCAATGCAAGTGTCTACATAACAGACATTTTTGGTTGATTGACAGATTTTTCATCCCTTGGGACCAAATATACTGTGATACAATCAGTGTATGATGAAATCAAACATTCTCTTTACAATCTAAACTCTGTAAAGGGAAGAATCCCATACAACCAACTCCTCATTCATACCTCCAAATTGAAGTGATACCACGCTCCTAATAATTTAATCCCATCCTTGACAATGCAGTAAAGCGAGCATTTCTACCCATCAGGAACAATGGCATTTAGTGGTAAAAATGAAGAAAATTTAAAAGAAATCACCTCTGAGAAATGGACTATGACAGTAAGATACAATCATGCTGCGTTTCAAGACATTTTTAGCCCAATTTTTTCGGTTACACTTATTTAAGCAATTATGTTGCTGACAAAATTAATTGAGTCAGCAACACGATTGAGAGCGTCCATTACTCCTGTTGTGTCTGAACATAGTTGAGGGCAGAAAAAATAACCTAAATGCACCACTTTGGCCACAAGGTACTTTTTGGTAGCGCTGATAAGAGGGTCCCAAATTATTATTAGTACCTTTTATTTATTTTTCTACAACAATAGATAACACCCACATCATTTTTATTTCACCATCTACTTTCATCTCTCTTTCGTTATTGTTGCTAGTAGCAAACCTTTCAGGAATTTTGTCTCTAACTTAAAAAATGAGTGAGTCAGCAACATGATTGCAAACTTCCATCGCTTTGAGGGTGTTTGAACTCAGGCAAAAGCGTCAAAATGTGCCATTTTTACATCACACGATTTAGATTTTTCTTCATTAGCGTTGGAATGGAGTTAACTGGGATAACTATTATATAGTTGCCGACTCTTGCAGAGTAAAAAGAACGCCTTTGTCCAAGTTGTGTTGTTGGTGTGAGTAGAAAATCTGCTGTACAAACAATTTTGTTTCTGTCTGTAAAATTGGAGGGTCAAAAATGAGCTGCGAACAAAATAATAAATGAATGAAAAAAATAAGTGTTTACTGCATCACATGATTTGGATGTGATGAGGATTGAGTGGTTGCCTTTACTAGGCATGGGAAATTTCTTTAAAAAATTGTTTAAATAAATATTTTTAAGAGGTGGTGCTTAGTTTTGTGCCCGACTCTACAGCAACAAATAGAGGCAGCAATAGGATTGGACGTTTATTTTGTTCAGTTGGGTCCGTATTGTCTCATAATATCTCGTCTTTGGGGCAAATTGTCTTGGAATCCTCTTTTTAGACCTTTTTAGGCCCTTCTATGAGAAAAATACTCACAATCTCAGAGATAGCTAGAATACAATCAGGATCGATTCAATAAACGTCCAAAAGTGGATATTCTGGCGATTATATTTTGTGAGTTGTTCGTATACTTCGGTTGTAGGGCTCTGAACGACTTTATCACAATCCAGGCCAATCTCCACCAATATTTCACGGGCCTCCAACGTGATGTGTACCTTGTTTTGAGTTCGGGTCAACTGGAAGCGTTTTGGTCCTATCGTGATGTCCTTGGTCCTTGTTTTCATATCAGATCTGATCAGGATCTTCAGCCTCGTCGCGCCAATCCGGTGCACACATGGCAGTTCCTCTTCGACGTCCCAATGGAGATTTGCCGCCTCGTCATCGTTGTTCATTTCCACGTGTCGAGAAATTTCTTTCGCTCGTATTTAATAGTCGAGCTCTTCTATTCCCCGTGATGCGCCTGATCAACGTATCGTGCGTGGCGTGGTCGACCAGGTCATGTTTTTTCTTTATCTCCAGCACCAAACGTTCATTATCCCCATTCTACTCAGTCAATAAAGAAAGAAACCGCCGATTCTCCCGCAATTGGTTTATTATACCTTCTGTATTGATCAAATGTCTGAATTGTTTCAAATTAATAAACAAAATTGGAACTCTCACTTCAAAACAAAGCTGTGTCTGCACAGTTACAAAAGTATATACCAACAAACAATAAACAAAAAACGCTGCAAATTCTTTCACAAAATTGGTAGGTTATTACTCGGACCAGGGGCATGAAGACTCATTCCAATCGATTCAGCGTCCAAAATTCAGTGGAAAATGATACCCCACACGCATATATCACTGAAAATCAAATTTTTCGTTTTTGCAAAAAACGCATTTTGATTCAAAAAACATACCTCCGCTTTTGGCAATTGACCCGGGAGAGCAATTGAGTGGAAAATGATAACCCACTCGTCCACAAAAATCTCAAAGAAACATTTTCAAAATGCTCATTTTGAGGACTAATGAGAGCCTTAGAAGAAATATCTGGCCGGAATGTCTAAATCTTAAAAAACGTTTATTGCCAGAAAATGTCGTGGATGCTGGACGGACATTTTTGTATTTAAATTTATTCGCCATGAATCACAAAACGGATTTTGGGCAAAACGGAGTACGGAAACTTGCTGAATACTTGAATAAACATCAATTTTACATATTTTAGAGTATTTTATGACTCATCAAAATGGGTGCAACTAATTTGCGGACCCCTCAATCCGTTGTGTAGATGGTTGAACGACTTACGACACAGTAAATCATAGTAGAGGATGGCACTTTATCCAACACTTCATATCTTCAATCACGGCAACTTTGAACTCCCAATCAGTCGCGTTCTAGAAACACCAAGAGGGTGATTGTTGTTTGATCTAATTTATTATTGAGAGACTCATGCTTGGTGTTTTGTGTTGCAGGTTTGACGGTAGTGGTGATATGAAGCAGGAGCCGCCTGACTATGGGTACGACACACCTGAATACAACGAAATGGACTATCAACAGAGCTACTACCCGTACCAGAACAACCACCACATGGATTATGTCGACCACCACCACCAGATCAAGCCGGAGCCTCAAGATGAGTCGTACAACCCCTACTACAACAACGACATGTACCACATGGCCACACCGCCGTCGCTACCGGTCACACCGAAAAAGAGAGGACGACCCAGGAAAATCCGGCCTGAAGACGGTGGTCCGCATCCGATGCACAACCCTAGCCCCATGGGATACCCGCCATTGGCCGAGACCAATGGCGTAAAAGTGGTCAAAGAACGGAAAAAACACGATCGGTTCAACGGCATGTCGGAGGAAGAGGTATCGCAAAGGACGCTCCCCGACCATTTGGCACCCGATTTGGACATCGTCATCGTCGGCATCAATCCTGGCCTTTTCGCAGCCTACAAGGGCCACCATTACGCAGGGCCGGGCAACCACTTCTGGAAATGCCTCTTCCTGTCAGGCCTCACTCCCGAGCCGATGACAGCCGACGACGACTACAAGCTCCTCAACATGGGCATAGGGTTCACAAATATCGTCGAAAGGGCCACCAAAGGCAGCGCAGACCTAACTAGAAAAGAAATCAAGCTCGGAGGACAAATCCTACTCGAAAAACTTACAAAAATACAAACCAAAAATTGCCGTCTTCAACGGCAAATACATCTACGAAGTGTTCTCAGGAAAGAAAGATTTCAATTTTGGTAGGCAGCCGGAATTCGTCGAAGGGACCAACACGTATATGTGGGTTATGCCTTCTTCTAGCGCCAGATGCGCTCAGCTTCCTCGAGCTGCGGACAAAGTCCCATTTTACGCCGCTTTAAAAAAGTTTCGAGACTATCTCAAAGGCACTGTGCAAGAAATTAACGAAAGCGAACTAGTTTTTTCGAATTTTAAAATGAAAAATTTCATGGAGCCCGAAATGAAGACAGAAGTGAAGGAAGAAGACGGTGAATGTAGCTACAATTTCAATAATCCGAATTTAATGGACAATACGAATATCAAAAAGGAGGTGGTTGATCCTCCTCCGAAGAAAAAACGTGGTCGGCCTAAGAAAATAAAAACCGAAGACGGAGGTTCTGTGAAAATTAAAGACGAAAAACCTCCCACGCCTTTGAAAATTAAGGAAGAGAAAGAAGATTTCACGCCACAATCCGAAAACAGCAATTTATCTAATCATTGTTTCTCACCACCCGCGCAGCCGTCGCCTGGAATGTCGCAAAACACGTACCAAATGTACCACGGTCAGTCGTACCACAACCCGAGCCCGCAGAGCCCGCATTTCCACAACAGCCCGATGTCGTCGGCCCAGTCGCCGCAACCCTTTCAACATTCGGACCTGTCGTCCGACCTGAGAGCCGCCATTTCGTCGGACTCGGGTCAGCAGTCGTCCTTCAGCCCCTATTTCACCACCTCCAACGCTGGGGAGGCCGAGGTCAAACAGGAAGAGAAACCCTACAACAGCCCGAACAAGAACAGTTACCACAACTACGAGACCTCCAATTACGACGAAGGGTGAGTTCCGTTTTGTCCATGTGGTGTCTTGACTTGCTCCATGGCCGTACCATGACGCTTTGCTTTGCTCCACGGTCACTCGCTAACCTCCCTCAAATCTTACTAACCAACCATTGCCTCGGTTTTGGTGTATCCACCATCTAACCATCACTAAGCTAATCATGAATATTTAACATAATTTAAGATTATCGTCTCTACTTTAACAACTACCGCAATAAAATAACCGCGAGAACGAGCAAAAATGAATAAATTAATATAAATAACACATAAAAGAAACCACTTAATTCAGTGTCTAGTCTGCAATGAAAATCACAATAAATGTAAAGGAGACACTTAGGAGCACTCTGGTTCGCATTTTAAACCATGCTGCTACGATTTTCGGTCTTTGTTTATGCAAAGCGGATCGTTTTAAATTATTCTCTTGGAAATAAATTCTGCGGGCCATTCTTGACAAAAAGTACTCACCACTAGACAGGAGTATTTTTTAAAATTAAATTGTCCAACTATCGTGTTGCAGTCTCTTTAAGTAAGCAACAAAATTATGAACATCCTCCTTCTGGCTTTGGTGATTTTGCTATTGTGTTGCTGACTCCCTAAAACTCAGTAAGTGAACAACACGATGGAACAACCCTTGAAGCAAAATGGAGTTTCTGCTTCTCTTCTATCTGTTGATGGAGTCCCACCTCATCAGATGTCCTTGGGTCTGTTAAAACATTGATCAGCTTCCAAGCTTGGTATCAGACATATAAGTTGGTACTGTGCTTAAGAAGCAAAACCAGAAATTGTATCTATCTGTACAGAATATGAGCCATCGCGAAGAGATTAAATGGCTGCACACATACATTATCGTTATAAAATTATATACATCATTCATTAGATCATCTTAATGTCATGCAACCAGCAGGCCTTGAGCTAGTAGAGGCAGGTAGGAGGTATTTCTGGGGTCATCAATGAATTCCTCTAGCTGTACCCACTTGTTTCACTATGGACTCCTGATCTTATTCCAAATCAGTACAGTCAGTAACACAATATGTTACAATGAAACATCTGAAGACTGATAGGGAGTCAGCAATATGGTAACAGAAACTCTCAGAAAATGTAGGTTTTGTTGTTATTTCCCTGGTTTCTCCTGACTTTTAGGGAAATATCAACACGATGGCAAAAAGAACTTCCCAGAGCCAGGAGTGTAGTTTGCTTGCCTGTTAGTCTTTGCTTGTATCCTAGGATGTTACTCATAGCATCCTGAGACTTGAATGAAGAACAACAAAAACAAAATAGCAAAGACCCGAGTACAGAAAATTTTAGTTTTTGCTGTCGTGTTGCTTGTTTCGTTGAACAGTTGAGGAGTCAAAAACGCGAAAGCAAAAAACATTTTGAGGACTAGGGGATGTAGGCTGAATGAGCTGATAGCCCTCTCTCTTGTTTAGAAGCCCCAAGAGCCCAGATCCAGACAGTTGTTATCACGTTGCTGTCTTCCAAAGACATATTGTAATAGCAACACGATAGTGAAAAATAAATCCTTGGCTTGATACTAGGAGAGGAGTTTTGGCTGAGCCTAAGAGAGTTGCAACTTGAAAGCAAAACACCTCAACCTTAGAAGAGGGAGTGGGGGGTATTACCAGCATCTTACAAAGTCTTAGGGAGTCAGAAACATGTTAGGAAAAAGACCTGGAACACATTGAGTTTTTGCCATCATGATGTTGGCTTCCCAATAGGAAGTCAGAAACACGATAACAAAACTCCTCAGAGCTCTCCGGAGTCTTATCATCAACATGTTCCTTCATTATATCAACTCAATTTTTAGAAAAAAAACCTTTAAGCATCTAGAATTTAGCAATTGAGCCTCAATTTGCTCCCACAAATTGAGCAATATCATGTGTTTGATCACATTGTTGCGAATTGGATGATCCGTTAAAAACAACAATTTTAAAGAGTGACAAATTCATGCATTTAGTTCACTTTCCGCCCACTTTTGAGTTTAATTTTTTTTTTTTTTTTTTAATCCGTAATCTTTTAGTATAGTGGAACAACTTTTCCTAACAACGTCACATCCATCTTGAAGATTACTCCTTGAAAGATGGATACGCTCAAGGTATAAAACACGGTTAAAAATCTTTTTGGGGCGGAGGCAAAAAACAAGCAAGCACTTTTTGTTGAGAAAATTGCTACAATAATAGTCTCATCAAATTGATGCAAAAATGAGAAGTTTGCCTGATAAAATTGAATTTTAATGTGACTAGTCAAAAAACGCGTTTATTTTATATAATTTCTTTTTGTTCCATTTTTTAAAATATTTGTATCAGGAGTGAAGTTTTTCTCATTAGCGTTCTATTTTTGTGTTACTTTTCATCATTCGTAATATTTAAGGTGGCTATTGAGCCTTTGCGTGTTTGTTTGAACTCATTTAGTCATGCTCTCTAGTCAATATGGATTTCATCTAGTCAACTAATTATTCACTTTGTTTTAAACTGAGAATTAATTTTATTGTTGAGGAGTCGTCAGAAATACAATTTTGAAACTTAATTACGTTGATTTTTATTCGTAATTTTAAATTTAATATTGAAGTGGCGATTTGCTGAGTATATAACAATTTCTTCTATTCTAAAAAAATATATAATTTTGTGTGGATTTTGGTTACTTTTTGTTCATTTCCGTTATTCGATCACGCCGGAGGAAATCAGCTTCGTAAAATCAGGGCTGGTGGGGAAATTGAGGAATCGTCTGCCCTGGTGTGATGGTAATCCTACTGTAACGCTTCTACTGTACTTCGGTCGCACGATTTTGGCCCAGGCACGGGTAACATGAGCGAACGGGAAGTAGAATTATTTTTCTGACTAACCGGGATTTAACAAGAGAATTGTGGCGCGGGAGGTAAGTTTTATACGTTTTTTTCAAAGGAGGTGATTGGATGCCAATCGTAATGGTTTCGCATGCTTCGGTGGTGGTATCTTTCATTTGTTTCTCGTATGATCCTTTCATTATTAGTTTTCGATTGCATTTAAAACGTTGTGAATGCGTACTATGGACGATTAAAAGGGTCAAATCATTCTCCACGAGTAGCTGAGTTCAGATGCTTTGTATTCATTATTGTTAAACTGACCTGCGCTGCCCTCTACGTCGATTCCCATAAAATAGCAACAGACAAAATGTTAATCTAACCCGACACAACGTGGGCAATGAAAATTCGTTACTTGAATTTTAATATGTCGCACCCTTTAACTTATAACTAACTTAAGCTTATTTAGTTACGGCTCTAATATTAGTGCCAGCGCGAAGATTTATTTCAAAAATGTACTAATCAGCCCACCTGATGGATCACAATTATATGAGGTATGAGAGGAATGTGGTCACCACTGGCACCAAGCCCTTTAGGGTCGCCATTACACACTGTCGACCCTAAAGGGCTTGCTGCTAGTAGTGACATCTTTCCAATATACTGAAGTATAATTGAATGGACCTTTGAATCTTTACTGGAGTGAATCCAAAGCAATTAAACTGGAAAAACAGTGAGTGTGGAGTGGTTCAGACTCATTCTAGTTGATTCAGCGTCCAAAATTTAGTGGAAAATGATACCCCACGTGCCTAGGTACCCGAAAATCGCAAAAAGCCACTTTCAAAATAGATAGGTAGGTACCCATTTTTGAGCTTATCCGTCTGGGACCCATTGGAGTCAGCGTCAAACATTTAGTAGAAAATGATACCCCATATACCTAGCTCCTAGAAAAATCACGAAAATCAAGTTTCAAAAATACATTAATACCACTACCCTCTCCCCAATTTAGGGTAAATCGATAAGTCCTACATAAGCCTTAATGAGGCTCATGAGCACAATTTCAGATTTTTAGAAAACTTGTCTGCCAAGTACAAAAAACGGCGTGGACGGCGAACGGTGGATGTAAATGCTTTGGTTATGTGATCTAGAAATCATCAAATTTTGGGGCCATTCGGAGAAGTCAACCTGTAATTCAAGAAATAACCAACAAAATCTTATTATTCACAACTTACCTCCTAACTCTTCTTATCAACCACAAATTACCATAAAATAAGACCTCAGAAATAATCGTTTGTTTAAAAGTTTTGACTACGAACGCATTTTGAACTTTAAGTCTGATTTGTAAATGGAATCGCCCCTTAACTTAACGTAACTAGATAAATGATCCTTCAACTTGAGGGTTTGTAAACGGCCTTGAGACACAATCAGTTAAATGAATAACGCTAGTTTTATCACTTGTGTGACTTAGCCGGATCTTCCTTGAACTAATTCTTAGGAAAAGTATTCACTAAACTTTCTCACTATTTGTTTGAAACATTTTGACTCGAGCAAACTTGTCAATTGTCAACTTCGAACCTTATTTTTGGGGGTTTCACTAATTCAAAACAGCTCTTCGTTCGAATTTGATGCTCGATATATTAATGGATATCCGTAAAATCAATGAACCACTTTACTTGTGTACACAGTCTATGCGAAATTATGATGTATTTTGTGAATTTTGAACGACTATTAGGACAAGCATGGCTGTGGGTCGACGGAAGAGGGTACACAAAATGGAACTAGCAACATGATCGGTTCATCAACCTCAGCAGGGGGTCAGCCTCTCCGATTTGCCCTAACATTTGACAGTCTACAGCGAAACGCTGCAAATTATTTCACAGGGGTTGGTTATTCCTCGGACCAGGGGCATGTTGACTCATTCCAATCGATTCAGCGTCCAAAATTTAATGGAAAATGATACCCCACACGCCTAGATTGCCAAAAATCTTAAACATTTTGGTAGTAGAAAATGTTCGGTAAAAGGTCCTCGAAACCTTTCAGCTAGATCTGACCAAATTTGTGAGAGGGGAGAGAATATGTGTATTTCGAAAAATGGATTTTCGGCGATCTAGGCGTGTGGGGTATCATTTTCGACTAAAGTTTGGACGCTGAACCCAATGAGACGGGTTCCGGAACGATTGGTGCCCACTGGGAGAGGTTATGGGTCAAAATGGGTACCTATCTACCCATTTCGAATGTGTTTTTTCAAGATTTCTGGTACCTAGGCGTGTGGGGTATCATTTTCCACTAAATTTTGGACACTGAATCGATTGGAATGGCTCCGGGTCGTTTCACATTTACTGTTTACCCCATTTCCCCTATGTTCGATATTTTCGAAGATCTAGGCATGTGGGGTGTCATTTTTGACTAAATTTTGGACCCTGATTGGAATGAGTCTCTATGCTCCTGGTCCGTGGAATAACCAACCCGTGTGCAAGAATTTGCAGCGTTTTTGAATGTTT
The DNA here is from genome assembly GCA_019603395.1 of Cyrtorhinus lividipennis. Classification (NCBI taxonomy): domain Eukaryota; kingdom Metazoa; phylum Arthropoda; class Insecta; order Hemiptera; family Miridae; genus Cyrtorhinus; species Cyrtorhinus lividipennis. Next base: position 17,964,479 of record CM034002.1, on the reverse strand, counting down.
GATCAGAGGAAGTGGACGATTCTTGGTGGATTTGTTTTCTTAGCGCGAATGACTTCTGTATGCGTGGAAATTGTAGTTTGGTGTGAGCGGTTATGTGAATTCCGACTAACGACGTCCTTTTCCAGGTACAACAAGAAACCAGTGGCGCAGGACGTTTCTTCTCGGAGCCTTTCGGGTCTCGAGTCTCTCATAGACCAAATGCGCAACGACACAGACGAAGACTCGACTTTCCACGGCGAGGACCGCTCCAACAGCCACTACAGCCCTGGCAACTACACCCCCAACGGTGGCTACATGGCAGGTAACGGGGGTTATTCAGGACCGCCAAACCAGCCTCACCCTCACCCTCACCCGGCCTACGACCAACAACAGGCCTACGCCTCCCAACAACAGACCTCACAGGACTACCCACAGATGATGGCCCCACCCAAACCGCTCACAGACTCTAATCAACCCCGTTTCACGAGCCTAAGTGAAAACTCCAACAACTTCTACCCCAACTATTCGACTAACAACACCGCCCCCACCCACAACTCCTACCCCTCTTACTCCTTCCCCCCTCACTCTACGTCTAGTCCGTACTTCAACTCCCCCCACCACTACTCCAACACATCTTAACAACCAACCATCCACTCTTGCCAAAATAAAGTACTTTAATCCATTTACTCTACTTTACAACTTAATAAATTTGTACATAAAACTCAATTTCAAAAGTAATGGTGCTATTTTTTAAGTAATTTTATAATTCATTTCAAAGCCGTGTCTCATGCATTTTGTAATCGTTTATTGGTTGTCTGTGAGAACTTATGATTTCGACGGCCTTTGTAAAAGGCCATATTTTTGTAATGGATTTTGATGTGCTTACATTTTGATTCTGTGTCAAACACTTCAAACTCGATAACTGAATCAGTTTTCCTCATCAATTAGATTCGACCTAAATTACCCCTGCGGTGTCGTGTCCTTTCATTGTTTGTTCATTTTTGAGATTTATAAGGTCCACTGGCTGAAATGGCTTTTGGTGCTTCGGACAGACCGTTCAATGTTGTTGAAATTTATTTTATTTTTCAATTGAATTTCGTTTGGGGCAGGTTCGCAATTGTTGAGAAAACAGCCAATGCACATTTGAATGATTATCTCGCCATACGGTAGAAACTTTTTGGAATTGAGTGGTTATAAATTTGTAATTGCAGCCTATTTTATGGTGCTCTTAGTAGGTGTTTATCGTTAGCAGGGTAAAAAAAAATGGCTTTTTTCGTTTTTCTTTTTTTCCCCTAGCAATAGTTACTACGTAGTTCGTGTTCTTATAGAAAAGTGACTTCTCGGTAATAGTCTCTTGTCAGTGGGAAATTTTTTGATCAGTTGGGCTCTTGATGACTGCTTGAGGTCGTACTGATGACCTTTTCTCGTTGGTGCTGAATCTTTTGAGTCGACCCAAAATGTTGGAATAAAAAACGGAGGTCTATATCCACCAAAACTAATGAGTACTCTGGTTAACTTGATTTCGACGGTCAGGTCATCATCAGTTACTAACATGAAGTTCATGTTATCATTCATAGTTACTGATGATGAACTGACCGTCGAAATCATGTATCAGGTATATCATATGGTTAGGTAGCGCTCATGATCAGCAAGTTTTGAAAACAATTAAAAAATTCTTCGTTGCCTGAATGCCATTTGTTGAGCAATGTCATATATGTGTCACAAACTGGGAGATATGATGATTTGTATCCAGCCGATGGTTGCTATCCTGCTTACTTGCAAAGGTCATTGCATTAACTGACCTAACATTCGTTCTATCGCCACTACCTTGCAGATATTGCCATCATCATTGGCTCACTTTGTTCAAACTACATCATCAGAACAGATTCTCACCGACAAATCATCCTCATAATTTGCACCCTCTGGCCTATTATTGCCAATAAAATGATCTTAACATACCTCTACAATCCCCAATTTGCAATTGTGTTGCTGACACTTTTTGAAGAATGGCTACTTCTTGTTCAATTGCAGTTATTGTACAAATCAATGAGTGTGTACTCAATTTGTTCTCTTCATACGTTGTGAGTCGAGTTGTTTCATGGTGCTTTCAGTTGCAATAGACTTGTCTCATAATGCAATTCAATCTGAAAATCAAGATCTTATCAGTTTTTGTTTCAAAATGATAACATTTTGAGATTTTCATTTTCACTCGTTGACATTTCCTACTGTGAAGTGTTTTTAAACCATTCACAAACCACAATTTCAGTAACTATCAAGACTGTTGGTGCAATAGCCTTCTGATTATGTATCATTGTTATCATTTGCCGTTGAATTCGTTGAAAAGTTTACTTCTAAACGACTACCTCTGTCAGCAAGATAACCTACCTGTTAGTTGAATAGATTCAATAGACATTTTTTTCTCGTTTTAAATGGATTTGTGGCAACGGCTCGTCGAGGATAAGCGTTGTGTTGTTAAACCTGCGCCCAAAAGTGATTTCCGAGGTTATCACTAATCCCAAAATAGCCTTGGATTTAGACTCTGAGCTTTTATTGAATCTTATTTTAGTTCCTCGCGACGGTTTTTATTGCATTAATCGCGTTCATTACATAGATTGAACGATGTAGATTATACCTCTTGAATGTTGTATTAAAAATCGTTCATTTTCTTCTTTATTTTTTAATTTTTTTGAATTTTATTTCGGAAAGTGCATTGTAGAAACTAACTTGTAGTGCAATATCCTTTTCTATTGGTGATTCTCGCACTTAGTTACCACTTCGAATTTGGACTGAATGTGATCTTGGAGTTTTGAGGTTTGTTTGCAAATTGGTGGGGAAAGGGTACATTATCTACTATGTAGATATTGTCGACGCTGAAGAAATGATTTATTTGCAAATAACGGTCAAAAGCAACTAATTGCTTTTTGTCTCTCAACGTTCGTCTAAGTGTGAATTTGATGGCAATAATCGTCAATAAAGGATTTGATCAGAACATTTTGGAGTCAATTCATCATTACACTCCAAATTGATTAGGGGATGACAATCTCACTGGCTACACGAGAGACCTCATTAAATTGAAAATTGATCTAATGACAGAAGCTCATTAAAGAAAAAATTAATTAATTAAAAGCGACAAAACTCACCTGGTCACATTCAAGTTCAAAAATCTTACAACCCTTTCCAGATTTCTCATTAGCCCTCGTTTCCATCTGAAATCACACGCATATTTTAAAACCATGTCCTACTATTCTCATTCAAGATTATTAAAAAATGGCACCATCCTGTAATATAGCTTTCTCACCAACTTAAGTTTTATTACCCTCTCAAATTAAAAAAAAATAGCTAGTTTAAAGTTATGTCTCGCTTTTTAATTTTTTGTGCGTTTTATCACAGTTTGTTTTCTTTGTTTGTAAAAAAACAAAAAATTGTGGTTGTGGCTGTTACTCTTTTTCTTTCGATAGTCTATAGTATGAATCAATTTATGTGTTTATATTTTTAGAAAACTTACAAGAAAAAAAAAGCCTAAGAATTTTTCTAGAGTAGTTTTATAATAATTTATCCGCGAGAAAAAGTTATATGATCCATATGTGTATTGGCCACTACGATTAACGTTATTTTGATTAGATTTCCGACTATGGTCTATCATTGTAACAATTGTCATTGGATTCGTGTAAATTATGACTGGTGATGGTGGAAATTGTGAGGCGTTGCGATTGAAATTGACCGGTACTTGGCAATTCGTATCCGTCTTCATCGCATTATTGACACCATTTTGACTTGAGCCTGCAAGAATTCGGGAAAGACCCAATCAATTTTGAGTTGAATAGTTAACGATAACAATTTTTATTAACATAATTTTTAGACAAGCTTTTTTTCTCTTCATAAGAAGCTCGTTTTTCGTTTTTCTTCTTCATTTTCGTAGTACTCTGTGATATATGTTCTTTTGTCAGATTTTACCACGCGTCAATTATTGTTTCAGTAGATTACTCAGCGGTTTTTTCTGAACATTTTCAGTTCTTTTGCCAACATTTTTCAAATGTAATGAGAAAAAAATAATAGTATTAGCGTTGGTTAGCTTAAATGAAAAAAAAAACGGTGTTTGTTGTTTATTATTATCACAAATCTCATGTTGTCGATTGAATTAGTCCACTTGGATTGTTCTTCGTTGTTGTAAAACTTTAAAAAATAATTTTTTGTATAAAGGAAAAAAATATATCATAACAGTTCAAATCTGAGTGTTCTCGTTTGCATAACTACTTGTCTATTTAAAGAATTAATACAAATAAAAAAGATGTGCCCTTTTTCTAGTAGATCTTAATTAATAAAATTGATGAAATCAAACGGAAAAGGTTTCTTCTCAAGAAAGGGTAGTTTATGAGTTGAGGGTTTTTCTGGGTTGAGGACTCGATGATGGAATCAATTTAAACTAAAATACATCAATCCGACTTGGCCCATCTTCAGCCAAAGTTTTCCCTTTTGGTTTTACCCCTTTCGTCACCAAACTTTGGTCGCTATCTCGTTCGAAGGTCTTTTATGTTCGACTCAGGACGTTTCGCCCCTATCTCTTGACCTCCAGTTCTTATCCCGTCGGTAATTTACTTGTTTCACGAGTGACAGTTGCATTTAACAGTTGACGCAAAACCGCCACTAATTCGTCAGACGTTTTATCTACTAATTGGCCGGTGTCAGTCAAAACATACTTTGCGGATGGACGTGTGGATTCTTTATCATGTAATGCACCCCTACATTCAAACCAAGCGTTCAATTCTAAACGAATTTGAGAAAATTTTAAACAAATTTCAGAGGTTCTTCAACCTCAACTCTCAATAAATTGAGTATTTATTCATTTTTCATATAAAGCAGCTTAACTTTAGTTGTTTTGAGCATGCTGGGCAATTTGAGCATACAATTTAAATGTTTTATCAATTCCCAATTATTCATTTTCCCGAAGGATCACGACCGTTTGAGATCATCTCCACTCAGCCCAAAAATTTATACAACCCTAATTAGACACCTAGTTGCCATTTGGACGTCACTTATTCCTTTATAAAGCGAATTATTAACATAAATCACTTTAGAGGTTTATAGAGGACGTTAATGAAAGCCTTAGTACATCCTCATTTCAATTAATTTGAACTATAAACTTTCCATCTTAGTCACTCATCCCAGAAACGCCTTCATTTTATGTCGAAAAATAATAATAATGTGATGAGAGTTAACTTGGAAGTCCTCCGAAATCCCAATCCACCCCATTGTATCCCTTATTTACCTTCAATATTTGTAAATTTTTTTTTTTCGAGAAAATAAAAAAAACCATTGAGAGCGAATACGATTGTTTTAGCGGATAATACTGATAAGAAATAACAAAAGTCTGAACTATCGAAATGTTTTTAAGCTTAATCAATTTTACTTGTTACCACCATAGGTTCCGTATCCCGTTGAAAACATTTGTGGATTTCTTGAACCCTGCGTGTAACTGTTGTTTATCTTCACGTATTGGCAACGAATTTACGTCTGTTTTTTGTTGAATTTGTTCGTTCCGTCGATCATCTTCCCTGAGAACGTCGAGCTTGAAAGCTCGTTTGGTTCTTGTCACTCGGTGAGCGGCCATCTGTTTTTCCTCCGCTGCGAAATGTATCTGAACCCCGTCGCATGCTTGTGAAAAAATTTAAAAAACAAATTATTATTATTAAATGATGGCCTCACACTGAATCGCTTCCCCTTTTTTCGGAATCAAAATAATTAATCTGCTCAAACCAGTTGATGTCGTAGTGAACCTCTTCCTCTCCCAAGCTTTTGCCCAAGCTTAATAAACCTATGTCTAAAAAAAAGCATTGCTGGAAGAGAACGATATTTCGACGTAAACACTAAGCTTACATGTGAAATTGAACCACAAATTACGAATTGGGTTTCCATTTTCACGCAGACGCTTGGGTGGCTGAGAAACGTGCTTTTAAACGATGAACAAGTAATATGAAGGTCTAATCAGGGTTAAGCCTAACGAGTGAGGTGGAGTAATAAGTACCTTTTTTTCTTGGTGATCGCTTAACATACGTATAACTTTTTTCAATTCTAATATTACGAGCGCTCCTAGAACAGCTCCTTCCAGCTATGCATTCTGTTTCTTCAGAAAATCGGTATTATCTTAAATGTTTGTTGGTACCTAAAGGGAAATGAAACACTTCCGAAGTGGCGAAAATGAAGTTAGGTGCCAATGTTATGTCCTCATTATTGGGATATTCCTTCCGAATTCTGTGTATTGTAAATAATTATTCAATTATTGTTATTCATTGGATGAATTGACAGTTGTAATTAATTAAAGAGATCTTATTCATAAAGAAAATAGTTGTCTGTCAAAGCCTGTTTTATTTGTTGGCACTTTCGTCAGCAGTTGGGTTTCCTGCGGGTTTGGTAATGTGAGGTTCGGGCGCGCATAATCGTTTCTCCTGGTTTATCTTCTTCATCTGAAACATGTTTGTATTTTGTTATCCTCTGCACTTTATCATCTTACAGCTTGCAAGATTATCAAAAGCGTATTACCTCGTCAATAAGAGCTTTGGTAACTCGGGCGTAATGGTCGTGATCGAGTTTTCTGTCTTGAAATCGCTTTCGAGGCTGATCAACCGGTGTACAGTGGTGCCCTGAGTGGCCACTTATCGGTGCGTTTGGAGTGCGTAGAGAAATTAGAAGATCCCAATTTGAAGACCCGTCAGCTGGAAGGAAAATTGGTTGCAGTGGCGACAGACTCAAAGCCTGTACTGACGAGTTGGCCATAATAACATTCATTTTTTAGGCTGGGCAGGTTCGTTACTTAGGCGACCATCGACGTCTTATATGAGAATATGAGAGTCCGTCTCCTTTGCCTTTGGCTACCAATGGTTAGATTTTGTATATCTTGCTATTGCTAACTTTGACTCCATGCTGAAAGGATCAGTCTTGACTCAATCTTCCCTTGACGCTAACATTTTAATTAGATCTCGATGCAAAGCTATTTTGTCAACAGCAAATGGCAGCGCTAACAGTCAGCATTCTCATGCCATATTAATTTGGGTTCATTATTCATTTAATCCCATTTTAAAAACTGAAGGCACTCACAATGGTTTAATATTCCTAGGTAGATTGCTTATCTTACCAGTGGAGGAAGAATTCTAGTTTTTGAGGTCACCAGTGGTATAGCAAATGATTCTGTGAGGAAAACTGGAGGGTTCTAGTGCCTAGCAACAATTCAGCTTGTTTGGTCATCCGCTGAAGAAAGTTATGGCTGGAATTGACCAGTTGTTGCATGCAATACCTTCCCTGGCAGACATAACTCCAACAGAGACGTGAGTGGGGATTCTAGCGCTTGCAGCGCCATCTAGCATGCACAGTAGGTTAGTCATAGGCCCTCATTGGTAGACAAAGACCAGAGTGGGGAGCTTTTGCAAGCAGCAGCTGAAGTGTGGGTCATCCATCTGGTGGCAGGTGGTGGAACTAGTAAGCTCAAGAGCTCAGAATGATGCTATTATTCACTTTTTCATCAAAAGCACAGCAAATGGCCAGTTTGTTTTAAATTTTGGGAACCACCTGTGGCAGCCTAATGGCACTGGTATAGCGTATACTTGGGTCGTATTTATTGCCATTGACCCAATTGCTAACAGAGGTCGATATTTATGTTCTCAGTACAACTCACAAATCGCCGAAAAGAAGCTGGATGTGTGAGAGCGATGTTCATTGCGTCTCGATCGAAATAAATGTCGTCTTGTCCAGGCCCAAGCTCGTGAAAACCCTCCAGTCAGTTTGTTCTTTCTTGACAAAATCCCTCTATTTGGGTCTTGCATTGTTCCAACCTGCACAAATCAGGTTAAAGTTAAGACACCTTGGGAGAAACGCTAGTCTCCAAATAATGCTTAATCTCCATACTTCAAATGAATGATAGAAATTTTAGTTCTGTAAGACAAAGTCTACTTCCTCTGACAGAGCAGCGACTTACGTTCTACGCTGCATTTGGCCCTACAAAAAGGGTAAGTTGACGGCAGATTGCTCATCTGTACAAAGTAGAATCCATTCGTGCCCCGTACGATTTGTATTTGTGCCGCACAATTTGTTTGTTTTGTGTGCTGTATGCTTCGTTGGCAAGTTCACAGGTCGTTCAGCAATAAAGTAATGATATTAAACGTAGTAGACAGCCCCAATATTTTGGTATAATGACTTCTATGAAGTAATAACACGCTTTGGAAAAACGAGAAAATCTGGATAATTGAACTTAGCCATCAAATTTTCTCTAAAAATATGAGCCCAGTTATTACAGAACGGATCTAAATTTGTTAAAAAATAATAATACGCATAGTAGGTACAATTTTAAAACTATTTGGAGTTTTTTAAGACTATAACATCCAGGTAAAATAGGTATTCATTCAAAATTGTTAGTAAATTAGAATAAGATGTGCCTAAAACACAAGACCAATGACTTGAGAACGCGCCAACGGGTACTTATGCCTTTCTTCTCTTTGATTATACTCAAACTTGAATAATTACTTTAAAAAACGCTGCAAATTCTTTCACAGGGGCTGGTTATTTCTCGGACCAGGCGCATGGAGATTAATTCAATTAAAAGGTGTACTTAATAGGTTCACAATTTCTGAGCCAAATTGTGACCCTACAAACCAACATTTATGAACATTTAGCTAGTGTTTCGGAATCTTTGGAATCTCCTCTTTCAGTCTATATGAAGCAGAATACACTGAAACATTTAAAGAGTGGGTTTTATGGGTTTGATAGGACATTTTTGGCTTAGTGTAACAGTATCGCTCCCCACTGTGTCGCAGACAGCCACAGTAGTAAAATCACTGCATATTATTTCACAAATGTTTATTATTCCTGAATATAGCAAGGCACGTTGAGTGTGAGGAATGGAGATAAATTGAGGCTGAGGGGTGGGTGATACAGGAACAAAATTGATCTGTGGAACTGATTAGTCCTGAGTGGACCTTCTTATCTTAGTTAGCTGCCTGTCGTATGATAAAAGACATGGACGAATGGAATGAATATAATATTGGGGTGAAGGGGGAGGGGTATCTCCAATGCAAGCTTTTCTCAAATAATAAAATAAGAGAGAGTTCGATCAATTACTTTTCGCCCAATTTTCACTGGAAGCAATATATAGTTTACCGGTCAAAATTGTAACTATCCCGCCCCCTCCCTTATCCGCTTAAAGCTCTGCTACTGCTGAGTCTCACAATTTTGATGATAAGGACCAAAGGATTAAGATTCGGAGTTGGAGACAGGTGCAGTGGTTTGATGCTAATTCACCCCATTAATATGTACCTGAGTTTTTGTTCAGAATTCACTCTCAGAGGGTCTTACATTCAGTAGCTAATACACAATTGCACCATTTGAGGCAGACTATCTGTGACTTCATTCTAGAGCAGTTTTCCCAATGGGCCCACGCCCCACAATTTGATTTTTAAGGGGGGCAATTCGAAATTGTCCGAATGCCCCCCCCCCCCCCCCCCCTACCCCTCTGAGGCCCCCGGACCATTCCCGGGCACCCCTTAAGAAATGTTAGCGAAATGAAAATTTCTCGGAGGATGAAAGAGAAATTCGTTACGCAGTGTACTTTTTCTGTGACCATGTGACACTTTTACTTCATACTGAAGTAAGATGGCTATCAAAAGGGAACTGTTTGAAAAGATTTATGCAACTGTTTGATACTCTTAGTGATTTTTTAAGCGAAAATCCTGAAATGAAGTATCTGTTAACAATGGATGTTAAAGCATTTGTGAGTTATTTAGCCGATATCTTTGAAAAATTGAATATATTAAATAAACAACTTCAAGGAACAAATAAAACACGTGTCGATGCAAAAGCGAATATATTTGGTTTCATTACTCTCATTGAGTTATGTCAGAAACAAATTAACAACAAAAACTTTGAACAGTTCATTGGCTCCAAAAAGTGAAGTAACTCATACCGCTTTACTTGTCAATCATATGAATATTTATCGGCTGATTTTAAGAAGATTTTCTGATTTAAAACAAATTGATTTTCCAACATGGATGATGCAGCCAATGTTAGTGGATTTGTCTGACATATCAAATATGCAGTATCAAGAAGAACTCGCAGAATTGCAAAATGATGAGTCAGTTAAAACTTTATTAATAAAAAAGGTGCGATGGCATGGCTTTGTGAGGAAACAGAAATCAAATACCCAAATTTATCCAAATGTGCAAGGAAACTATTGCTACCATTTTCATCTTCATATCTAGCTGAATGTGGATTTAGTGCTGTAAATTATTTACAGTTAAAAAAAAAGAAGTCGGCTGGATATAACACGACGTGGAGACTTGAGACTGAAGCTATCCAATTTGGAACCTAATATAAAAGCTCTGTGCAGCATGCATCAAGCGCAAGGATCTCACTGAACTGGAATGATAAATTAATATAGAAATACCAATTTTGAGTTATTTCGCTTATATGACTTTAAGAATGATATTTTTCAAAAAGGTAGTTCATCGTAAATCACCCTCAAGTGAAATAATCAATCAATTTTTTTGTTGAAAATTACTTCATGGGGAGCGGATTCTCAGACATTAATCAAAAATGGCAACAATTGTGGGACTTTCTAGAGGGTAGAGGGTTGGCTGTAAATGAGAAAGGAAGAAGAAGGAGAAGAAGATGAATCTTATCTGATAAGGTGGAAATCGCCGCAGTCCCATTCCCATGCTAGGCCAGAGCTAGATGAACTTTTTTTAGTACATAGCCGATTCTCAGACTATAAATCCAATTTAATTTCACTTTCATGTTAACAGTGAAATAAATATTGTTCGTTAATCCGGCGAGTGACTATAATTATCAACGGAAATTTTAACTAAACTCCACTGTCGGACTTTGTCAGTAAGTACTTAATTAAAATAAGTACTAAACTATCTGTCAACCATAATAAGAGGAATATTATTAAAAAATCCTGTTTAATAATGAAGGGAAGAGAAACTAATGATAACTGTGGAATTAAGCCAAGGCCATTCAGACCATGTATTAGGTATCAAGTATTATAGCGTTGTGCTTTCATGTACAGGTCTTTATTAGTATTTTCGAATTTCTGCAGGTCTCCGTTCTTTTTGTTTGCACTTGATCATCAGTAATCACGCAACAATGTCTCAACAAAACCTGGATTTCCTCTGACAAGAAATCCACCATCAAATTTGCCCTTGGCTAGAGGACAGCACAAGAACTTCGCAATTCTACATCAACAGCCGTCAACTCCGACAAATTAATATTGAGTTTCCCGTTGAAGTGAGTATTTATAGAATTAACTTGAAATTATTTTTAGAGCGACGCGAGATAAATTCTGAATCAAGTAGAAGTTATGCTATTTCCGTCTCGACCCATTCATATTTTTGGACCGTCGAGGGCCGAATGCGCTCAAAATGAACGTTGTTTGGTCAAGTCGAGGGCACTGGAAATCGAAATTCCTCTCAGTCGAAAACGGGATCTCATTCAAGTAGTAAATATCCTGAGAACGTATCAAGTAGGAACGAAGTTTTCGTTTCAAGTTAAAACGACGAAAGCGTTCATATATGCTGATGCTTCGTCCAAAACAGGTCAGTGATTTGGTAATTTTATAGTTTATTGTTTAGTACAAAATTATTAAGAGAGTTATTTCGTCACAGAGATCGGTCTTTATCAATTCAGCGTCTAAAATAAGGTGCAAAATAATATCCTTTACGCCCTATATATCACATACCGCTGCAAATTTTGATTGATTTGAGCAAGATTATAGGAAAAACAGTCAGTTTTGAGTGTCCCGAACTCCTTGCAATCGATGCAGCGTCCAACATTTAGTGGAAAATGATACCCCACACGCCTAGGTACCCAATAATCACGAAAAACCAATTTCGATATGGGTAAGTAGGTACCCATTTTGACCCATAACCTTTTCCGGTGGGCGCCAATCGTTCCGGGAAGCATATGAATGGATTAGCGTCCAAAATTTAGTGGACAAAGATACCTTACATGTCTAGTTTCCAAAAAAAAACCCTGAAAACCAAGTTCGAAAAATACATTTCTACCCATACACTCCCCAAATTTGGCCAAATCGGGCTGATGGCTTGACAGGAAATGGAGTCTCCGAACAGAATTTCAGATCTTCAGAAAACTATCTACTATAAAAAAAGGCGGACACATTCGGTTAAGGAATTTACAAGTTTAAAAGAAGAATCTATCTACAGAGAGTTGAATGAGACCTCTTAAAACTTACGGAGTATTTTTGCTGAGTTAACGATTTGTGGCTCAAGAACTGCTGAAATGTTGCTCATAATCGGATAAATCAGCTTCGATGGGACACGACTTTGATATCTTAAAACCTTCTTACATCTGACTCAACATGATTTCTTACAAAATCTTCACAAAGGCTTTGAAGAATTTTGATTCTTCTTTTGAAATTTGATTTGAAAATGAGTTGATTCGTAACAGAATTCAACACATTTCCAACAAAGTGAATAAAATATTTCCCTTAAATCTTCGTTTTCGGACTACTAGGTAGGCGAAATGTCTAGATACTCGTAGTTGTAGATCCCAAGTTCAAAAAATTTTCTTTGATTGCAGCGAATTTGATTAATTGTAGATTATAAGGAAGAAGTAATGGCAAGATTCAGTATTTCTGCTGTTTTTTCGTTTCAAATATTACTTCAATTTAAGGTATCTCGATTAATTTTCAAAAATTGTTCACGTTTTTACTTGAATTTTTAGAAATTACAATCCTAGCTCCTTCGTATTGTAAATAAAACCTAGAATTATTATGAGTAAATTTATCAAAATTAATAGAAGTATTTAAAATTATGAAGTCAGTTGGGCAAAATTCTACTCTCATGGGCTTCGGTGGGGTACGAATGAAGCTGTAGACTATGGCAATATGAGCAATGTAGTGTTTAAGACAACGTTTTTGGAGCCTTGGACTCGAGGATAATACTTTAGTAATTCATGACGTCAAAATTACCCGTCATGTTGACATTCAATTAGAACCATAAAAATACCCCCCAAAACTCTGTCAGAGGTGTTTGGACGCTTTGCCAGACCTACGTTTCATGTGTTACTGTGTAAATGACGACAATTTGGTACAAGAGAGGATCTCTAAAATTTTCTGCATCGTATTACAGGTGTGAAATTGATCATGTCGTTTCCGGATAAAGCCAGCCGTGAAAAATGTTGGGCGAATCGAGACGCATACTGGGAATGTTTGAACGCTAATGAATCAATGCCTAAAGAAAAGGACACTTGCGGACAATTGAGAGCCCTGTTTGAGGCTGCTTGCCCCGCCCAATGGGTGAGCAGTAAAACTTATACATTTAAAAAACCTGTATAAATTTGTTTTTATAAGACGTAATTATTGAATTCGTACTGCCCACAGGTGAAGCACTTCGACCGCCGGAGAGAGTACCTCAAATTCAAAGCTAAAATCGAAAACGACGGATTTGAGCCTATAGCTGAGATCAAATGAAACTGTCGCGTCGAGTAGATTGTTTAAAGCTTTGTTGATTAATTATTATTCATGTAAATATGTAATGTGAACGCTGAGGGTGAAATTTTAAGGTAGGGGAAAGCATTGTGGTTGCTGATTGTTGATTCATACAATAATCCGTGAATTGTGCTGTAACAGTGAATCCTTATTCACTAGGCGTATCAACTACCTGAATGAATTTCGTTGAATAAAAGTCTTTCTACACAACACTACACGTTGTGAAAGGGAAAACAAAACGTTGTTATCCATCGACGTTTATTTTCGACTAATAAACGATAGCATGAACTCGTTTCAAAAATATCCTTTCGGAGTAACATACTCAGTTTTTAGTGTGTTCACTTTCACGTAAGCGAATGATCGGATAAAAAGAGGGTAGCTGTTTGACAGCCATTACATACAAGAATAACTCGAAGTATAGGAACAGGAGGTGTCGGTAGGATGAATACATAATGCGACCGAGTTTTTACATAAATACATTTGTAGGGATGGTACTTGTCAATTAGAACCCCTCCCGAGGGTGACCTGTTTACTAGCACCGTAACCTTCCCGTTGGACAGCGATATATCGCACAGCGATACATACGATATATCGCAACGTAGCCTGCACCGACTTTAACATATTTCAGAATTATTTATTTATTTCAACAGATTTTTATTTATTTGAACAGTCATGAACAACTTCCTGAGATTCCACATCGAAAAAATAAAAGGAAAATGGAAATAAATCAAAAACAGTGAAGTAAATGAAAAGCGATTCGCACAATATTGACAATTGACAACAGCGTGGTAGCATAAACTAAAATTAACTGCTAACGTGGAGGTTATATATAGATCGATATATAGAAAATCGATTCATCACGCCATGTTTGGGATAGTTGGTTACCCTCGGGAGGGGGTCTAATTGACAAGTACCATAGGGATAAAGGAGAGTGTGTAGAGAAGGTTATCTACTTCATAAGTCTGAAAAATAATACAGAGAACACGCAAGACATTTTCAATAAAATTACTTTAGGGGATTTGATGAAATTCGATATTTCAACAATGGCGGTTACAAGTGGAATAAGATGAATTGGCACCCATGGGTTGAAAACTGTCAAATTTTGGTTTCGAAAAGTACCCTGCACCAGCTTATTTCATGGTATAGGAATGATGAGCGTGGTGGTGAATGCACCATGGCAATTAATGATAAAACCGCTATGACTGCGCTCTAGCGGCAGTAGAAGTGAACAAAGTGGCACATTCATTCTGTGTCCCCTCTTAGAACTCGCCATTGCTAGAGCTGGGAAGGTTATCAAGGTTAGGGATGCAATAAGGTTGGAACCACTGGAGTCAAATGCTGGAACAGCCAATGCTCCATCACCAAAACTTAGCAATTTAAAATTTGTTTGAAAACAATCATTGCAAAATCTGATTACGTATAACCTCAAAATTGACATGCGAATTTCAAATTTAAAAATGTGGGTAAACAGTGTGATGCTTTGAAAGAATTGGGCGACAAACCGTTTTTCCATAACCAATCAACAATTAACTTTGCTGCTAACTGCTTTGAATGCTCTTTCAATTAAGATAGTTAACAGTGAGATTGGTTCTGCTTTCGTGGAAGACGTGATTAAATGTTCTTTGTTGGAACTGAGCTATAAAATTTTTAATCGTATGACATACTACAAAGAGGGCCTGCGGCCAAGGTGAAGACAATCTGGAACGCTTTTCTAAAAATGGGAATTGCTCTTGGAGCGGAGGAACGTTGAACAATTTGATAAAAATTCCAGATTTCAACAGCGAAGAGAGATTTCAGATTTCAAACACTCCTGACTGGATGTGTGTTCACCCGCACTGCAAAAACTGAAAGTAGGAACAGTCGTGAAGTATGTCAACCTGGCCTACAGCTTTTAAACGGTTATACCGAGTAGAGTTTACAGTAGGTAGATCATTTAGGGCGAACATTCAGGTAGAATAATTCTGCAGTTTCAGCTACCTCGTCGCAGTCATCGGGGAAACAAGGGCTTAGAGGGTGAAAGAAAAAGGAAATGTAGCTCAGCAAGCTGAGGGACCACTCAGCGGTGCGTACGATTCTAGATTGGTTCGAAGAGAACGAGGAAAAATCCACGGATTCGAGGAAGAACTTAGGGCCTACTACAACAACTCAGAATCCCTAATTTTTAAAAA
This sequence comes from Cyrtorhinus lividipennis, assembly GCA_019603395.1. Taxonomy (NCBI): domain Eukaryota; kingdom Metazoa; phylum Arthropoda; class Insecta; order Hemiptera; family Miridae; genus Cyrtorhinus; species Cyrtorhinus lividipennis. The sequence continues at coordinate 17,948,843 of CM034002.1, read as the reverse complement.
GAGCTGCAAACCTTGTTTACCAATCCTCAGTAGAAGACAAATGAGTAACAAAGTCACTGTAAAACGAAATCAGGAAGAATCTGAGAAGCGGCGGGCAAAGCAATGCCTGGTAACACATTCGCAGCATTGTCCAGCACGTGATCGGTGTCAGGCAGAGCATCCTGTACCAGCAGGTGTGGCTGCAGAATTGACGGCAACGCGTCGTTAGGAACCGTCCCCATGTGAAGCAAAGCTGTCAAATGTGTCTTTTTGTGACGCTCCAAATCGGCGGCGCGGCCCGTGCGGTATTGACACGAATCGCATTTGAACGGCTTTTCTCCTTAAAATATTTGCAATAAACAACGCTCAATATAAATTACCAGTGAGTCCGATGGCGCGTAAGTTATCGACTGCCGAATCTCAAGGTGCAGGCAGGCTTTTCTCTATACAAATTAAAAACCTATACAAGATCTACACAATTATTCAAATATGACAAAAAATAAGTCTCATCTCGTAATTTTGTATAAAAGTATTAATGTTTTCTTTTGACAGTTGGTTCTTTAAGAAAAATTAGAGCTCGCTTTAGGATTTTTTCCTTCTTTTCTTTTATATTCTTATTTTTACTTTTTGGTTCATTAGAGTGCCATTTTGGCACACAGTCACCATTGTGCTTTCATTTTTCGATGTCGAACTCGCTGAAAGAGCAAAGTTTTTTTTTAAACTATCCTGATATTAATTTGGTATTTAAATTTTCAAATATATAATTGTCTTTTGTTCCCTTTTGTTTGTGTAAATTATGTTGTTCCAATAAATGAATATTGATTGATTTGAAAATAGAAGCAATTTCACTAGTACAAAAGTTCATAAAAGTAGCTGAGAGAGACTGATATGAACGGAGAGTTGCAACAGCGAATACTGATTAATTTTATCAAAATAACAACTTTACGTTTGTAACAGCATTTTGAGCATAGAGACTCATTCCAATCGATTCAGCGTCCAGAATACGGTGGAAAACTATACTCCACACGCCTAAGTAAAAAACTTTGAAGGTGAAAACCCACGTTGTGTCGCATTCAAACGCCATTTTCTCCAAAACTTTTCTCTAAAACAGTTTTTTTTTTAAATTATATTATTGGAAAGCTGACATTCTGGGCAAGTTTTTCCCGAGGAGTCCCCGGAGAACCTCCGTTTCAATAGGGGAAACGCCGCGGATTCATTCACAGGGGTTAGTATTCCTCGGATCATCAGCATTAAGACTCATTCGAATCGATTAAGCGTACAAAATTTAGTGGATAACGATACCCCACAGCTAGATACCAGAAATATCGAAATGGGTAGATAGATACCCATTTTGACCCATAACCTCTTCCAGTGGGCGCCAATCGTCTCGGGACCCATCTCATTGGATTCAGCGTCCAAAATAACACCCCACATGCCTAAATCGCCAAAAACCACGAAAATCCGTTTTTCGAAATATTCATTTTTACCCCTATCCCCCTCTAAATTTGGTCCGTTCGGGCAGATAAGTTTTGAGGGCCAACTAGAGCTGAAAACGGGTCCCTAAAAGTCGTAAAAATTGCAGATTTTTAGAAAATTTTCTACCACCAAAAACAGCGTGGACCGCGAACGGACATTTGGTTATTCTATTTTAGCATGACAATTCAATATAAAATGAATTCAAGGACTGTAACCAACCAAGAGGGATTTGCATAGATTTCGAGGCCAAGTAAGGTGAAGTAAGGGAGTCATATCGTACAATAATTCATTTCATGTTGAAAATTACCTGCATGCGTTTTGAGATGAGTAATGAAGTTAGGGCGTTGGTCAGTCTTGAAATCACAGGCGTCACACACAAACGTATTCTCACCTAAAACAACACCTTCAAAATAAACAACTCGTATTGAGAAGTTGACTTAATAAATAGACCCTGGAAAAACGTCTCGCCTGTGTGAGTTTTCTTGTGCCTCTTCAAATTAGAACGTTGGCCGCTTCGAAAATCACAAACGTCACATGCGTATGATTTAATACCTGCGAAGTGAAATACACTTGGGTCACGTCGAGCGAAATTGGAATATTTAAAATTTTGATAGGTTTTTGACATAGGAAGGTCATACCAGTGTGGGTTCTCATGTGAGCAACATAATTGGGTCGATGGCCTGTTCTGTAGTCACACATTTCACACGCAAACGGTTTTTCGCCTACAAAGGAGTAAAAAAGCTTTTAGAAAGATTATTTTAAATGAGTTGCCTATGGGTTAGGAAATCACCGTCTATCGACTGCTGGAACGATCATGATAATTGTGGACGACACCATAATCGAAACTCACCAGTATGAGTTCTAGTGTGAGTGATGAGATGCGAATGGTGGTCAGTTTTATATTCGCATTGGTCACACGCGTAAGGCTTTTCACCTGAAACATGATCATACATCATACATTTTTTTAAAAAGCATAAATATTTTATACGTTTTTAAATAAATATAGAATCTAAAGACGCTGCGAATTCATTCATAGGGGTTGGTTATTACTCGGACCAGGAGAATGGAGACTCATTCCAATCGATCCAGCGTCCAATATTTTGTCGAAAATAATACCCCGCACGCCTAGATTGCCGAAAATTTCGAAAATCCATTTTTCGAGGACTAACTAGAGCTAGAAACGGACTACTGACCAAAGTTTCAGATTTTTAGAAATGTATCTACTACCAAAAACAGCCTAGACGGTGGACGGACATTTGCTTATTTCGATCTAAATACCATGAAACTCCCAGAAAAAATTGTGTAGATATTCTGTAGGAAGAGCTGCAGGTGTAGAAGAACGGATCTTTGCTTATTTCGATCTAAAGACCATGAAACGCCCAGAAAAAATTTTGTAAACATTCTGTAGGAAGACAAGCTTAAATAATACTCTTATACAATTTGCTAAAAACGTCGCTTTGTAATGACATCATACGACTTTCGCTAAAGATAATGTTCAACATATCTTTAGGCTAGAGAGAAAACATGGGGAGCTCAACTGCCATGGGAAGGAATTATTCTCTGGCCAAGGGATATTTTACTAGTACCTCTGCAGGACGCGCGCTGTAAGCTCCCCAAACTGCCTGCGCTGAGTCAAGGAGGACAGCGCATTCCACACCTTCTTTGAATGCAAAAATTGGGAGACAGAATGTGAACAGATCGTCTGGAAGCTGAAATTGAACCCTGAGGAGGACTAGGGGACTAGGATACTCGAGAGCGAGTCAAATACGCCGCTGCAGGGTGTCCAAAATATCCTGAAATGCAAGCTTGCCCAGGATAGAGCCTGGCAACGGGACTGCAGGACCAAGAGGAGGATTTGGTATCCAGCCTGGAGTAATGTGCTGAACAGTCCCTGGCTGGCCCCAACGTGGTAAAGGAGGGTAAAAATTTCCACACGTCCGGGTCTTAGTGATATCCTACTCGATATCGTACAAACATTTTCCTCACCTACCTACGAGAAAAGATAATATTCTAATAATTGAGTAAGCATATTAGATTCCAGGTTTTTCAATTTCTTAAATTCACCTCTCACCTGTGTGGGTTCTAACGTGAGTCAATAGAGTTGAGCGGTGGCTAGCTCGATAATCACATTGGTCACAACTATACGGCTTCTCTCCTGGAACAACGAAGCTGGCTTTGAGTGGACATTTCAGGCTCACCGAGGAAACAGTTAGCAAAACGAAAAAAAAAAAATCTCGATCTTTGGAGGACTCACCAGTGTGTCTCCTCATGTGGGCAATCAGGTTGGTACGGTCTCCCGTTCTATACTTACAAGAACTGCACCCAAACGGTTTTTCCCCTGTTCGAAACAGAACAGACAGGTGAAAATGGCTGGAGAATTCAATTTGGTAACGAAGGTTGAAATTATTATTCGTGAGTTGCAATGGTAGGTATTTCATCTTGAGATATATGAACAAAAGATTACCTGTATGCGTTCTCTTGTGCCTCAACAAAGCGTTGCGGTAATTTGTCTTATAGTCACATTCGTCGCAAGTGTGATTCTTCTTGGCTGTAGGCAAGTTATGCATTTTATCGATATTACCTGTAATGACTTATCAACATTTAGGGTGAGACTGGGTGCATAACTTACGTTCTTTAGGGTTGCTGAAGGCAGGGCCATCTTTCACTTCGAGCCGAGTGGCACTTTTGTTCTTCCGCGGACTAGCTTCTGGTTCTTCAGGGTCAGGTATGTCGTATTCAATCACAAGGTCGTCTTCGGTTTTTTTCTCGCCAGCTCCAGAACCTTTGCCCTTCAACGCATGCAATCAATAGTTAATTTTTTCTCATTTTTTTCGGGTAATTGATTGCAGGTAGCGATGAGTTGTTCGGTATCAATCTGATACTTTGTACCAGGTACCGAAAAGTAACTGGGACTCTTAAATGTGACATGCCTAGAGTATCAAGAACTCCAGTCTCAAGTTGATCCTCAAGTCGTATCTACTACTAAGATCGAGGGGTGAGGATTTGAGGGGTGAGGTACAGAGGCCGAGGGCTTGCACAAAATGCGAACAGGGAAACTATTCTATTTAATTTGTCAATTTATGTTGTTCAAAATGTCCACAAATGTTGACATTAATTTTCAAAATTGTATTTAAGAAAACTAATTTTTTTTCTCATTATTGGCGGAAACTTTCGGGGAGCTTAAAATAATCTCTTGGAACAGGAGTGATGAAAATGTAGGTAGAAATAGGAGATACCTGCTTCAATAATTTATGATGCTGTTGGTATTTTTATTTTCATTTGTTCTCTTTTCAATAAGCCATACAGGGATTTCAAGTATCGAGAAAGATTGAGCAGCCTCCCAGTTTTCTGTTTCTCGGAAGAGGTCAGCACTGGATAAAGATCCGGAGGTTGCTCCTTAGCCAAGGAACATTTTTTCTTCTTAACTGGGACGAGTATCAGGTAAATATACCAGGTATTGAAAAGGAACAGGAACAAGATGTACCTGTGACTGGAAAAAGCCGTTACAACCCATCTCTAAGGATATATAAAATTTTCACATCAAATTGGATGTTTTCCATTTCAAATTGGAGGTCGACGGAAATGGTTTGTTTCACATTAGTTTTGAACGTCGCAACGCTTCTTCTCTTCTTTCAAAGCACTAGAATCTGCGAGGGATCAGGGCCTCCTGGAGTGATGTCCTCCAGTCATCTCTGTCTCTTGGTGCCGCTTTCCAGTTCCGAATTCCCAAAATGGAACGTGCGTTTCCTGCCACACCGTTCAACCACCGCAGCTTTGGTTTACCCGAACTTCTTCTTTTGCGGATGATTTCGTCCACAAGCTTTCGAAAGATCTCTTCGGGGCTTATTCTGGCTACGTGCCCCTCCGAACGGAGTCCAACCTTGATGATTCTGACGACATCATAATCATCAAGGTTGGAGGAACAAATTTTGTTCCTCTTCTTCAGGTCAAATACGGCCCCCAGAATCATACGGAGAACCTTCCTCTCAAACCGGCGCAATTCTTCAGTTGCTTTTGTTAGCGTCCAGGTTTCAGAGCCGTAGATCAAGACTGGTTTAATGAGGGTCTTATGAGGCGAAGTTTTGTGGCCCGTAAAATAACCCTGTTATCCAGCTGTTGCAGAAGTCCAAAATAACATCATTGGCATCCTCTAGTGAGCCAAGACACAAATTCCGCCACAGCTTCAAGGTGCAGTCACTCACCTGTACTGTCTCAGAAACAGTTTGCAGCCATATACTTGATCGTTGACTCATTCACTTCAAGACCAAAGTGCAATGCTGCCACCAGAAGTCCGGTGAATGCTTCGTACATTGAGTCAAACGTCCGGCCTACGGCCAATATCATCAGCATAGCCCAAAAGCTGCGCTGAGTGATCGAAGGTAGTCCCTCCAACCAGTACGCCTGTAGCTCTCATTGCGGCTTCCAGAGCATAGTTGAACAGCAAACATGCCAGGCTGTCCCCCTGTCAAAGTCCCTTGCAGATTGTAAATTTTGTAAAACGCCGCAGCGCTATCGTAGATTCTGAAAAAACCTACTCCGTGCAACGCAACATGACGGAGACATTCCGTCCATTCCTTCCAAATGCCATTCTTTTGCAGGCGCCTGTTAATTCACCTCATAAAGGCTCTAACTGCCGCCGTTAGTTACAATTTGCTTTCGTTGTACTAAATCATGTATTTCTGCCTGCATTTTATAAGAAAAACCTCCAATTTGACGTAAAAATGCTACATAATCACTGGTCCTCACACAATTGACAGAACCGGCTCGAGAGGTTCCTCAAATGTTAATATACCTTTGATTTCCCTGACGGTGTAGTATCCTGTTCTTTCAGAACAGTGCAAAAGATGAAGGGAACAGCTCCAATTCGAATTTGAGCGGGAGATGACGTTCTGTCGATGTCCCTGTCGAGGAAATGGATCGAACAGAGCTTGCTCTCCGGCGCTGGTGACCAGTCTGTCTTCTTGAGCGCTTCCACCCATTTCTTCTGCAATTCTTCATCCTCAGGAAAACTGAAATCAATTCATATGTAAATGTCGTTAAATACTATGAGCTGGATACGTTTACCGGCGTCTTATTGAGGCCTCGAGTCTCTTCATTGCGGCAAGGAGATTAAAATTCATCTCCAAATGGTAAAAATAAGAGTTTCAACTAGTTGAGGTTGCTCTACTGCACTATGGAACGCATAAAAGTTATGTTGGTAGTTATAGAAATGTTTGAACAAAGAGGAAGTGGCATTCGGCATATACGTCGGATGGTCCATCACAAGGCATTGGTGTTAGGTCATGAAAAGGTACAAACCTAGTTGATTGTACTGGATGATCATGGAATACTTTTGTTTTGACAGCCTTTTAATTAACCACACTCTTCACTAGAGTAACATGTCAGGCTAGAGTAGGAAGATACTTCCGTAGAAAGAATAATAAATAATTAACTAATCTACTTCGCCAGAATACGGCATTCTACTGACCTATGAAAAGTTAGTCTTTGCTCGTAGTCATCAGAACGACTTGTGCAACCATTTGCGACGCATGTAAACGGAGAATCCGTCGACATTACCGAAGAGCATAACCAATGGAAAATTTCAGATTACCACTTTGCATCACTCATAAACATTGGGAAAGGTAAATTGGTAAACAAAATAAGTTAAAAGATTACGGAACGCAGTGCTTTCCGTGATAATACGAACAATAACAATCACAAGTCTGCTATCGCTAATTCAAGATGGCCGAGTGTAATAACTCCTTCCTTGTCATCTTCTTGTTTGGTTTGTATTTTATTGTGTTCACTTCCAATCGTGAAAGATGTAGTAACTACTTGCGTATGTAGAGTTAAGAAGGAGTACTGTTTCCCACACACCGACTTATCCTCAGTAAAACTCCTCATACTTATCAGACCCATATCGAAAAATGTCGATAATCGATACTACCCGACCTACCTACCTATTCCCGACCTTAACGTGGCATTCAAATGGGGGTAATTGGAATAAATAAAATAAATAAAATATAAAATATAGATATAATCAACTGTAAAAGTGAAAAATTACAAAAATACGGTGATGTTGCCTGATAAGCAGACATGTATCGATATGTGATCCTATTATATTGATAGTATGGTGGCTGAACTGTTGTATAGGTCTAAGTTACCTGAAACGACAATAAATGAAATTAATTGAAATTGATATTGATAGTATGGGTCTGATATCGAGGGGGTTGGCCCATTTTCTCTAGAATAATAATAAATAATAAATCATTTTAAGACAAACTCGCAGCAGGAAAGCTTTTTTTCCCCCAAGCATCTATTTATCTCTAGTGGGTTACATGTGGGTGAGTAGGAGGGTCTAGGACTCATTCCTATCAATTCAGCGTTCAAAATTTAATGGGAATTGATTACCCACACGCCTAGGTACCCAAAAATCTCGTAAAAATACTTTTATAATAGATAGGAAGGTACCCATTTAGACCCATACCTAGTCCTAGGGTGACCCCTTTGAAGGGGATCCCATTTTCGACCATTCTGACCCCAAGTACCAGGAGAACGCTGAAACGTCCCATTTTCTGAAGGGAATGCCAAACCATTCCCTTTAAGCCACTTTCATGGGAAGAAGTTGACAAGGTTAATGATATTTCGATTGAAATGGGAGTCAACTAGCCACAGAAAGACATCGATTTTCGATGAGGTCATTGATTGTCAATGTTCTATTGTCTGAGAGGATCTTCTCATGGAATTGGTCTGCAGAAAGTCGAATTCGTCTGGTTGGAGCTATTTAGACATTTTCGAGACAGTAACCATCAGAATTTATCCACGATTACCCAGTATATCGTTCGTTGACGCACCAGTTGAGCGGATATCATCTCAAATGAACAATTTGTGGACGGGGAAAAAGTCTCAGCTGCGAGTGCCTAAAAGTGCTAGAAGCTATACTAATCGTAAAGGTAATCATCAACAAAATATGCTAGTATTGAGTTTTACGATTTCTTGAAATCCCTTGAGCCTCTTAAAACAAATTTGTTCCACAGAAAAGTACGAGGTTCCAAGTAAAAAATAGTACGTTTGCATTCTGTTGGGTCCAAGAAATTAACTAATTAATAGAAAAATTAATAATAAAAAAATGTAACAATAGAGCCGGGAAGGCGACAAAAACTTATTAAAAAAATTTCTACTACCTACCAAAAACAACCGAAAATTGGAATATTTTTACGCAAATGGGAAAATTGTTTCTCTTATCTGAAGAGATGGACGGCAAATTTTGGAGGTTAAATCTAAAAGGTTAAAATATTAAAAATTAAAAATTAAAAACAAATCTAGGGGGTTAAATTGCTCATTAAACTGCTATTGGCTTCCAACAGATCTGTTCTAGATTAGTCAGACTTTTAATTGACGTTAACTGAGACAGTTCACGGAGAAATGTCTGTCCAATTGTTAGCAAACAGCTGTTCAACTGCTGTTGGAGAGAATCTATGAGTAGATGTATTTAGTTACTGGACAGATTAAGCTATTGACTGTTAGGCATATAATAATAATAATGCCCGCTTGCCCCATAGGATTGAACTTAAATTGAAATGTAAAAGACAACGTCACTCCTGAACCAAACGTACAAACCAACTAAACAAAGTCTGGCCTATAATATCAATCCACTGCGCATGTCCTGAGAACAACCTGGAACAAACAAAAATCTTTAGATCAAGGTGAATAATGTATAACACCTTATTTTGGACAATCGATTTAGTATTATGAGAATGTAGGGCTTCTAAAGGGATTAGGTACCGACCTATTTCATTCACCATCCCTTATTCGAATTTATTCTACAAAACTTTAAATGTGAAATATTTGAACGTACTCGTAGTTAACATTATTCATTTCTCCCATTCATTCATTATCAACCTCTATCGGTATAGCCAACGACCCGCACGACACGTATGTCTTGAAGGTCTGTTTGTAGCACTGAAATCATGCGGATTGAATTTCTTGTAATCTACAGAACATTTTTGGGTCCACTAAAAAGAAGCAATTAAATGGCCGAAAATGGAGGTAGATGACCACAACTATAGTTATTAATTATTACATAAATATCTTGTTTTGTTTTTGTTTGCAAATGCTTGAGTAAGGAACAACACCTAAGGACTAGTAGGGGAATGGTTATACTAGACCGCTGTCCATAGTCTGGATGTTTCATTGTTGTTGTAGCTGACTCTGATGGACGCTCGATTAGTGTTTTCTCAGCGGACGAAGGTGCCTTCGAGAGGCTCGAGTTTTAACGAACCAGATGAGAGGTGGTGTTTTGTTGGGTTTGACCCTTATCACCGTCTGAGCGTCAAGCAGTCTGCAGCCACCCTTATATCGGTTTCACCACTTAATTAGAGCGGTGAAATGGTATTTGGTTATTGTTATGAGAAAACGGAAGTAAATAAGATTTTTCAAGGGCATTTACCTATAAGAGAGGATTTATTGAATTATTGATTATCCACATAATTGTGAAATTACAATGAGCAAAGTACATGTATATTGATTCCGTACCGTAGGTCAGAACATTTTGGAACATGCTTATGGCATGCTTTACACGATTATGCTCACCTTCGTACATTATGAATATGAATATAAATGGATATTTTATCACTCGACTGTTGACGAAGCCTGTGTTGATGGGTGAGAGTTGAACAAAACGTGTAAAATGAACAGTCAAATAGGAAGAAATAATCAAGTTACAAGAGCTGGGTGTTGCAGTTCATGGTCTAAATAACCATGTATGACATGCATCAGATACAAAGGACTTCCAATAGTTGGTGCTAATCGTGGCTTAGGATTAATTAAATTACCTTGGAGCGCATATCTAGTATTTTAAGTGGTAACTCTGGTGCAATCAAGAGTGGTTGGGGTTTTGTGATAAAATAACAGCCGATTCGGCCAAGAACTGCCAAAGGGTAAAGGTTAAAGTTACGCTGAACAGGTCACTAGTGAAAACATGCGATTTTTTCTTGCTATGATCTTCAAAATTATCATCTGAGGGTGAATACCCGGTTGAAATGAGATTCAGCCGCACCTCCCCATACTAATATGCCTGATGTAAAACAGACTGGACTAGGATTAGGTAAATAGTTTTCAAAGCTGGTCCAAGATATACCTGATATTGTAGAAAAATTCTGGTAAATTTGCTGAGCTTATTATCAGGTAGTTCGTGTGCTTTTCCCATGTGAGCCCCTCGTCGATCATCACACCAAGATATTTTTTGTAGTCAGGCACTCTCTCCAGGAAGGGACAATCACAATCTCCCTCTTTCTTCTCTTCGTGGTGCTTACTATGTAGATACATGGATGAAAAAGAAGGTGTGAAAGTAGACAAATATTACACTGTAACATGTGCATGTACATTGATTGCGTACCAAGGCTCAGAACAATTTGGTACATAGCATATGTTCACATTCACAGTGCTTATCATGTAGATACATAGATAAAGGAGATGGTGATGAAAGTGCGTGTTGTTTAGACATATATTTTAAGAGAGTAATAAAAATTACTGTTGGGCTGCGGTGGTCATCGCTACCTCCCCCATGTAACTTCCTTGTGACTCACGGTCTAGTCGAATTACACGGCTTCCGATCTCGTTCGATGAGGCAATCGACAAGCTAAAGGGATAGGGAGATCCGGTGGTCGCGGATATCCCGTCCCTTGGCCTAGGAAGTGGCGACGAACTTATCCTAACATTTCCGATTACTCATTAGAAAGTATATAGGCTCTACTACAGTTTAAAAAAAAAAAAAAAAAAAAAAAAAAAATTTATTATTGTCATCTCGAATTCTTTTTCTAGGGTAAAGGGGGGCTGTCCCGGACCCTCAATCGATTCAGAGTCCAAATTAGGGAAAATACCCACATGCCTAGTACCAGAAATCCCGTCACCATTCAAAGGTATATATATCCATTTGACCCTACTCCTTCAGTGGGTATCATCGTCTGGACTATTTTGGATCGTCCAAATTTAGAAATGAATACTCTGCCTAGAATCCCAAAATGTTTATTCAAAAACATATCATTCAGACTTTGCATGAAACTTCAAGGAATAACCAACCAAAAAAGCTCATTTGCAAACCTAGCGAGCATGAACGCAAATGGGCTTTTTCAAAACCAGCTCATTCCATATTTTTCTGAAATTCACTTTTTGCATATTTTGAAGGTTTAGAGGGTCCTTCATAACCTGATGAAGGGATATAGCTCAAATCCACCTCATTCCAACCCAAAACTATATGAAAAGGTTTGGCCTCTGGATCAAAACCAGCTCATTCCAAGCTTTTGCCACCTCCCCAGGAGCGTTACTTCATAGCGCTATTTCATCAATTACAATATCATTCAATTTTATTTACAATGTTATTTTTCTTTGATAAATATTAATAAAAAACATTCTGTTCCATTTGGCGTTGCAATTTATGACCTTTTTCACATTGTACCAAAGTTTATGTCTCAACTGTGAAATTTCAGATCATTTGAAAAATTTAGTGGGTGTCATTTTATTTAAAACTCGTAAAGACACAAATTTAACTGGTAAACTGGAAAAAAACCATTTCACCAACTTAATTTAACAAAAAAATTGAAAAAAGCATGAAAAATCGTGTTTTTGCATCAAAATCATCATATTTGTGCATCCCGAGCAAAAGCGCAATCTTGCGCTAATGACACTAACTTTTTTACTTTAAATGACTGATCTGATTTTAAACAACTTTTTGCGGAATAATGACCTAAATTTGTTTAATTCGTGAGAAAATAATCATCGTTTTTTGGGCGAGTGTTGGCACATACAATTGCATAGGGTTTTTAAATTAATTTATTTTTATTCATAATTTATTCTTTCTCATTTCTAATGAGAACCGGCGGAAGAAGTATTGTGCTATAAACGAACATACGAGCTAAAAAAGATAATTTGTTTACGCAAAATGAACAAATTTTAGTCATTATTCCGCCAAAATTGGGTCGAATCAACGTCAGCGTTAAAAACTATGAAAATTCATGAGCCACACTTTATAGTTCACCATCATCCACTATTTGACAATTTTGGGGCTGCAATCAAGTTGTCATAAAATTTTAAGTAGAATCTGATTTTGCAATACAAATACGGATACAAATTTGCAATAAAAAATAGGGTTCCTATGTAAAAGAAGAATGTGAGTGTAATTTGCGTATGATTGCGCAGTTGTACGGGATACGCAAATGTGATATTTGAGATCCTCGTAAATAAATGTTTTGTTTTTATCAACCAAAAAAATTGTTTTGTTTACTCCCATTTGGACGATTTTAGAAGGGGAGGGGGTGACAACTCCTGGAACACCCTGGACGGTGGTAAAAATAAACATCGTATTCAAAAGCCCTCCACATCAAATAAATCAGAGCAGAACTGTAACGTTTAATAGCAAAATGTCTGTTCAATACGCTCCCATCCCGATCAAGACATGAATGTAAAACGTAATGTAATGAATGTATGTTACATTGCGGGATTTACATAAATTGCGAGCGTAACCTCTTATGAACCAATGATCGAAATCTTCAAAAACTGTGAAGAATCCAAAACCTCGTTATTGACCTCATTAGGTACCCAGAACGAAGACATCTGGTTATTCATAATGTCGTTCTTCAACATGTGCCCCAAGGAGGTGATAAGGGAAGATTTTTTTTTAAATTTTGCTCCGCCGTTCCTGTTCATCTTCAACAGGAGCTGTTGTCGATGTCGTTTGCTACAAATGATAAGAAAATGCCCCAAGGGAACTTATACAGGCTGATAGGTTCATCTGGCATTCACGAGTTCGTCGGTACCATCATTCGCCTGGTGCTCGTTGGAATGGTAAGTACTAGAAATCGTCGTTTTGTAGAGTTCAGAGGGGTTGAACTGCTAGGCTGATTTTGGATTGATTGTGATCCTTAATTGCTACATAATCAATGATCGCATAGGTGTCTATATTGTACACATCAGGAATCCTATATTCAAAATTCTAACATTTCGTCAAGAACCTTCAATCAATTTCTTTTTTTACTTTGACATTTTGTATTTACGTGTTTACCCACATGTTCGGGGTGGATCATAGGATGAACTGGTGGTGAGAAGAGTCCAATTCGAGTAATTTAAGAACAAGCAAATTGCATGGGGCAATTTGTTGGCAGTTGACTGTAACAACAGTGCAAAGCCACCACGAGCCACGACAAGTAAGATTTTCATTGAATATTTCATTTTGTACGCGCTCAATAGGACTTCAGAGACGATTTTTCCGAGGAAGAAAGGCTTTTGGAGGAGGTGGCCGCTCTTGAGAGGGATTGGGAACTGATGAGCGGACGTCCACCTGAATTGACAGTCTTCTGTAACGATCTATGCTCACGTGAAGTCATCATGGAATCCTCTTGTTTGTCGACGTTGCTGCAGAGCCGCGTAAACAGCGAACAAAACAGCCAAATTCTAACAAATCGCCTATGGCAGGTAACAACCAAGCGACGTCTCTTGTGAAAAACTTATGCTTACCACATATAAATCCTCTTCTATCAGTTCTACTTCAAACTAAAGATCAAATTTTCGGCTGTGACTTTGAATATTTTCGTTCACAATCCTTTTATAGGAAAAGGAGTTTAGTTGTCCGTATTCAGGATGTGGGAAAAACTACGCCAAAGCGTCTCATTTGAGAGCTCATCTTCGGAGACACACAGGAGAAAAACCATTTACGTGTTCATGGAATGGATGCCACTGGAAGTTTTCACGATCTGACGAACTTTCCAGACACATGAGGTAAGATTCACCGAATTATTTAGAAATGTTTTCCATGATTTTTCACTTATTGCATAAAACGACGACAGTAATAGTAATAAATAACGAGAAGGGTTGCCTGTTCCCTTCTCTAATTGAAATTTCAGAGAAAAATCAAGGTAGTTTAAGAAAAAATGCTGTATTAGAAATTAAGATAAAATATCTTACACCTTCTTTATCTAAATTTTTCCACAGATCACACTCAGGATTGAAACCGTACGTTTGTTCACACTGTTTCAAAAAGTTCGCCCGCTCGGATCATCTCGGAAAACATACGAAAGTGCACAAAAAGAAACCCTTCATAAACGCGATAGAACCACCCGAATTATTCCAGGATTCTGAATACACAGCGGGATTCAACGTTACGGCGTATTTCACGAGCTACGTCGTTTAAGCAGGGATTCGAGTCCTTAGAAGAGATTGGAATACGAACTTTTGAAACCTTTGAACCATAACCAAAACATGATTATATTGTTTTATTCAACTAAGTTGTGAATACAGTTTATCTATGATCGTGCAATGATACTGTTGATGAAGTAATAATAAGAGATCCGTTCTACTTTGAAGTTTCATTTTGCCTTATCCAAAACCCTCTGAGACAGAAATGAATTTTTTTCAAACTACTAAACTATTTGATTTCAGGCTTTTCTCCCAATTTTCACGTAATTTTCGCTAAATTCAGGGGAAAAAAATTCGCAGAAGGGGAAGAAAGGGCAATTTAATCAACCCAGCGTCCAAAATTCATCAAAAAATGATACCTCACAAAAAAACCCATTCTCACCAATGCTTCCGTTGAAGGAAATCAGGCAAAAAATTATTCAAGTACAATTAGTTTTTCTTCAAAACGGATAGGGAGTGCATTATTGCAATAGAAATAATACCGGAACCGGAATCGAGGAACATTTTTGAAGCGTATTTGCGCTAGGACGCGCAATTTTACATGTATTATTAATTCATTGTTCGGCGTTCTTAAGTTGTTTGATCATGTATGCAACTTCTTTAATAATTTATGACGATAATTTTTGATCGCAACGAGGTGTTGATGGAAGTTGTGAACTAGCGGTTTTGATACACTTCCCTCCATTGAACACACTCGCTATTGACTCACGAGTCATACATAGACACGTATACTGGCGTCTAAAAACAGGCTATAGACCAGGGCTTTGGTAGGGCTTCGTGATCAGAAGGGATTTTGTAGGGCGTCCCGCTCACCCTCCAGCCATCAGTTCCTTCGCAATATCTACGTGTAAACCTAATTACTGCCCCCCCCCCCCCCCATCATCGGTGCGGGCTCGTCTTCCAAAGGCCGCACAACGGTATTTGTTTGATGACGCATGATGTCATGCTCAAACGGGAGAAATCCTCTGCGAAGAGTATGTAATACATTTCCATGGGCCACGTGTTATGTGAGACTATAGTATTGGGGTGAAGAGAGTAGGGGTAGGGGTCTGTCGACGTAGGAAATTCTTTAGAAAATGTCTAAATGATATGATTTTTTAATAAAAATGTCCCCATCTAAAAAACAATTTCCTAGAAGCCCTTCAAACCAACATTAACCCATCAGCAGAGAATACTCCAGTGTACAAAAAAGCCAATTTTATTGTCAGCTCAAAAAAAGTCACCATTGAATTTTCAAATAAAGGCAACTACTAACCTTCGCTGAAAAAATATTTGAGCACGTGGGCTAACGATCTGAATTATCTGCAGCCAGAAAAGAAACGCTCTTTTATTAAAGAAGAAAAATAGATGTACTGCGTTACACCCCCACAACAGCCCCTTGAAGGCCCAGGACATACTAACAAGCCTAATTGAGCGTCTATCAAAGTTAAGGCTGCTTTTAATTCAATGCTGATAAAAAAGAAACAGTAGCCCTTAAGCATTGGCGAGTAAAAAATTTGATGACGGAGCCTTTCATTAGTTTCAGGTTTCAGGAAAAGCTAGTTTTAGAGAAAACAAAGCTTTTTGCTCTTTGTAGACACATACGGGAAATAGAAAACACAGGAAAACGCTGCAAATTCTTTCACAGGGGTTGATTATTCCTCGGACCAGGAGCATGGAGAAAATGGGGAAAAACAGTAAAACAGTGCGACCCGGACCCATTCCAATCGGTTCAGCGTCCAAAATCTAGTGGGAAACGATACCCCAGGTTCCTAGGTAGCAGAAATCACAAAAACCCACTCTTGAAATAGGTAGATAGATACCCATTTTGACCCATAACCTCTTCCGGTAGGCGCCAATCGTTTCAGGACCCGTTTCAGGACCCATTTCGTGGGATTCAGCGTCCAAAATTTAGTGGAAAATAATACCCCACTCGCCTAGATCGCCAAAAATTTCGAAAATCCATTTTTCCAAAAACAGATTTTGTCCCCTACCCTCCCCTTCCAATTTGGTCCGATCAGGCACAAATGTTTTGAGGACGACCAGAATTTCAGATTTTAGAAACCTTTCTACTACCAAAAACGGCGTAGACGGCGAGCGGACATCTGCTCCTATTGACCTTGAAACACCCAGACAAATTGTTTTGGGTAGAATCGGAAAGATTGACTTTCTGCGAGGTTGATTATTCATGGAATAGGAAAATCAACCAACAGAAACCGGGGGACCTAAGAAGCATTGGCGAGTAAAAAATTTGGTGTGAGAGCTTTTTATTCGTTTTAAGTTTTAAGAATGTTTTTGAGAGAATAAAGCTTTTTGTGCTTTGTAGACACGTACGCGAAATAGGAAACGGAGAAAGGATGAATAACCTAAGGAAAAAGAAACAGGAAGCCCCCGACCACTACCACCCCTTTCTTTGATAAATGAAGGATGTTCAGGAGAGCTTAGCTGGTGGGTAAACAGGTAACCTATAGAAGCATTCAACTCCATTTAACCTGCGGAGGGGTGCGAAAGTGAATAATGTACAGGGCGCGCTTCCAAATGTAATCCGAACGTAACACATGTGGATGCAGAAAAGGTTTTCTCCTTCGTGATTCACACTCCCTTTCACGACATGGCAACCAAAGAAGAAATAAGATTGGTCGGCTTTATACCCAGCAAGTGGGTGTTTATACTGTTTACTTTGGCACCCTCGCGGAAGACTCAAAGACTCACCTGTGTTTGAGCACGTGAGGGTGATTACCGGGTACCGAATTGAAACCCGTTCGAGAGAGAGAGTGATCATCAGATAACAATCGGTTTCCCACCGGATGGATGACCGCACAATTGGCGCGGCTTCGACCAAGAGGGGTAATACTGAATGGGTGGCCAACCCTCGGCCGCCGCTAACTGACGTCATTATCTCGGTAGATGCGAGACATATAATGTTTCAATGGAACTGATGAATATCAGTGGAAATCAAACGATATGTTTCATTGAGAGGACATGTAATATCCAGTTACTCATCGCGTGTCCCAACGTTACCGTGCGACTATTTCTCATGCAGCTCTAACTGGATTAAGGGTTCTGATTTTACATTGAGCACTATCATTCAACGTAGCAACACCAAAATGATTGAACACAACGACAAATGCAAAACGTTGTGTCATTTTTGTCTAAATTTTGGACGCTGAATCAAACGAGACGGGTCCCAGAATGAGTGGCGCCCTCTATCTACCTATTTCAAAAACGCTGCAAATTCTTACACAGGGGTTGGTTATTCCTCGGACCAGGCGCATGAAGACTCATTTCTTCAACATGGGGGAATGGGGATAACGGTGGGTGCGGCGGGTCCCAGACCTATTCCAATCGATTCAGGATCCAGAATTTAGTAGAAAATGATACCCCACACGCCCAGGTACCGGAAATCTCGAAAACGCATATTCAAAATGGGTAATATATACCCAATTTGACCCATAACTTCTTCCAGAGGGTGCCAATCGTTTTGGGACCCATTTCATTGGACTCAGCGTCCAAAATTTAGTTGAAAATGATACCCCACACGCCTAGGTTCCAGAAATCTCAAAAACACATATTCAAAATGGGTAATATATACCCAATTTGACCCATAACTTCTTCCAGAGGGTGCCGATCGTTTTGGGACCCATTTCATTGGATTCAGCGTCCAAAATTTAGTGGAAAATGATACCCCACTCGCCTAAATCACCCAAAATCTCGAAAATTCATTTTTCAAAAAACACATTTTGACCCCTACCCCGCCCAAATTTGGTCCGATCGGGCTGAAAAGCTTGGAGGACCGTCCTAGGCCGGGAACAGACCCCTGACCCAAATTTCAGATTTTTAGAAAATTTTCTACTACCAAAAACGGCGTGGACGGCGGACGGCGTACGGCGGACGGACATTGACTTCTTTTGATCTAGACATCATGAAACGTCCAGAAAAAAATTTTGAGCCGAATCGGAGAGGTTGACCATTTGCATGAAAACATAGGTTGATTATTCAAGGAATAACCAACCATAAGGGTTTTAGAGATTTCTGGTACCTAGGCGTGTGGGGTATCATTTTCAACTAAATTTTGGACGCTGAATTGATTAGAATGAGTCTTCATGCTCCTGATCCGAAGAATAACCAACACCTGAGAACGCATATGCAGCGTTTCCACTAAATCGTCCTTAATGTCGCAGTTATATTAGATTTGGAACTCATACGAACGAAATTTTCCACAATCTTGAATTTTTAGCTAAAAAGTGCATGAATTAGCAAAAACGAGATCTTCCCAAGCTCGCTAGAATGGTTGCGCTGCATGGAAAAAGAAAATAAAAAAAATATCGGGGTTAAATTGTACACAAATTTTTGTTCAGAACAACGTAAGTCACACGCGACGAAGTCATGGAAATCCATTGCAAATAGAAATCGTTAGAAATAGTACTTCATTTCCACGAAAACAAACAAAAAAAATAACGTTAGATCGATTTCGACCACCATCAAAAACAGTGCCTGCTAAGCAATAATGGCGGCCTACCTTACAGCCGAAATCGATCCAACATTGCTCGTATGTTTTCTTGGAAAGACTATTTTAACTATTTCTATCTGCTTTGTACAACCGAATTTTTCGCCCGATCGAGAAGCATTGACCGAAAACCCCACTATAGATGAAATTAAGTGTTTTGTAGTTTGTCGGATAAAATATGTTTGAAACCGATTTGAGTGCCCCCTCTATTCTAATCGTATAGATCCTCCATCAAGTAAATACGTGAAGATACGTGACTTTGATGATTTCGAGGGGAGCAGAAGAAGAAGAAGAAGAAGATGAAGAAGTACAGCCACAGCCAGAGGGGAGGGTGTTCATATTCTATACAATTAAATTGTTTTCATTATTATGCATGTGAAAAATAAATGTCGGAATGTGTGATTTGATTTTGTTATGAATTTATTATACGTTTTTATTGTAATTTTGTGAAAAATCGTTTCAAAATTCACGATTTTTTATTAAGTTGCAATAAAAACGTTTGATAACTGACTTTTAACCGACACAAGCAAAATGCGAACGCGTTCAGAATGCGTACCACACATATATATTTATGACCGCAATCATAGTAATAATTACAAAATCTATTCATTTATGATTATAATCATATTTTGATTTTCATGGTTAGGAATACACTCTGGCTGCAGGCTGATCTTTCTCCAAACATTTTCGGCTGGATTACTATAGGATAACTTATTCTAAAAGTCGTCATTCGCAAGAATTACCTCAACAAAGTCGAATATTCTCAAGGTGAAAGGAATCGATAAGATTCAATTTATTCAAATCTTCGGTCAGTCCAGATGACGAGTACCGGCAAGAAGAGCTGTTTCGCTCATAATGTTTGACAAAACGAGTGAAACCACATTGTTCAATACGATTGAAATGATTGAAATGGCTCCCAATTCGGCTGCCCTGACTGCCGTTCCCAGCACCCCCTCGTGAGAAGAGCTGGCATTTTCATCGTCGCTGTCTTGTCCTCCATCACTGGAAATATAAGGCTAACATTTATTCGCTGAAGATTAGAGATATTATGAGACTATTATTTTGTTAATTTTTTATTTCCTCCAGCCCCTGCAATTTATTCGTAAATTGGCAGAACCTGTATATTCAACGTTTTCAATAGGATTTCTAATCTCAGCAAGAAATCAGCAAGTGCCGTTCAGATTCCCAAGACAACTCGAAGTTAGCAGAAGCAATCTAGAAGATACTTGAATGAGACGAATCCTATGCAGGCCCGCCAGGTTTGAACACTATTTTGCAGAAACCGCCAGACAAGTCAACGATACTTACGAGTCGCCAGTTAATCCTTTTACTCCGGCTTTGGCGTTGAAACTGAAGCTCAGACTAACAGCGTGAGCTGAGTTGGTGATGTTGCCCGTGATCGATATGAGCGGCCCAATCCTCAAAAGGGCGAACGCCAACTCTTGAGTTGCCTGAAAATGTAACGTAAAACATAACTTAAATCTCTGAAGTTATAATAAATATAACTTTTAATTCTAATCAGCCGATGTATACGACTTCTATACAGAGCATGAGTAGTGTAAAGGTCACAAAGACTAGATCAACTCTAAGGGAAACATTCAACGTATTTATAGTTCAATTTCATGCTTACTAACATTTACAGAATCGATAATCTTCGGGTCGATCAGCGAGTCCACTTTGTTAATGAGGTCTCCAATGAGGTCTTCAGAATCGTTGTCCAAATCTAAAATCGCTGCAGAACCAGGAAGCACGTTGGGTTAATGAGAAATCATTAAGAACATACATGTTTAGTATGATTTTCTTGAGTGCGCAGAGATTTCATAACGAGAAACCGTTGCAAACAGACGGAAATGTCAGCAACAGACTTTTCTATTTCAATTCTTCCCCAAGATAAGACTATTCTTCAATTTGACCCTGAATACAGATAGATCATGGATTACTGATTACTCTACTGCTAATACCATAATTACTTTTCTTAAATTGAAAATCGGGTAAAAATAAATGTTTACTTGTACCATTTGGGCTTGGAACGCATGTTTTTGAAGAAGTGCCAGATAATTTAATCAGCTTTTTAATAGCACGTTAACATTAAGTACAATACTCTTATCGTTTATGGAGAAAATTCCAAGTCAATAGAATTTTACTCAAAATATGTTACGTAAAACCTGTTTTGAAATGCTGTGTTTTGTGTAAAAGCCTATATACCAAATTTTCGTCAATCTTTTAGGTTTCTAGTTTTCTTCATCGAATCGACGTGAAACCGCTAAAATGTACACGCAATTACAAACATTCACAAATTGGCAGGTTTTCTTCAAATTTGACATTTTCCAAAAAAAACCTGGCATAACTCAAAATGTCAAAGGGAATCTGGTCAATCATTATTATTGCGTAGAAGTGTTATTACATAAGGATGTGAAAATGGAGCGTAATTGAATTGTAGAAATCGAAGAGCCGTTGGGAGAATAAAAGTTGTAGTTGGATAACTTACTCAAAAGATGCTACTTTCAAGTTCGGAGGAATATTTTTTCATAACTTTGCCAACAGTTTGTTCATGAATATGACTGGAAACCGTTCATATTTCAATTCATTTGTGCCTTATTTCGATTGCGTCATAGGAAGCTCCACTACCTAACGACAACATCGGGAAAAGCTATCAAAAAGTGTTTGGTTCTAAGTGGTTTCAAGCAGATTTCTCGGACATGTTCAGTTGGCGCCGTGAAATGTGCCAAAAGAAAAATCTGGCCCAAAAATTGCTCTTGATGAGGACATCAATTTAAAATTGACGGATTTGTGACCGTCATTTGAAAATCACAGGGGTTGGTTATTCATCGGACCCATGGAGACCCGTTCCAATCGATTCAGCGTCCAAAAATTAGTAAGAAACAATATCTTACTCGCCTAAATCGTCGAAAATATCGAAAATGGGGAAAACTGTGGGTGTGGCGTGTCCCGGACCCATTCCAATCGATTCTGGGTCCAAAATTTAGTGAAAAATGATACCCCACACGCCTAGGTACCAGAAATCTTGAAAACACATGTACAAAATGGGTGGATACGTACCCATTTTGACCCATAACCTCTTCCACTGGGCACCAATCGCTCCGGGACCCGTCTCATTAGATTCATCTTCCAAAATTTAGTGGAAAATGCCCCCACACACCAGGATCGCCGAAAATCTCGAAAATCCATTTTCTCAAAAACACATTTTGACCCCTATCCCCCTTCCAATCTGCTCCGATCGAGCTGAAAAGTCTGGAGGACCAACTAAACCTAAAAACGTCTCCCTGACCAAAATTTCTGATCTCTAGAAACACCCAGAAAAATACCAGAAAAGAAGAATGTTTGCGCATGCGCAAATGTATAGTAGATTGAATTCTTTAAAATCTTTACTGACCGTATCCGCCTCATTCATTAAAATGTTACCGAAATCCGTTAGAAATTGATGGAGATTATGACTGTACAATGTAAATGAATGAATGTAAACCAAAGAATTTGTGGATAAATTTAAATGAAATTATTGGAACACTTCATTTTTTCTTCTTAACACTGATCACTTATTTCCACCGCTTTTTGGACCTCGTTCGGTTCAGTGCGTATTCAGAAACGTAATAAATTGTTTCCCACTTCAAATGATCTTCGTTTTCATAATTGACGCGAAAATAATGGATTTATATCAAATCAGATATTAACTTGAATGATTTTGTCAAAAAAGGCGTGTAGAGTTGAAGAAACTTGGGTTACGCATTACATATTGTGAGGAAGAAATGATTACAGTTACGGCTCACAACTTACCTTGTATCACCACAGATTCCGCATCTGGAATAAACTGAACGGTCAAAAGCAACGGAACGAATAGGGCCGGAAAATAACACCCGGACACCATCGCACGCATCGGATTACCGAGAGCTTTTATCGAGGGGATTTCAAAAGCAACCTACCAAGGAACTGGTGAATGTCACCGTCTACATTTTCGTTTTTATAGATAAAAATTCGTTCAACGTTAGAACAATGAGCCCCGCCATAAATTACCACTTGCGGGGAGGAGCATATTACAACGGTTGGCGGAGTTTATTCAGCAAACATCTTATTTTGGCGTCACCTTCTAAATATTCTATTATCTGCCAACTTTTCGCAAAAATTCATCACTCCGGTGACTCAATTGTTATTAAAAACTGCGGTAATACTTCCGT
Source organism: Cyrtorhinus lividipennis (assembly GCA_019603395.1). Classification (NCBI taxonomy): domain Eukaryota; kingdom Metazoa; phylum Arthropoda; class Insecta; order Hemiptera; family Miridae; genus Cyrtorhinus; species Cyrtorhinus lividipennis. The sequence continues at coordinate 17,925,545 of CM034002.1, read as the reverse complement.
ATTTATAGGAAACGGCTGGTATGAAATAAATTAGGCTACCTGATCAATTTTGTACACTGCGCCCCCCCTTTATACAACGCAGTTGCATAGAATACAAAATACGCTGTAAATTCCTTCACCGGGGTTGGTTATTCTTTGGACCTTCTTTTTGGGCTTGGAGACTCATTTGAATCGATTCAGGGTTCAAAATTCAGTTGACAATGATACCCCACACGCCTTGATACAAGAAATCTCAAAAACACACATTCGAAACGGGTAGATAGATACCCATTTGAACCCATAAACTCTTCCGGTGGGCGTCAATCGTTCCGGGACTCCTTTCAATGGGTTCGGCGTCCAACATTTAATCGAAAATGATACCCGACCAATTCCAGATCGCCGAAAATCTCGAAAAACCTTTCTTTGAAAACCACATTTTGACCCCTCCTACCCCCAAATGCGGTTTGATCGGGCTGAAACATTTCGAGGAGCAACTATAGCCGGAATCGGGCCATCTGGCCAAAATTTCAGATTTTTAGAAAATTGTCTACTACCAAAATCGGTGTAGATGGCGGACGGACATTTTCTTATTTTGATCTAGACTCCTTGAAACGCCCAGAAAATAAATTTGAGCCGAATCGGAGAGATAGGTTTCTGCATTAAAACATAGGTAGATTATTCAAGGAATAACCAACCAAAAGTAATGGTGGCTCCTGGTTTTCCATCTTTCCACACGTTTCCCTTAGATTTTATCAACGCTCTCTTAACACTAACGCAATCGAATCCCCGTTGAGCAGTGGTAAACCCCGATGTCGTGTGGCTGTCATCATCGGATCACGAAGACACGACTCACACGTGAAGAAGCTGTTGGTCACATACAACTTTAATCCTCCCCCGAGAGGTTCCATTAGGCCGTAATGGAGGGCGACTTGGAGGGTTAAACGTCGCCGCGTCAAAAAAAAAAACCGCTCTTTATATTTAACGATGGAAACAAATATTGCCTTCACACTTTGAAGCCTTTGGTGGACTCCTCACAACAATATGTCACTCTGGGGGGGATCCTTTAATCACCCTGGATTACTCAGGGAGAGTTATTCCAGGGTGGGTAGGATGGAGAATGTTATAGTTCACACGGTAAGTGCACGTAAAGATAAAACAATAATAATTTGTTAAAAACAATGAGGTTTATAAATATAACTTAGCAAGCGCCCATCTCCAACACCAATAACAAACCAAAATCCAGATTTTTCATTTTATTCCATCAAACAACATCAAAATGTTGACGATCGAGGCAATGATACACCCATGCAAACAAGATTTTTCATAAGCTTTTTCATTCATTCTGAAACCTCCAGTTTGAGACCACGGACAAAAACAATAAAATGATACCAATGAACTGAATGAGGACGGGTTATAATAAAATCCTCCCAGCACTTCACCAAAGCAGCTCATTATACTCAATAAGGTGATTCGTACACATTTCTTTTTTGATTCCGAGTCCTTCTTCAACTATTTTGAATGTTATAAACAAGCATTTCATTATCTGAAGGAACATTGTACAATTTATTAAATTTTGTTTGAGTTAAGTAAGTTATTCAATATTAAAGTAGTCTCGTGAAACACCGTTGATCCAACATTGACATCCAACAAAGAATTTAGGGTCGTAATTACAGTAGAGTTAACTGAATTCCGGCATTCGCGTTTTATCACGCTCAAAGAACAATTAAACCATTAATTGTGCTAAGCTTACATGTACCTGTACCTAGTTCTTATTCCAATATAAATCGCCGAAGTGAATATAATATCGCGTTCATTGTATGTAAACCCCCATTTCGCCAGATGGCAACCTATCCTTGTTTGTAGTATTGTTTTGTTCGATCATAATCATGAGCATCATCATGACCGTTTAATCATAAGCGAAAGTCGATGAGGTAATGATAATGAGATAATGTTTGTTGCCATTGCCGTTTGGCAGAAACACGATCGAAAACGGAAAGTCCCAATAAAATGCAATTTATTCTACAGGGGTTGGTTATTCCTCGAAAAAGAAGCGTTGAGACTCATTCCAATTGGTTCAGCGTCCAAAATGTAGTGGGAAATACTACCGCACACGCCACGCCAGTTCAAAAGTAAGATCCACCTTTGAAATAAGTAGATAGATACCCATTTTGACCCATACCCACAACCGGTAGGCGCCAATCCTTCTGGGACCCGTCCCATTGGATTCAGCATCCAAAATTTAGTGGAAAATTATACCTTAACTTTTTTTGAAATACCTACTCATTTTGAAATCTCCCTTCCCCCCACCAAATTTGGTACGATCGGGCTGAAAAGTTTTGAAGACACTAGAGCCGGAAACAGATCCTTGACCTAAATTTCAAATTTTTAGAAATTTTTCCAATTTCCAAAATTGGCGGACGGGCATTTGCTCATTTTGATGTAGACACCTTGAACTCCCAGAAAAAAATATGAGGGCGAATTGGAACGGTTGATTTTTTGCATGAAAACTTAGGTCAATTATTCAAGGAATAACCAACCAAAATAATACCAGTTGATGCGTAAAGTTGTTTCTATTTCAAGTTTATTGGCCCAAACATCACGTTGCCCAATTTTCATTTTCGACGGATGGTGAATACTCATTTAGCATTCTCAAAACTAGTTTTTGAGACTTCGACTTCGCGATTCCAGGTTTAACGTTCAATATTCACTCCAGTTTTTCTACTCTGGTAAATAATTTTCCGGCCAATCGTCGACCATGTACCATTTTGTACGTTCAATTTGATCAAATCGATTCGTGATCAAAATACTGACTTTGATTAAAAAAACAAAAATACTTCAAAAAATGTGCTCTTCCCTGCATTTTGTTAGGCCGAGTTTGAGTCCCCTTTTGGGCCAGTGAGGTGGGTCGCGAGTGAAGGAGATGTTGGAGACACCGGAGACACCCCGAGTCCCCGCCGCGGCCGTCGCTTTCCCATAAGGCGAGCGGAAAGGACGAGCAGGACGACGGTAACCCTACGCCCTCAGGAAGCGGCGATCCCGGCGACCATGTGACGGAACGTGAAGAGCGGCGACGGTAGGGGAAGACGGTGGAGGACGATGAAGGGCGGAGCAAGGCGGGGTTGACGGGGATATCACTGGAGCGTACATCCCCGCCGCGTAAAAAATGGTTCCGACGACCGGTAAAAGGACGACAGAAATCACCGTTTCCATAAATTGACGCAAAATTCAATATATAACAAGCGAAATAGAATTTCTATTTTCAGAAATAAATTTTAATAAAGGCAAATTTTGTTAAATCACACAACACAACTGTTTCCCATAGTAAGCTTCCATAATTTAGATTTTTTTTCGCCCGATTGAATGAATATTCGCAACACCGACCGCGTAGAATTGCTCAAATAGAACAGCACCTACGGATGAAGACCGATAAACGAATTGAGAGGCCTGACTTCAAAATGTATTTTGGAAAAAAAGTTACAGAATTTTCTTCGGTTTTGTCGGTACCTTTACGAAAATGGAGCCATTCGTGAGCTAACAAGCAGTACTGAGACCCCATTCAACAACGGCTTTGCATTTCAGTCGATCTCTTCCATTTGGCTCAACATTTTTTTCTGGGCGTTTCAAGGTGTCTAGAACAAAATAAACGTATATGTCCGTCCGCCGTCCACGCCGATTTTGGTAGAAGAAAATGTTATAAAAATCTGAAATATTGGTCTGGGACCTATTTCCGGCTCTAGTTGGTCCTCGAAACTTTTCAACCAGCCCGATCGGACAAATATGGGGGTAAAAGGGGTCAAAATGTGTATTTGGAAAAATGGATTTTCAAGATTTTCGGCGATATAGGCGTGTGGGATATTGTTTTCCACTAATTTTTGGCCGCTGAATCGATTGGAATGAGTCTCCATGCTCCTGGTCCGAGGGATAACCAACCCCTGTAAAAGAATTTGCAGCGTTTTTATCGAAACCGAATTTCAAAATTTTCGTTTCATACCTTCTTGAATGCCTACGAACCTTAGAATACATGATATTCTCATTTGTATAAAGTTTCCGAGAGTACCATTGATATGAACGAATGAAATAGGCAGATGTTTTTTGTGCATAGATTGGTCATTTCATGGCAAAGTATACCACAAGTACTTCGGTGGGCCCGTAATGAGTATATTTTAGTAAATTAGTAAAATTTAGCAAGAACTACATTACCTACTTATGGGTTCAGAACCAATCTGGACAAATTCACCCTCCTGAAAAATTTAATAAAAGTCAGTTTTAATACTGGTTTGGATCCAAATGATTCAAAATTGCAAAAGTTTTTCTTTCTAAAAAATAAATAAATAATGCATTTTAAAAATAAACATGAGGAAATTGACCGTTAGTCTATTACGCTTTTTGACATAAATTTGTACCTCCTAGGGAACAATGTTTATCAAGGTGACATGACAATCAGTTGGCGCTAGGCTGTGATCACAGTACGGGATCACGGTTGCTCATCCCATCGGCCAAAATTCAAACAATTTTGCTTTGCAGACATTTCGAACTCCACCAACGCTCCCGATGCCACGAAAACAGGCAGAAGCCTTTCCGAAAGTTGGAAGCCCAACATCGGATGGAAGGTTGAGAAGCCTCGGATGAAGCATCGCAAGGGCCCATGACTTTCTCGGGGTTTCCACCAAGCGAAAACTTTTGAGTTCCCTGGCATGAGCATTTCGCTGCCGACATTCCCTCAGTGTGGATCCTCAGGGTGGCAAAATGATGCTCAACGAGACGGGGTTTTTGTGTTCAACCCTTGGAACGCGAGTGATGAGTGCCACGACGCGAGTGATGAGTGCCAAGCTCAACAAGTGGTTACACCAAGTGATCCTTCACTACAATCTACACGACTGAAGACCATGTGATGCGGCAAAATAATGAATAACACGGTAAGTTCTTCCATTGGTTTGATTCCAACTGATTTTCACCTACCTACGTAATATAGTTTGAGCCCCAATCAAATGTTGTAAAATTGGGCGACGATCGAATGTATTTTTACTCTAAATTTCTGCAGCTTGTCAAATTTCTGAAAATCGCGATTCGAAAAAATCTCCTCTCTCATGCTTCAGCGTTATCGGTTATTAGGCAAAAACCTTCGACCACTCGGCGTAAACGAAATAATTGGGCGAAACACGATTGAAAATGGCGTAGTACGCCACCAACCACATCTTTATATCACAATCCGTTCCCGCGATTGAGTAGAAGATGAAATTTTTTATAGGAGTCAACCTTTATTTCCCTACAAAACCAAATTTGCTTCAATTAAATTTTTTTTCTTGTGTCAAATTTTGACCACATTTTTACAGATTAAATTTACTATACGCCTGAGCCAAGTTCATAATCTAAAACAAATTTCTCAAAACCGCAATTTCAGTTCAAAGATTGCACATTTGACAGATATTAATTTTCAGCTAATACCTTGCGATATAACTGATTTCCCAAGGAAAGTGCTAGAAGAGTACACATGCAATTGGCTTATGAATGTGGTAGCCGAATCGGTAATCAAAAACTTTCAATCTGAAAAAAAAAAAAATCCCATAACCGCAATACTGTTTAATGTTGGCTCATTTCACTCAAAATGGAGTATTTAGAGCTTAATTTTAGTCATTTATTGCTTTGAACTCCTATTGATTGCTTTCGTTTGGGACTCTTTTTTGATTAAGATCGTACAGGAAATTTAATGCCAACTCTACAAATGTGGTTAGGAGCAAAAAAAAAAAAAAAAAAAAAAAAAAAAAAAAAAAAAAAAAAAACCTGTTTAATCTGGAAGCAGAGGGGGCACACAAATTTGAGTGGATGTTAATTAACTGATCATCCATTGCTAATGTTTTAGGGGGTCTGACAACGGCATAAAAAATGAATTTCTGGTCCAGATGTTATTGGCTGGGGCGAGTGGTTACCGCACCAGCATTATCTACCCTTATGTACCTATATATAATATACCCAAAACAACTAATTTAGGCTCTCAATCAATCAACATGAACCATGAACATTAAAAAATTATATCAACTTGAAAAACGGGACCAGAAGCATGGGGAGAATAGTGGGTGTGGAGTGCCCCGGACTCATTCTAATTGATTCAGCGACCAAAATTTAGTGGAAAATGTTACCCCACACGCCTAGGTACCAGAAATCTCGAAAACATACATCCGAAATTGGTAGATAGGTACCCATTTTGACCCATAACCTTTTCCGGTGGGCGCCAATCCTTCTGGGACCTGTTTCATTCGATTCAGCACCTAAAATGTAGTCGAAAAAGATATCCTACAAGCCTAAATCACCGAAAAATCTCAAAACTACACTATTCGGAAACGCATGTTGACAGGGATCCCCTGACCACAATTTTAGATATTTAGAAAAATTTTGACTACCAAAAACGGGTGGACGGCGGATGGACATTTTCTTATTTTGATCTAAACACCTTATAATGTCCAGAAAAAGATTTGGGGCAAATCGGAGAGATTCACTTTTTGCATGAAAACATAGGTTGATAATTCCACTTATAACCAACCAAAACATCTTGCGAATTCAGTCCCAACTCATTCTAGATTTGAGGCATCCAGACTATTTGCACCTAGACGGGAGTCATTATTATCGATCAGCCGTGTTATCAAAATAGTATATTCGTTATGTTTCAAAACATATTATATTATGTCCCAAAATGGGCATTATCAACATGACTCAACACTCCCCCACAAGGACATGGACATCCAGGCAACTGTCCATGCAGAATTGGCACCTGCTAAATACTCGCGAGTAGTAGAGAAAATAGTCTCTTTCGGTGAGTAATTGGACGCATATGTTTCCACGGTTTCAGTGAAGTGCGTGGCATTGGAGTGAGTGGGGGGGTCAGATACACAAAACGAATACATTATTCCCATAGCGACGACAATCCCACCACTCGTTGTAACGTGTCTGTTCAAAGGGGGGTGTGTATGTTACTAATTGGGGGATGGAACCCCCTCCACGACAACACCACCCTTTGACGTGATCATCTCACGAAGGGAAGGGCGAGAAAGGGCGACCGGTGGAGGGAAAACTGGATCAGACGAGTCGGTGCCCGGCTGTGTCCTAAGACTGTTATCACCGCAAGTGCCTTCAAAAAACCTTCGACAGATCACGAACTTCAAATCAACGGTGAGTGCCAGTGGAGGGGGAATTCTGAAGGTTAAATATTGAATATTTAATAAGTTTAAGTGCAGCAAATTGTATAGAGTTCCTTAGTCACCTTAATTTGCCAATAAAGTAAGCTCCAATTCAATAAAATTAAATTTTAAGAGTAAATCGTCAACAATTTACATTCTCAGTTAAATCTTGCCAACCAATAAATACAAATTTTAGTCTCATTTAGATCAATTTCGCTGACGATTGAACAAAATGTCTTCTCGGAGGTTTCAACCCAATTTTTGTCAGGGTTAAATTAATTAATTAATTAATTATTTCTCGGTCAAATATTTTTTTACCAAGACCAAAACAAAATCTTATTTTCTAAGGATTGCAATTATTTTAATTTGTAGAGAAAATTTCTGGCATCGGAAATCCTTCTTTTCCATTCAAATGATACCTAAATAATACATGAGTGCCTAGACAAGTTCCCACTCAACACAATCTTGTTTATCGGGACGGGCTATTTTCGTTTTAAAATGTTGGTTTTAAAAAGAAAAGAAGAACAATTACAAGTATCCTCCCCTTTTCCAAGAAAAACAAATTGAATTTTAATTGTCTTGTAAACATTGGCGGAATAAACTTATTTTTCGATTCAATTCGTTAATTATTACGGAATTGAAACAATCTCAGATCATTTTGGGATCATGTTCTTCAAAATTGGGTTCAATTGACCTAATAAAAAACTCAAATCTTTAAGAAAAACCTTTTTGAATTGAACAATAGCGGCTTATTATTCTAGGTAAGGTCCTTCTTGTTACTCACTACCGGCGTTTAGTGATCTGTTCACTCACAATCTAAATTGTATTATCCTACTATAAATGAATATTCTGCGTGAATAATCTTCGTACTTACATATCAATCGTCTCTAACCTCAAAACGATAGAATGTCTAAGAATGTGTTTAAGAATTTCAGGCTTGAATATTGTAAAGCGTTCTTCATTTTAACAACCGAAATTGACTTAATTGGCCGTCTAGTTAGGAACGGTATCCGGTTTTGGTATTTTGGTACTTGATGAGAGTAGGACTAACTGTGTGAATTTGGAAGTTACCTCATAAGGCGAAATCCACGAAACATCAGCATCTATTTTCTTCACATTATGAAGATAAGTTGTTAGTTATTTAGAGCAACTGGTACGCACGTCGACGACAATTTTCACATCAACGTTTCAACTTGATTTGTTCGCAATACAAAAGACGAAAATGCCTCGGGATTGCTGCGGTCTCCGAGTGTCACTCAGATTTGCGAGACGTCTTCTGCGGTACTTTTCACGATTGAATGCGGAACGAAACCGCAGATAAACACGAGGTGAGGCACGTTCTCGTTTTCTCAATAATCCCGGCAAAGTTCTAGGTGTGACACGAGACAGTTGATTGTGAGTGAAGACGCCTACGTGATTACGAAATGAAGGATTCACGATGATAGAATCGGCGAGGATGAGTGTCGTGTTCTAACAGCCATTTGAGACGACGAATCTTAAAACTTCAGTTTCTCCGATTCAAAACCATCAGTCAAAGCACATTTAAACAAGTTTTAAATATTTTGAGTGATTAAAAGTTGAAAAAAATTTTAAACTACATGCAAAAAGTGCAACAGATTCGGTATCAGCGGTTTAAAAGCCGGCGCGGTTACTGAGGCCAGAAACTGAGGTGCAAAACAAACGAATACACTCCATTCACCAAATAAATTGCCTTGGTCAGGAGAGCACAGGATTGTCAACCTTGAATCGATTATTTCACCAAAACTTGTCATACTCCATAATAAAATGGAATCACAACTAATATCATTTGAACGTACAATTTGATGTCTCATTTTAAAGGAAATCCGCACCTTCTTATTATCAATATTCGATAATTGCGGTAAATTGAATGTAATCGAAACTTCAGAATGAATTAAGCCCCTAGGCTTACTGCCTCCAGAAAACCAGAAGGGAGGGAGCATGCGCCAGGATGCGCGCACAGCTCCTGCCTGGACATCACATTTGGAGAGAGCTCCAGCACGCACTCGGTGCCAAGGCGCCCAACTGGGCAGTCATTGCTGAGGCGCCCTTGTTGCCAAGTGCCCAACATGTCAGAGTCATTTATATTTTGTAACCTGTCCTGCAAGTGCAACTCACTCAGTCCATCCTGGCTTTGTCCTGTGCTCGCTCTGAAGTGAACTGCTACCATGCTGAAGTCGACCGAAGCTTTAATATTGTGTTCCCCATGAGATAAAGGACGCAAGCTAATTAAGCCTCGCTGTGTACCTTCGGGACAGCATGCCCCCTCCTGTTTTCCTTTGACGTCGACGCTGTTTTTGTCAGCCGGTATCGTTGCGCTTGCTCATTAAATTGTATTTCATGTATATCATAATTTCATGTATCATGTATTAATTGTATTTTATGCTCCACATGTTGTCTAATTTACTTTGTCGAATTACTTTGTCTTGTATCAATTCTAGCCCAGGTTGAGGCATATTCTCCTTTGCAACGTGTCCTTATTTTCAATTATGATTCAGTTTGTATCAATGTATTTTATGCTCATCCTTGGTATCCCTAGTTGCTCAGTCGTAAGTCTTGGACTTACATCCCGTATCCTCTCGCTAGGTCCCTCCCAAATTCTCCGAAGAAACCCGAATTAAATTATAGTAAATTCAAACACATTCTAATTCGAGAGAGGCTTACACCATAACATCTTCCGGTGGGTGCCAACCGTTCCGGGACCCGTCTCATTGGATTCAACGACCAAAATTTAGTCAAAAACGATACCCCACACGCCCATTTTTCGTGATTATTGGAATATAACTCCTTGAAGTTGATATATCTGGTCAAAGTTTCTACAGAATACATATTGTTAAGCTCAGCATAAACTGGATATGTATTAAATATGGTTTATCACGCCAAAATTCCAGTCATCCGCCATGTTAGAGCCCTCGATTTTCAACCAGGGAAGACAACTTACACATTTCCAGAATGCCTATTTCAAATTATATCAAAATTCTTTATTTTCTCGGTTGAAATCCTTATAAATTAGAAAACGGACAATTAATAACTAATAATTGTAATTTAAATCCTTCACACTCATGTTAGAACTATTGGAAAACCATGGGATGCATTCAGGTTTACTATACTTGAAGAAAAATTCTCTCATTTATTCAAGAACGTTTCAAGTCAAATGACTGCCAAAATAATCGATTTTTTGTAATAGTTACAGTCATCAGGTTAGGTTTGGCTTTATGAGGGATGATGGTAGATTTTGATGTTCATTGTGCGCCCATTTATGAGAAAAATGTTCTAAACATAAACCACGCCGTTCGTGGACTGACGGGAATTTGTTTTTCTCGTTATATTTGAGATATACAAAACGCACGCACAGGCGTGGAGTAAAAAAAAGAAGAATAACTTCAAGCTCAGTGCTAAGTGGATAAGACGTCCGTTCGTAGGTGGGTAACCCTACACCGGTGTCTGTGGGTCTGTCCGACCCTTCCACATCACTAGTCCTGAGCTCCTCTTCAAAACAGACCAACACAAACACACGCACTCTACCTGGTTGAAACACCCCCTCTACTTCGCTCCCTCGTTCTGAAACTTAATAGAGGGAAAAAGATGACTGACTCACCCTGAATGTCATCAATTCGTGTTCTTTTTTGCGGCGAAGCTCCTCTTTTGTTTCTTTCTCGTGCCAATTCAACTATACAGAATTTTCTCACTCGTACTAATCACTATGGCATGAGAGGCGTGAAATAAGTACCCGAACTCGTGAATTTGTTGACAAAAAAGAGTGTAGGTGACTGATGACTCACTACTACCTTACAAGGAAGTAGGTACGGTATTTTCTGATGACTCACTACTACCTTACAAGGAAGTAGGTACGGTATTTTCTGATGACTCACTACTACCTTACAAGGAAGTAGGTACGGTATTTTCTTCTTGTCTTATAAAACCCCGTGTGACACTCCCGCGTCACCCTTCCGGCGTTCCCTAAGAATTTTAACGTTTTTACTAATAATGATGGAATAATGGTCGAACTGTGATCATTTAGGAGCCCATGCTAATCGGTTCAGCTTCCAAGAAAATATGGAAAATGATAGGCTGGCCAGATGTTAGGACCAACTGGACCCCAAATGGAGCCTGTGTACGAAACAATGGATGTTTTCGATCAAGTTAAAGGGCAACAGTGGCCCGAACGGGCATAGCAGTTTGAGGGGGGGGGGGGGGGGGGTTGTAAATAGTTTTTGATGCGATCATATAGGCTTATTTATATAATTAATAAGCCAAAAGTGAGGATTAACTGGTTTTTTTCTTCTAAAAAATCTAAGCCAGTGCCCTGCATTACAAGTTCCTATTCTACCAGAGACAGCATTTGATCAAAAGATATTGCTCGGAAATAGTTTCAAAGCAAAATCCCCGATAAAGAGAGAATTGTTGACGTTGAACGAGGGAGCACGCTTTTTTGAAATGAGCGCCGAAGGGGAAGAATTGCAATGGTGTGTGAGGTTGGGCCGAGGAGGCCGGAAATGGCCGAAGCCGCTCGGCTCGGTACTCCCCCCAGACGCTCCTCCGTGTGACACTCCCGCGTCACCCTTCCGGCGTTCCCTTCCCGCGTCACCCTCTCGGCGAACGGTTTTTGGTAGTTAGGTCATGGCTAAAACATGAGTCCATGTTAAAGTGTCACGTCCATTTTATTGAGTTGTAAATCGTCATCAGGAAGAACCTTCTGTTCACCAATAAGAAACTCCGCTAACAACAAATGGATCAAGACCAAACAAGAAATGGCTTTTTGATTGTCATTTGGCAGACACCATCAGGATCATCCTGGTAGCAATACTGAAAAAGCGCTCGAAGAAAAACTTCCAATCAATTTATATATCAATATCCCACCAGTCACAGTTAAAGAAGTTAACAACCTGTTGAAGAAGAAGGCACAAATGGTATGACCTAATCACTGATCAGGTACTAAAGCAACTTCCACGGAAAGTGATTGTCAAAATCACTTATATAACCAATGCAACTCTCAAACTACGGTATGGACTTTTTGCTAAACCAGGTAAGCCAGCTCTGAAGCATCGGCATCCTAGCTCTTCTACAAGAAGCAACTGAACGCAACTTCATTCCAGCTCATTACTTGGATTCCAGCAAAAGCACTTCTCCATGAATCAAGTGCAAGGGATCATCTACACCATTGAACAAGCATTTGAACACAAAAAAGTGTGATTGGCTGTCCTTGATTGGCTTGAAGGCCCCAACTACAAACTCAGGAAACTGTTCCTAGTACAATATGCTGAAATACTATCTGGCAGACAGATTCTTTCTGATAAAGAATGAATACGCCTACTTAGATGCCACGTTGATTCAAGCTGATGTACCGTAGGAAAGTATACTTGGCCCACTCCTGTACATCCTGTATACCCTAGATCCACCTAAACCAGAAGAAACTGCATTGACGTTTGTAGATGATACTGCAATATTGACTGTTGACGGTACATGCTATGAAACCATACCACAGCTCAGAACAAGAACTCAACAATCTCCAAATATGGACAACGATATGGAGAATTGAACAAGCTGAAATTGGTCCATGTCGATTTTAATAATTGAAGAATCGATTGTCCCAATTCATCTTCAATCGATACCGTTATCCACCATGCCAAAGAAGCCAAAATCTTATAATGACTTAAGATGCTCGACTCCGGTAATGGGGGAGCGTCACGACAAAGAATGTTTTGGCATCAAGCAAACTGGCTTTTGGAAGAGACAGACAAAATTGTGTCTTTGGAATAAGCTATGTTGTAAAATCAAGTCCTGAAGCCAATTTGGACTTATGGAGCGCATTTGTCCAAAGCTGTTCCCGTGGTTGAAGTGTGTTCCACGCTGTCTTCTGTTTCTGGGCAGTGTAAACACTCCATCCGGTTTAAGTATTGATATAAAAGGTCGTCCTGAGAGGAATTATGTGAGGTGGTGGTTTACCTCCTCTTGTGGCCTCTCCAGCCAGCCACGACTGTTACTAACCTCTCGATTCATAGTCCCAAATGGTTTGCCAGTCGTTCAATGTCGTTTCCCGTTCTTTTTCATCATTGTCGCCTCCTCTTCTATTATAAATAAAGTTTCTTTCTACAGCCAGTTAGTACATCGGGATGACCCCTGCCAGTACAAGGACTGGCTATGATACCATTCTGTACGCTCTAACTATCCTTATTGCTCTTCGGCGTTGTCCTTGTACGTGGTACTTGTAGCTTTCGCTGGTATGCCGCAGATAGCGTATCAGCCCACGTCTCTGCTCCTCACAGCATGACTGGATTAGAATCAAGTGAGGCTTGAGAAAGTCATATAAAAGTCAATCCTGTCCACCCATTCAGCGTTGACGACCTTCTTAGGCTTTGAAAGTTGATAATATTGACAAATAATCAGAACGAAGTTTGCCACGTTATTTTGGCTCAATCGCGTCTTTGGCAATTTCATTTTTCACAGCGATTTTTTTCCAATTTATTTCGAGAATGGATTGGTAGTCGAATTGATTAATAAATCGTAATGTTTTCATCGTGCTCGCGACTTCTTGAAAGAGACGGTTTGTTCCGATTGGCCGACGCCTACACGTTCCGCGGCCAATTGGAGAGCTCAGCGTTCAACCCCTCGTTGTAAGTCGATGGCGGCACGAGGGTAATCGATCACCTCGCCAGTGTTGATAGGAGGGTTGGATAAATTGTATATATTCACTTATTCAAAATTAACGTACAAGGAAACGCCCGATATGAAGGATGGGAGGAATTCTCTTCGGCACAATTTGTAAACAGAAGTATCTGAGCAAATTTTTGTTTGTTCATACTGTCAGATATGTTTATTTTGTTGTGCTTTTCGCTATTCAAAACGTTTTTCTACGCCGAAAAAAAATCAGTTTAATCTCTCAAATTAAAATTGTTTACTACTATTTCCCATATTACTACTCGAGACAACATTACTAGATACCTACTCATACTTTTTCCTGAGACATCGACACTATAGTACGCTTCATATACAATATATATAACATGTTCCAATTTACGTTTGTGCGTCTGTAAACGCTTCTAAGGTCAACTGACGAAAAACTGATGAACGCCCTGACAAATATACCACATTTTCCGATATTCATTTATCAAGCGCTCTTTTTCCTCCTAAACTAAAGATGATTTCACGTTTTCATCAAGTGTTTATTACGTTGTTATTACGTTTTAATTCGAAATGAAATATTTTCATTTCAATATTCTGATTGAATGATCTTTCGTCTTACTCAAATTCTAATTTGATTGAATTAAAGTAACGATTTGTGATGATTACGATTCACTTGTGGGTGAAATTCAACGCCGTATCCGGCGAAATGCTGTCCCATGGTTTTTGTCAATATTACAAGCTTTGAAAAACTTTCTTTCTCGAAATCTGAATAGGGAATGAGCAATAAAATTGATCTGTAGGGGGTAAAAAAATTGTAGACAGGAGAGCCCTGCATGTACTACCAAATTGACTTGATATTGTTGATTGGGTGAATCATCAAGATGATACAAATTTTGAAAAATTGGCGTTGAAAGGAGGTCGCTTGTGAAATAATTAAGTTATTCTTATTTGATGAAATGATGTTTTGATAATAACTTTGTAGACAACCCGTATTGTAGAGAGTAATGTCGGCAGTTATGCGAAATGATTGTTATTTCTTGTTTTTAAAAATTGATTCGCAGGAATGCTGTGCAGCACCGGGGGCGGGGAGGAGGCAGTGGGCGTGGCCTGCTCGCCCGAAGGGGGCGTATCGACGGGGGCAGACGCCTGGTGGTCCCTGGGGGCGGTGGGGGCAGCGGCGCCGGTGTCGTCGTCTGTCCTGAGCGCGGACCTACCTGGGGCTCCCGGGCCTCCGTCCGTCCTCACGAGCACAGATTGGCGAGAGGACATGGCTTTCACGGCCTTCGAACTGGACCCCCTTCCACCCCTCTTCAGCCCCCCGCCGCTTCAGCCCTACAGGTAAAGGAAGAATTTAATTCGCCGTTTAAGGTAAAATTCACCACCAAAAAGCAATGACAGGGGTTGTTGTATGAGCGAAAAATGTTAGTCTCAATCGCTTGACCTACCTCCCCTTTTGGAGACGATCACATGAAAACTCATCACACATCATAACCTATTCTTTAAAGAACTCCATATTCATCTGCTGTAATCATGATCAATATCATGATAAATGCTACCGACGCCTAGCCAGAAATGTCATATCACCGCACAATCTCAAGAATCACAACTGAGAAAAAAAATCTAATTCTTCCACAATGGTTTACTTATTATTCCCTTGAGCAAGAGTAAGGGAAGTACGTGAAAACAGTGAATGTCGAGGACTCATTCCTTTTGATATAGCGTTCAAAATTAAGTGGGAAATGATACCCCATATGCCTAGTCAAAAAAAAATTATCCTGAAAATTGAGTTGTAAGAACAAATTTCTACCCATACTTTCCGAATTAAGGCCATTGGGCTGAGCCAGATCATAATACAAGTTTTTAGAAATGTTTCTATTAGACTTCTACTAGACAGCGTACGGAAAATTTGGTATTTGTTGGTTATTTCTTGAATAATCAACCAATGTTTTCACGCAGAAAGTCAACTTCTCCGATTTGCTCCAAAACAATTTTCTGGGCGTTTCAAGATCAAAATAAGCAAATTTCCGTCCATCGTCCAGGCCGTTTTTGGTAGTAGAACATTTTCTAAAAAGGGATCCGTTTCCGGCTCCGGTTTATCCTCGAAACTTTTCATTCCAATCGAAATAAAATTGAGGGAGGGGGAGGGAGTGGTCAAAATGTGTATTTTGAAAAATATATTTCCGTTGTTTTTGGCAATCTAGGCGTGCGAGGTTTCGTTTTCCCCTAAATTGAATCGGGTCCCAGAACGATAGGCGCCCACTGGAAAGTAGGTTTTCGAGATTTTCCTTATCTAGGCGTGTGGGGTATCATTTTCAACTAAATGTTGGATGCTGAATCGATTAGAATGGGCCCGGGACACTGCACCCACGGTTTTCCCCATGCTCCGAGGAATAACCAACCCCTGTGAATTAATTTGTAGCGAATCTTGAAACGCAAACTGTACAGTTTTGGGGTCATTCGGTTGACCTATCGTATAAAAACGTGGGGATTAGTCAAGGAATTATATACCAAAACTATTGAAAACCCTTCTCAACCGATTAAGCGTACGAAATCACACGACTACTTCATTTTCATTTGCAACCTCCATCAGCGAGCGGCTATAATTTGTAAAATACCCATTTTGACCTAAAACGTTATATCGTATTCAGGTAAAGTGAAAAAGATTTGGTTGTCGCTCTCCTCGTAATGGTTCATGAACTCATTTCAAAAATGTAGGAAAATAGTAGAAACAGTTTGTGTTTTTGTGGTGTTTTAAACGACGATTTGGGCACGTTTTCCACGGAATTTCAGACGCTTATTTTCAAAATCTTTACACTCCCCGATCTTTGAAAGAATTAGAGACCTCTACAATTATGATCTGCCTAAGAAAAGCGACACAATTTGGTCGAATAAAGGATTTTGAGTTAGACGACACCATAATATGCGCATTCATCACTTATAAATGTCCACTTTTAAAAAGCATGTCTTTTGCCAGATGTGAAGGGCCACCGGCGGAAGTAGCGGACGTCCTCTTGTCGCTCAAACATGCAGTCGTTCATCCACCAACACCTCCGCCATCCTTCACGTCTTCCAACCTGCAGCAGGTGAGTCAACGTCAGCCAAACACTACAATTTTCCAACATATATCATCCATATCGGCATACAGAGGCTGAAGAAGTAACGTGGAGATAGGTCCTTAACCCCCCCACAGGGCCCCTCAGGACCGTAATTTTGGTGCACAAGTTTGATTCACTCATTCGAGGAAGGACACGTAAAATATTGCTTTTTTGAGGACCCACAAAAAATAATATTGTAAACAGTGGCGTAATCTAATAATTTTAAACAGAAAGAAATCAATGATATCTCCAGGCTCTCCTAGTACGTAATTATGATTCCTCTGGGTAATTTTCCGCAATTTTGAACCTAGTGGGAGTTGAGAAGATACGCCAATTCTGATATACATAATTGATAAAGCTAAATTTAAAATAACTCAATATTACTTTTTTTTTTTTTTTTTTTTTTTTTTTAACTGTATTTTGCAATAACGTGACAGCAGAAGTGTCGTGTAAAATAGAATAAGGTTTGGATTAAAACCAGAGCAATAGGACAAAAAGATGAAAAGAATTGAGTTAGGTAAGTATTTTGATTTCGATACGTCGAGTAGGACATAAATGAGGGGAGAGAAGAGATGTCTGCTACCTGATTGGACAAGATGGGACTTGATACGCATGCGCTCATGGGGCATTTTGATGTTTGCTATTGATAACCTAGGCACTACTCTGGGAGATTATCTTCAATTAAACTCCCTTAAATGAGCGTATCAATACCAATTGAACAGACAAAATGCGATATCTCAATCAAAAGCCACTCGAAATCATAAAGCGCTCTATCGAGATTATGAATACATTTCAATTGTGACGTCAGCCCACCTTCCAGCGCATAAGTATGCTATCGGGGAAAACTTTGCGTCTTTTCACACACATATAGAACACTATTTGGTGGTCTGAATTATCAGAAATCACTAATATGGGACCGAGGTTTTTCAACATGCCGAGAAAACCCCAAAATCCGATACTTTAGGGCCATAAATGTTATAATATGTAAGAAAAACCGACATTTTTTCCATAAGTAGTACAACAGTGTATATTATCATCAAGTAAAGCGGCTCGAAGACCTGTGAAATTGAATAATCAAAGCTTCAAGCTCTTTTAGGACGTGGAAACAAGGAAAGCACCACGTGAAAAACTCATTGCCGATTTTACGTACAATCTGCAATTTTAACTGTATCCTGCTCCCAAAGCCACCCAAATATCCTTGTATCGTAGGTATTAATTGTTGACAGAATTGCGGATACGGCCCAGGACCTCTGGAAGCTAATTATTTTCCTCCGAGCTATCACGACCCGAACCATCATCAGCAACTACAACCCGTGTCACACCCAGTAAGTTTTTAACTATCAAAATTACAATTTATCATCAAATATCATTGTAGACTGGCTTTGTTCAGAACTATAATGGTGTCCGGTTTTCGGACATGCGATCTCCTACAAATCGATTCTACAGATTATTACAAAAATCGAAAAGTGCTTTTTATTTAATGTTATATTGAGGCTTCATTTTCAGTTATTTCACATTAAATACTTATTTGTGTCTTCAAATTTATCTCACTAAAATGCACATAACTCATTCTTCTTTCGAGTAGCCTCACTACTGATGAAACCTCTGGAATGAGTGTAGGTTTTATATCATATCCCTTATCACATTTTTTCTAGTAGTATAATCGGCTCCTCGAGGGTTAACAATCCAAAGCCTGAGCTCTCTGTGGACTTAGGTTCGGCCAAGGGTAACACATATGGACAAAAATTTCGACTTTCCGAGGAAAATCGTACGTAATTAACCATATTCGTCGTGGGAAATTGAAAAATCAATAGTGAACTTATTGTCGAGCAAGCCGTGGAAAACAACCGACGGATTTAAACCAATGGAAAACTTGATAGAAATTGGCTAATAGAAATCTTTGTCACTTTACATTTACCCCCCCGAAATTCCCCTAAATCACATCGTCTATTCAAATGGGGCTCTACGGATTCGGTTGAGATACATCACTTCTATTTGCCTCTTTATTGAGCGAACTTCATATCACGATTTACAAAAGGAAGCCATTCCTGCCCACCAGTGTTTCCAAGGCAACACCCACCCTTTCTGGCACGAAGGAACCCCCCCTCAGTCTGAGGATTCGGCGCTTTCCGAAGGTAGGGGTTGAAAGCTCAATTGGTTTCTGATAGAATGAAAAACCGAGTGAATACGAGAGATGCGGGAAAATGTCGAGTCCACGTAATGGGAATACGCGGGATAAATCGTTTCTTTGGCATACGAAATAATATGCGACCAAACACCTCTATCTCCACAAACGGGAGGGCAACGAGAATATTAGGAACCCTGTTCATGGAGATCTACAAACTTCACACATCCTACAAAATCCTTGGACTCTATTAAAACACCGATACTAATACTGAAATTAGGGAGGTTTAGGCTGGACGACATATCACTCAAGTAGGCATCAATTTGTAGAACTGTAGGATGGAGGTAGTAAAATGGGACCAATAATTGATGGGATTCCCCAAGGTTCTACGCTCGGACCTCTGTTATCCCACGTACACTAAAAAAATCTGGTTTCAAGAAGCAACTGACGACATGGCCTTGACTCTAAATAGAAAATATGGAATGAAGTACACTTTGAGTGCCATAAGGGCTCTAGGAAATATAAGCAAATTGATCTCTCAGTCGTACAATTAATTTATCCAAAACACAATGTCCAACGTTCTTCACAAACAACCTCGTGATTCTAGGTCGACTTTTGGAACTCGTCGATGCGATAAAATCCAGAAATTGGAAACAGTCAGGCACTTGGGAGTAAGAGTGAAAGAGAATCAACTCGAAATATTGTGCAGTATACTGACCCTACGTTGACAGATATCTAAATATTTGGTTTTTTATTATTAGCCAACAACTTCGTCATTTTACGTGACAAAGCGTGGAAATTCCTATATTTGAATCAAACTATCCTTTTAACGCCCCTTTTGTGCGCCAATCGCCGCAAACCGAGAAAGCTAAGTCGATAGTGGGTGTTTTGAAAATGGATTTTCGAAATTTTTACAACCTGATGATCTCAGGCAGATTCCCAAACAACCGAAGACAGTTAAAGTGTGAAATTCAGTTAACGTATGAAATAACTAGTTGTTAGTATGTAGAATAACGAGTGGTTTTAGGTAGTGTATATAATTCTAAGTTTAGGGATTATATGAAATAACTAGGTACTATGTAAAGCAACGAAGCACCAATCATTAATATGTAGAATCGACTGCTTTTCTTAGGCAGTCACTCCTTGAATGATATTAGTTGAATAGATAGTTTGGAGGTATTTCAGTGGCATCCAAGAATCATTCTTCGCAAACGGTGAATTATTATGTAGCATACAGCTGTCGGAGAATTCCGTTTTTTTTAACCAGTTTGAAAAAGTTGTCATCGGTTATTTCCTTCACCCACATCCAAGTTATCTTGATAAGCACGTGATGAGAAACTTGCCATGTTGAGGTCACAAACAAAACTGAAGATAACTGAGAATTGGATTGGAGGAACAAATAGGAGAAGATCTCATTTGAGCTGAACGACCCTCAACCTTCTCTATGAAATCCATTCATATTTGAACTCAATATTATTATTATTGTTTTTATTATATTATATATTTATTATAGTTTCACGGCTGGTCTCCCGTTATTTCGTATAATAACTAGTTAAAGCGTGAAATTCGAGAAATTCCATGCTTTAACTGGTCTCGGTAATTATTCTATATACTTACTAGTTATTTTCCTAACAAACTGATTTCACACTTTAACAGTACAATATAAATTAATTAATTATGCAGGTAAAAATCACCTTAACGATAGCTTTTTAATACTCTGACTTTACTGGATCTGTTCTGTCAGATGACGTGGAGCGGAGGGGGGTCGCCGATGTACAGCCCCGTGTCGACTTTCCCATCCGTGTTTCCCGACTTCACGAGCGGCCCGGGGGCGGATCCTGACTTTTGCGGAGACGGCGGGGGCGTCACGTGTAAGTCTCCGCCCTCCCCGCGGCCCAACCTCTGCCGGATCTGCGGCAAAACCTACGCCCGCCCCTCGACGCTCAAGACTCACCTACGGACGCACAGCGGGGAAAAACCCTACAGGTGTGTTATTTACGAAAAAACAACACGAAATTCCGAGCGCAGCTCTTTCAAAATCTATTAAATAAACTCAATTGAACAAAACTCATTACACTTCAGGATCCAAAAATGTTCAATAAACAAATATTTTATAACAATGCTAAGCAAAGAACTCAGCATTTATCGACTTGAATCCTCCAAAAATCTACCAAAACCGTTAGATACAAGGGTGGCTATGCATGCAGTCACAAACCAAGATACAAAACTGTTGCCCATGAAAGGAGGTACAGGCCCCCTTTTGGAAAATTGTCAACACACAATGAGGTCGATTATCTTGAATCTAAAGACACTTTATCCACACGAAGATATTCATTCAGGAAAAACTTAAGTGCAAAGGGCGTAATCACAAATGTGGTGTCCAAAATAGCAAATGGGCTTCATAAAAATTCGACTCAATTGAAACGTATGAACATAATTAAGCTTTTGAGACTTGGGCAAGGCTCATCAGAGTCGTTGTTAAGTGGTTCTCTTCATACGTTTCAAATAGACAGCAAATTGTGACCATCATTGATGGAAGTGATGAGAACAAATAACCTGTCGAGCCCCCAAGGGTCAGTGCTCGATCCTTTGTTGTTCTTGGTACTCGTCGATGACTTATCGGTAACGTGGTTGCTTTTGCTGATTTTACTGTTGTAATCAATGGAATAACATGAGAAGAAGCACACTTGGTGCAGCAAGGCACTAGAAAATGTCACCAGATGGTTTTCCCAAACAGTCTTACAGCGATAAAATACCTAACGTTTTCCATAAAAATAAAATCTCTAGCTCCGATCCTATTTGAATGCCTCCCGATGACAATTAGAACCAGTGAATACATTTCAAAATTCAAGCAAAAAACAACAGACTATCTTTTGGGAAAGTGAATGAGGATGAGGATACAATTAATCAAAAATGTGAAAACAGCTACAATTTGTTAATCACCAAAACTGTTAACAGGTGTGACGACTGCAACAAAAGTTTTAGCCAAGCAGCCAATCTCACGGCCCACGTTCGCACTCACTCAGGAGAGAAACCATTCAGGTGAGCGTATAGTCAGCTGGTCAGGTTTTCGTTTAATTAGATGTATTTTACATTTTTATTTATTTAGTAGTTGTTGATGACATGCAATCATGATAGGAACAAAAGTTTGTGACTACGAACAATGAGACTTATGAAATTCCTTAACTACATTGAATACATTTAAGGACAAAAAACATGGAGCTCGACTGTACTGAGCAATGCCACATTCCACTATTCTTCCCTGCTGAAATTTAAATGTAATTGTCAAAAACAAAATAGTTTTCCCAATTTTTTGAAAAAAAAAAAAAAAATTATATAGGTATAATGACATAGGGGTTTTGACCCCGACAATGGACCAAATATGTTGTGAAAAAAAAAACCAAATATTTTATTTACCTACTCTTGGTTTGCGTATTATGCAGTATCTAATAGACCCAACGCAACAAAAAATTATTATACATTTAAAAATTGTGCAAGCTCACCCTTTTTTCTCGACTTTATTTTGAGGGAATTAATAGTTATTTCCTATAAAAAAAAATACTTATCTCTTTTTTGTTGTGGAAAAAGAGGTGCCAAACGTTTGGAATGTAATTTTATGATGGTCTGTTATGTTTTTAATGTTGAGAGGAAACATTTTAGTATGTTGTAAAATGTTTTGACTAGATCGCGTATCTCATAAGTTGTCTGAATAAGAAATTCAAATTACAGGATAATCACAACTGAATATTGAAAATTTGCCCTTTAGGTGCCCAATATGCGCTAGAAGATTTTCACAAAGCAGCTCAGTGACGACGCACATGCGCACTCACAGCGGGGAACGACCGTACCGGTGCCGACTGTGTAAAAAGGCCTTTTCCGACTCGAGCACTCTCACCAAACATCTGAGAATCCACAGCGGTGAAAAACCTTATCAGTGTAAATTGTGTCTCCTCAGATTTTCGCAATCCGGTAATCTCAACCGACACATGCGAGTCCACTCGTCGGGCCCCTCTTGACACCTGATCGTCGGTTATCATCCCTCGTGAACTGTTCGTTGAATCATGTGGTAGATCGTCAGGTGGTTTGTCGTGAGATTTCATTCGATAGGGAACCTACCTACCCGAGCAAGACTGAGCTATCTTAGAAATAATGTAGATAGATTGGGAGGTGATGGAGAGATTGGATGGGGGAGGTCGACATGCCGACATTTCCTTTAAAAACGCTGCGAATTCTTCCACAATGGTTGGTTATTCTTAGGAGCAGGGCATAGAGAAAACAGTGAGTTTGGAGTAACTCAAACACTTTCGAATCAATTCAGCGTTCAACATTACAGGCAACAACAGGCATTATTAGGAATATTAGGAGAGTCTCACTACAGCTCTTGGTCACAGCGCTCCTGGTGACAACGGCAGGAAGTTCATCCACCCCCACTCATAACATCGGTAACAGCACGCGACATCTTGCTTGTCATTAATTTTTTCAATTATTTATTTTATTTTGAACGGGCGAGAGAGAGAGAGAGAGAGAGAAAGAAATTTTATTCACCACAAAAATCAAGAGACCACTTACAAACCAAAAATTACCCGAATAATAAGGCCCGTCTGTAGGCAGTGCCTGAATTGACGGGCCTGAGTTGTTCTCCGACAAATTAAAAAATACAAAATGAGAAAAGACCAACAACAGTCGTTGCCAATTTCGTATAAGAATTTTGTCTGCGATTTCATTTCGTCTTATGCCTGTAGAAAATGGATGAGTCATATCCTCACAGTATGGACAGACAATTTACGAAATGACAACTTAAACCGAAAAGTGTAAAGACTGATATTTTGCTTTCACACTCTCTTGCGTTAATTTGAGGGGGTTCAACATCTGTAAAAATATTTATTGCATTGCGACTTTTAAAACGAATTACGCCACCAAAATAATCTTTGCTCTTGCCAGTTGACTCTTTTAAAAATCTTTTGGTTTAAGGAAGGTGTGAGTCCTACAGAAAAATTCAACCTCGACCTTTCAGCGGAAAACCGCATAATAAAATCGTGCCAAACGACAAGTTCCCCTCACATACACACACAAAAACAATGTGGTTTCCTACTCTATTGTGTCTCTCATTTGCTCCATTCTCATCTTAGATTAGTCAGATACTTTCGCGTTAATTAACTAATTTCGGACAAAGTCGTTTAAACGGTGCTCTAGGTGACTTTTGACTAATTTGAATCAACTCGTACGTCCGCTATTCGCGAGTTGAGCGCTGGCAAGAGATGTTCATTTTTGCATTCTTAACTGACGAAAGGATTTAATCGAAACATCCGTTCATTCTCATTCCCGTTCAACCAAAGATGATTTCAAAGAGAAGAAATTTCGCATAAAATATGTTCTAATTAAAGAATTTGTCCTGATTGACTTGCAAAATTTACGTCAGACACCAATTTGTAGTCGTGTCGCCTCGTTACTTTTCCAAATGTGTCAAAAACCGGCTGAGCATGCATATCATGAGTTGGTGGGGTAGGGGAAACTTCCTCCAACTGTCACCAGGAGCGCTGAGACCGCGACACTAAGGAGCTATAGTGATACTCTCCTAAAAATTAGCGCCCATTTTAGATTGTAGCTCGTAAATGCGCAAAACGTCACCAAGACCTCTCACCCCCTCCTCTCTTCATCAAATGGGTGCTTCGATCCATTACCTCGTAGTTGAGACGAACCACCAAAAGTTGTCAAATGTTCATTGTACACCGATCAAGTAGCGCGTTAATAATAAGAAACAATGTTCATAAAATGTCACTTAATAATGGTCACCGCTGAAGGCGGATGCACCAAAACTATACGTGTAGGCTATCTATTCGTTGTAGATAAACCGTTTTAATTGCACATTGTACGAAATTATCGTCATCGAAGCAATCTAACAGAGATTGCTTGTACACGATACCTCACGCGTTTGCATTTAGCGTGAATAGTACAAAATTTATTATGCTTTTACACCAAAGATGAACCCTTTTTATGTCCATATTCTAGTCGTGTTGTAATCACTGGATTTGTCTAAAAACTGTGATAAGACATGTTTTCATTTAATATGATGCTCGTGTCTTTTTATTTAATAATCCCTAACCGAAAGGGTAAAAAGAGTGAAAAGAGTAAGTTTTCCTGCGAAAGGTTACATATCTAAAGACTCTTTAGAAAGAGAAAAAGGACCATTTTCAAATATATGCGGGTCTTATCAAAGTACTGTTCTTGACAGTTCCGGATTCATTTCAATATACTAAGTATACAAGTCTTGTGGTCCAAAATTTAGTGTAAAATAATATTCCATACGCCTAGGACCTCCAACATCTCGAAAATCCACTTTTAACCATTGTATGATGGCTCCACTTCACTTTTTTTCTTCAACAATAATCCGAAATGATTGCTAGAAAATGGAACTAGTTACAGTTCAATATCAACATGGACGGCGGACGGACATTTGCCTATTTTGATCTACACACCTTGAAACTCCCAGAAAAAATTATTGAGGCAAATCGGAGAGGTTCACATAGCATGAAAACATAGGTTGATTAGTCTAGGAATAACCAACCAAATTGAAAAGTTCATCGAAGAAACGGAATGCGGACCAGGGAAGAGGAAAACGATCAGTCCCCAGAATATCCAAAGGTAGAAAGGTAGAAAGGTAGAAATTTCATGTGGTTTCATCAGCAGAGGATTCAGGTACTTGCTCAGGTACTGCCAGGCAACCACGTCGGTTCTGTGCACAGTAGCCTTATCTTGAACGTTTGGGAAATGAAAAGTATAGCTTCCACCACACCGCCTAAGAAATTGAATGTCATACTCGGTTGGTCCATCAAATCCATTAACACGACCAATATAGTGGACTTTTGACTACATGAGGCAGATAAGACCAGTGGTCATAACTGCCCCAGCGACTCTGGGCATAACAGTTATGATGATGTAGTCTTTACTACCCCACAATCAGCCATGATGGATAAACAATAAAAACTCCTAGGAGATTCAATTTTCTTCTGTGATGAAGGTAGTTTCTAAAACGTTTCTAAGATTAGTAAACCACACACAGTTCATTGGGAAGACTTTAACGCAATCAAGCGCGAGGCGCCCAAGATTAAGGTCGCTACTTCGCCTTCCCCTGCTCCCTTCAATGTCTCAATACTGGTTCAAACAGTGTCAAAATATCAATCAAAATGTGAAAGAGAAAATTCTCATTTCCTGGGGCCATCGGGCGGGCGAGAGGCATTCACAATGGAGTAAGAGGGGGGAGGGGGCAAAGTACCTTGATTCATTGTATTGAGTTGAAAATTATACCTACCGTAAGTCCATACTTAAAGCCCCCAAAATCTTGAAACCCAATTTTGAAAATGTATTGTTGATGAGTACCTGAAACCTATCGTGGCAAAGCAACGCAAGAAAAATACAGAACATTCGATACCTAGAAGAGTCGTCAACATTTTTTTTCGATTTGGGCGGTTTAAATGTCAGTAGTTCTTGGGATATGATACGTCGTACCAGAGAAAAGCCGAATATTTCGTACCAACTGTGGGATCCTCCGCGTATTTCTGCAGCAAGTAACGTCTTCATTTTAAGACACTAAGCTAGAAATCGAAGAAGGCTCTGCTATCAGTGTAATCATGGCGGGAATGGGATTCCAATTATGCATTAGTTATCTGTTTGCCAGAATCCATCATTATTCGTCGACTGAATGTTGAGTAATAGATCATCAGGTGAGTAGATAACTTCGTAAATTGGCATTTATTCGAACAAAGGGTCGGATTACTAGTTCTTTAGAACAGTTAAGAAATCTACAAGACTACAAAATCACTATATGGGTATACATTTATGGATAGTATACATCTGCTGTATCATTTTTGTTCAAAGTACTTCGAAAAGAAAAACTCGTTGACAAGAATGGATGCTTCGTCTGAAGCCACCGAATGGCGAACCAGACTTATAGCAGCTGGATTTCCGAATGCCGCTGATTTCGACGAGACCACTGTAATGAATACGCTGTTCTCCAACTCGTCCGGGAGAAAAAAGTTATTGAAATGGGTGACCCAGAAATTGCAGATTAAAATGTTGCAAATTAAATCATGGAGATCTGAGGAAGATGAAGGTAATGGGATCTTGCATTTAAGGAACTGTTATTTCTTTAGGTTAATGTAAATTCATATCCTATCTGAAGAGCGAGCGTGACGGCGGCAGTAATAAAACATGGCGTCTTTGTTTAATTTGTATATATTTTAGTATGAATGTAGGGCAATGTCAATAAAAACTAGCCACTTATGGTCAACTGGTGATTATTTTAAATTGCAGATATGACAAAACTGTTGAACTCATTTTTCAATTTCAAAGAGCACGAAATTCCACGTTTCATAGACGGTTTTCTGAGTCGTGACAGTCAAGCCAAAATTTGGAAAAGTATTTTCTTCGAATTGAGTTTAAATGGAATGTGTACCGAAGAGAGTAAAGAGGCGAGAGAACAATTTCTACTGAAGGACGTGACGAAGGTAGCAAAAAAATATTTTGTTTGTATATCGTCGGCTTGCAGGTAGAACCTCGTTTAAAATATTATATTTTACATGTTTTCAGGTGGTTTTGAAACCAGAAGTGCTGTCTTCTTTAGGCTATTCCGCGCCAGAGGGTTCTGAAGATGAGGCTCGGTCGATACGGACTGCCAGGGCGTTGAAAATGGCTGAAGAAGTTCTCTCTATGGTGAGCGCCGTAAGCTTCCCACGTATCCTACACATTTTATGCATTTCTTACCGATTTCTTCCCCCTTAGGAAATACCGGAGGCTCCTGAGAACCTCGAGCCAGTCGCTAAACCGAATTTCGCTAAATTGATTGAATCACTGGAATCCATAAATTCTGACGTCCTCTCGATGGACACACCTCTGAATACAGGCATTATGGAACAATTGGCCAATAACAGCAAAATGTTGGAAACCATGGCAAAGGTGCGTGCGTTCTAGTGTGAAGCTTCAGCTTTTGTTTCCTGTCAATTTTCGAAATTATGTTCTCTGCCTGGCGTCGTACGATGGTTAATGTACAATGTGTCCTGATATTTGAAAAACGAACGCCAGGGATCACTTTTTATTTATTTTATTCTATTTTCAAATCGTATAAATGCCTGAATAGGGCTCCAAAATGAAGTCGTACATTAGATTAATTTAAAGAAATTTGTCAACATTAAATTACATAAATCCAATTAAATATCATACTATTGTCTTGAGTTCTCAAGAAAGCTAGAATTTTATCGTACTAAATTACCTCTTCAAACGTACCTTATTTTGTTGTTCACAGCTGGTGCAACGATCAGAGGTTATTGATGATATCCAGGAAGGCGTTAAGGAAGACTAACTCTACAGATGTCTTTTAAAGTATTGCTGAATTCACAAGGTGGTTGGTATAGAATTTAAAATCAGTTTTACATTTATGAACTGCCCTTAATTAAATTCAGAGGCATGTCAGCCAACTGAGCCAATTGGCAAAGTTTTCATTGCAATGGTTAAAAAAACGTTTTTTTTTTTCACAAGTTTTAAAAATGTCTCATGCATGCTAGTCACCATTATGTAACTATAACGTGGTTTGGTGGCCCAGAAACAACACAATAAAATTTGATATTATGCTGCAAGTCACAAAGTGATGAAGATTCAGTTATTATTGTCAATGTGTGTCTTCACTTTCTTTACTTGCCGTGGTGAAACAAGCAGTGGTTTCTCCAATACATCTGTCTCTACGCCCGTAACCGATGAGGACTCAGAAGAAGAATATGATTACCTCCATTATAATGAAGAGGTGAGGAATGAAGAGGCTCCTTGGTTTTCTATCAACTAAAAATTTGCCAACGGTGTGCCTTACCATAACGACTTTTTTTTCAATGAAGGGTAATTGATCTCTGATTCATCAAGATGTCATTAACACTTTCAACGCGGAACGAGTTAAATGGCACAAAACGTTCCTTTCCCACACGGGTAGTCATATGATAGATCCCTCATGTCCCAAGCCTGATGGGGTTGTTTTCAAACGTCGTGTGTCCGAATAGGTTTGGAGGGTCGTTAGTGCTCGAGGGCAAAAGCCGCTTGATAGCGCATTTGTTGTACAATTGAGATAGTTCCGACCCCGACTGGAATGACTCAAGCGGTTGATGAAGCGGCTTGATAGTCTAGGGCAAGGTTCCCCAATTTCTGATGTGCGCTAACCATAATATGAAGTCCTTTGTCATGTACCCCAGTATAAATGATTAATCTCTTCCATTGCAACATAGAATTTGTAAAAACACTTAAAAAAACATTTAGCATTTTAATAGTTACTTTAGAACAATGTTTATTTAGTTCTTTGCATTATTGTAATAATTTTAAAATAAATTTTCAAGAAACCAATGCTTATTTGTAAATAAAAATTGTTGAAAAGATTAAATCAA
The DNA here is from genome assembly GCA_019603395.1 of Cyrtorhinus lividipennis. Taxonomy (NCBI): domain Eukaryota; kingdom Metazoa; phylum Arthropoda; class Insecta; order Hemiptera; family Miridae; genus Cyrtorhinus; species Cyrtorhinus lividipennis. Next base: position 17,896,114 of record CM034002.1, on the reverse strand, counting down.
ACTTTAGGCTTCGACTGACCAGAGAGTTTTGATCAAAAGATTGAAGGGTTGATTGAAGCACGCTTGAAGCTCCCATCAATCAGAGGGTCGAGCATTTGATCAAGCGGCTTGATAGTGTAGGGGCTCCTTTAGAACCGTACCGACCCACCAGAGCTCGCTGTTTGTCGATATCAAGCTTATCATTTATTTTAATAGTTTAGGAGAATAAGTGTTTGAAAGACCGCCTCATACCTTCAACTAGCAGGGCAACGTCTCTTGAAAGCTTCCAAATTTCGCTGAATTCTCAGGAGTAGTGTGAGATTATGAGAATAAATCGAGGTATTGCGGGTTAGCATTGTTCCAGTCCATCATTGTCGGTAAACACCACAAAAAACTACAAAAACGCAACATTTTACCTTATTATTCATTTATGCAGGGTGTCTCTCTCACGAGTTGTTCCTTCCCCTCCTAAAACCGTCCAAACGGGAGCAAACAAAATTTGTTTTTGTTTGAATCTTAGTATTTTTGGCAACTGATTTTGAATTTTTGACACTTACTTACTTATTTTTATTCATTTATTTATTTTCATTAGAAGAAACTAAAATTGAGTTATTTTCAAAAGAACCAACACATTATATTATTTTATGCGCAAAAACGACTTTTTAGACGAGATTTCTTCACGTGCAACAAACAAATTTTGGTCATTATTCCGCAAAAATTGAGTTGAATACAAATAGCATCTCGTGAGACAGCGTTTAAAAACTGTAGAAATTCATGTGCTACACATTAGATTTCACCATCATCCACTGTTAGACAATTTTGGGTTGCGCAACTTTGCATGCAATAAAAAAAAATAGTTAAGGGGTCAAATTTTCATAAAATGTTGAGCAGAATCCGAATCTGCAATAAAAAATTGGAGTATAATTTTAAAGGAAAATGTTAGTGTTACTTGCCATGGTTGCGCGGATATAATTTGAGATCCTAAAAAAATGAAGATTAAAAAGAATTTTTTTTTTGCTCCCATTTTAGGACGGAAGGGGGGGGGGGGGGGTTCACCTTGTGGGACACCCTGTATATCCCCATTATTGATAATCAACCCATTTAGATGTATCATCACTGAAAAAAAATTTGTCTGGAGTGATGTCAGCATTTTCAGTCCCGCGTTGAGTGTTGAAACGCACCTTTGATGCTACCCATAAACATTATTATTACGAGTCATGATTCATTTTAAACGGTGGTAAAGGGTGAACAGGAAGACTCCAAAGCAATCGTCAAAAAAATCGAATCAATGTCAAGAATCAATCAGATACCCCACGTTCCGGCAATCCAAAGAGTGAATGTATCCGAAATAAGAAACCGTACGATAGCGTCGAAATGGATGATTGAGCGATATTCTCTCTTCCAAAGCATCACTGTTCGTCTGCGAATAGCCTACGAAACTCTTTTGAGAAGTATGTGATCCTTTCTTGTATCCCAAAATAAGGGATTGAAAAAACAAATTTCGAATATTGTTCCGCATCGAATAATTAGTTGTTTTTGTGTCATCCAGACCATGCTGCGTGGATGTGCCAGTGGTTCGAGGTTCACATCCCTGAGAAATACCAATGCGTCACCAGGAAAATGATCAAAATCGTCAACGAGCAATACCGATCATACCCCAAAGCGACTCTCAGCAAGATCAAAACCCACAAAGAGAATCTCATCAAATCTAACGTACACGGCATCCCACTGAGTTCTGTCAGTCGGGCGATTTTGGAAGATCCGGAATACGTATTTAACGGATTTGTACAAGAGTTGTCCCTACATGAGAAGCACGTGCAGGTTTTAGCAGAGGAAAAGATTAAAGAACAAGCTCGGAGAGTTGAGAAATATTGCAAATTACCTTTCGGCGACCGCCACCCACCTCCAAAAGAGGACTATGATCACAGCTATACCACGACGATACCTGAACAAGAAGATTATGAAACGCAGGAATATGGAATCTTGCGTTAGGACACTCTTGGTCGAGCTACATGAATGCGATTTCATCAAAAGCGCTATCTTATTCAAACACTATCAACTATGTAAAGTTTCCCTCCTCCCCTGCTAAAATCGATGTTTATAAACAGACCAATAAATACATATGTAATTCCTAGTAGAAAGAAAAGCTAAATTTTCCTAATCAGAACATAATTTTCACTTCAAATTGAATGCTAAACCACACGCTAACGTTGAGTTACGCCCACGGGTTTATTACCAACTTTCTCTAGCTACTCCGTACTATCGCCGAGGATTTGAACGAAATTAAATGAAAACCGTGCAAGAGAGCGCAGAGAACTCCGATGATCCAATGTTGGTGACATTATCAAAACGCTGCAAATTCTTTCACACGGGTTGGTTATTCCTCGGACCAGGCGCATGGAGACTCATTTCTTCAACATGGGGGAAATAGGGAAAACAATGGGCGTGGCGGGTCCCAGACCCATTCCAATCGATTCAGGATCCAAAATTTAGTGAAAAATGATACCCCACACGCCCAGGTACCAGAAATCTCGAAAACACATATTCAAAATGGGTAATAGATACCCAATTTGGCCCATAACCTCATCCAGAGGGCGCCAATCGTACCGGGACCCATTTCATTGGATTCAGCGTCCAAACATTAGTGGAAAATGATACCCCCACATGCCTAGATTGCCAAAAATCTCGAAAATCAATTTTTCGAAATACACATTTTGACCCCTACTCTACCCAAATTTGGTCCGATCGGGCTGAAAAGTTTCGAGGATCAGCTAGAGCCGAAAACGGACCCCTGACCCGAATTTCAGATTTTTAGAAAATTTTCTATTACCAAAGTAGCTAGACTATTTGCATGAAAACAGGTTGATTATTCAAGGAATAACCAACCAAAAACACAGAGTCGATTCAGTCTACGTACTAGATTATCCGCATCATTACTGAAATGATGAACGAAACCAAATTTGTGGTGATTGTACTTTTGACAAAGGAATATAGAGAGACAGATGCGGATCTAAATTTATTCAGAAACAGAAACGCCAAGTGCTGAAGAGTTTTGGAGCACGGAAAATTTTTTAGTTTTATATGTGGAAACAAGGCTGCATAGTTAACTCGGAAGAAAAAGTTAATGTTGGTTACGCACAGCGCCACGATGATAGCGACGAAGCTAATGTCCATATCAGCACATGTCTTCTATAAGATGGGCGTAAATGTAACTATGTGTGAATCCACATTCAACGAAATGTCTGTGTGTTTCACTATACAGTAAAAACATATTTCGGCAAAGATTCAGGATCAAGCGACAGATCCGTCAAGTCCTCAGCGTCGACATACTCGAGGATCAAAGAATCGCCGTCGATCAGTTGACCAAGCGACAGAAGTGACGACAAAGTGACGTCCGAAGTGGGCGACAGGAGGCGACCTTCCGACGTGAAAAAGACCAGTTGTGGCTCGTTAGGGCGGTCGTTTTTGTTGTCGACTTTCAACCTTTTTGCGGCGCTGTCGACCATTTTACCTTAAAAAACGAGCCAAGCGTCATCGTAGTGTGCCAAGAAGTAGACCCATCTACTTAGAGGGCCTTGCTATGAACTGTCAATATTGAGTTGAAACTTACCTAACGTAAATCTTTGCCGAAGAAAAGACATCTTGCTGAAGTCTTTTCTTTGCCGAGAAGTGGTGGAGCTATGGCGAAAAATAAACGGTCGGCAACAGGGATGTGGTTGTCGCCATGAGCGGATCCTTTCATCTTCATTACTTTCACTTTATTGGCTAAGGTGCGGTTTTTTGCTTTCTTCAATCTCTCTTGAACCTGGAAAACCCCGAACGTTTTGAATTAGTATTCCCATTTTAGTATCTTGAGGAAGAGGACAGCGTTCTACACACATTCTTCGAATGCGAGAGGTGGGGGAGAGAGAGTGATGGCAGATTGCAAGGGAGCGGCTGGAGCCTCTGGAAGACCACTTTAAGTGGCCCTCCCAGAGGAAACTTTCCTGGTTGGATATGCTGATGACGTGGCAGCTGTAACCTTGAC
>CM034002.1:17880931-17892008 GCA_019603395.1 Cyrtorhinus lividipennis | reverse complement strand
TGACTTTTTCTCAACTCAAATATATTCAATTTCAGGAGAGCGACATGGCAGTTGAAGATGACGGTGGAAACGACTCCGACTATGGTCGAAAATCTTCTCGTAAATCGCGAAGTGCTGCTCCATCCACTCCTAAAGAGACAGCGAGCTCCTCTGCGCAAGATTCCTCAGGCGGTAAGGCTATTCATCTACTATTTAGGCCTAAATAGTTGTAAGAAGATCCATACCTACTTAGGTTTAATAACCAGCTATTCTAGGAACCAAATTTTCATTTAAAGTATAACATCTAATAAGTGGTTTTTAAGTAATACAGCGTTTTCCCGTGTACATTGAGATAGGGTCGCTCATATTCCACGTATCTGGTACAACAGGCAAACGTTTTTTCCAAATAAGTACCTAAAACTTATAAATTTTCTGTCAAGCTAACTCACGACATCTTGCCCAATTCCTGGTATTTATGGCCTGTTTAGCCTTCTCATCCTCTCTCCGTCATTCATTACCGTTTTGGTTGATTGTTCCTTGAATAATCAACTATGTTTTATGCAAAGTCAATCTCTCCAACTCGGCCCAAAAAAAATTTCTGGGAGTTTCAGGGTGTCAAGATCAAAATAAGCAAATGTCCGTACGCCGATTTTGGTAGTAGAAAAATTTCTGAAAATCTGAAATTTTGGTCAGGGACCCATTTTTGGCTTTAGTTGGCCCTCGGAAGTTTTCAGCCCAATCGGACCAAATTTGGGGAGGTAAGAGTCAAAATGTGTATTTCGAAAAATGGATTTTCGAGATTTTTGGCGATCTAGGCGTGTGGGGTTATTTTCCACTAAATTTTGGACGCTGAATTAATTGGAATGAGTCTCTATGCTCCTGGTCCGAGGGATAATCAACCCCTGTGAAAGAATTAGCAGAGTTTTCCTTTCGCCAAGATAAGGTCCCAGGTAAGAAGTTCAAGCCGGGACTTCAACCGTCTCTCTATCGGACTACTCATCAAGGCTTTAGAATCATGTGTCATCAAAAGTTTCGTTTGAGAAGCTGTTTCCTTTTCGATAAGCGAGGGAACAAAAAAGGTGGTTTTTTTGCCAGCAAAAGCTAACATGGAAGTCCTGGTGATCTAAGTTGTTAGGTCGCAGCCGAAGTGTAAAAAGCCTGCTTTCATATCAAATCAACCCAATCCAGTGTTCATGATTCCCCTACAATTTGGTCAAAAATGCGCCTACAATGAGACCATTTTGCCGTCTCATTTTATCAAGCCAATAGCACCTATAGCAAGGAACCTCCCTTGCGATAACATTCCCGTCCGATAACAGACCTCTACACGGAGAATAGCATGACTTGATAAACACCGCCATTAAGGGTGAACAGCTAGTTTATTCGGCCGATAAGGTGATTGATGAACCGGCCCTAAGTATCATGAGAACTCCCATAAAATCTTCATAGCAAACATTACTTCTAATTTAACACTTTGATTTATACATTTAGCCCCCAGGATACACACTAGCGGTAAGTCACTTGAAGAAATATTCAAGTTCTTTTAATTTTCTCTATTAAAAACGATTCCCTCTCGTTACATCCACCTGATTGATATTGACTCGTCTTTTTTTCACATTCAAGCTGGTGTTCCATCAGTCGAAGAAGTTTGCCAGACTTTTGGTCTTACCGACGTAAACATCGAATACTCTGACGAAGACTACATGAATCTCACGACGTACAAGTTGTTTCAACAACACGTTCGTCCTTTATTGGTCAAAGATAACCCCAAAGTGAGTAATATTTATTTGAGTAAATTGTTTGACGTAATTAATAAATCCAAAGGTCATTGCATTCAGATGTGAATTAACTGAATGTTTTGTAATTTGGTAAAGTAGAATGACGATTTTTAGAATAGCTCCTTTTCATGGGGAGTTATTAAAGGCCTCGTCAAACATGTTTTTCGCGTCCCAAGTCAATCAACAATGACTTTTATTAGCGCTGTTTTTAATTGACTTGAATATTTTTCGTCGTTTAGGTTCCCATCAGCAAAATGATGATGCTCGTTGCCGCCAAATGGCGTGATTTCTGCAACTCCAATCCCAACGCTGAGCCGCCAGAACCCGAGTCCGAACCGGCTGACGAGGGTGAATCCAGCCTACTCCAAACCTGTTCGTTCAGCTCGCCAATCAAAGGTAAATTGACTTTATTACATTTGGTAATTTATAGTTTCCACTTTTCAGGCGCAAAATGTTTTCTTTGTAGAAAAAAATGGATTGGCAGCACTGGGGAAACATCAAAACGTAGAATTCAATTTCGCTCATTATGATTCCAACACTGCTACATTTGAGCTTCAAATAGCGAAATGGAGTCATACAGGGTGTATGAAGAGAACGTGAGAGAAACGCTCGTTCATATTTGTTAATAGGTGAATACGAATAAAGTATAAATTAATCCCAATTCAAGAGAAATGTCTCAAGAATTCACTTTTGATTGGTTATTCCTTGATAATCAACCTAGTTTTTTAGCAAAACGTTCATCTCTCCCATTCGGCCCAAAATACTTTCCTGAGCGTTTTAGAGCATCTAGATCAAAATACGTGAGCAAATATCTGTCCGCCGCAACGCCGATTTCGGCAGTAGACAAATTTCTAAAAATCTGAAATTTTGGTCAGGAAACGGGTCCCGCTCTAGTTGGTCCTCGAACTTTTCAGCCCCGATCGGAACAATTTGGGGTGGTGGTAAAAAATTATGTATTTTGAAAATGGATTTTCGAGATTTATGGTGATCTAGGCGTGTGGGGTTACATTTTTGACTAATTTTTGACGCTAAATCCAATGAGGCGAGTCCTGAACGATTGGCGCCCTCTGGATGAGGTTATTGGTCAAAATAAATGAGTACCTATCTTACCCATTTCGAGTGTATGTTTTTGAGATTTCTGGTACCGGGTGTGGGGTATCATTTTCCACTAAATTTTTGACCCGGAATCGATTGGATTGGGTCTGGGACCCACCACACCCACTGTTTCCCCCATTTTCCCTATGTTGAAAAATAAGTCTCCATGCGCCTGGTACGAGGAATAACCAACCCGTGTGAATGATTTTGCAGCGTTTTTTATAAATAAATTAGAGTCAACTCTGTACTCCATATTTCTCTCAGTGAGTCGTAATTACCGAAAATTCACAATAGAGGTTCGGTTGAATTCAAACGAGTTTGAGAATAGTAGCCCGCAACACACCAGACTTATCGCAACAATGCATTTTGGTTATCTTGTGGTTAGTGGAATTCATCATATTCAGACTGTATTTCTTACTAATCTCTAAATTTTTGTCCCTTGGTTAGTCAAATTCAAATGTTATGAACCTTTAAATGTGGTTTTATTGTATTGTTTCGCCACAAGGGCCACAACTTGGATTTAAATGCAACTAAATGAGAAATTTCAATGAATCGCCCCCCTAAATAATGCAATACATAAATTGCATTTCGTTGGTCGTTGGAATTTTGGATTATTCGTATTCATTCGTACAGATATTTTCTAGTTTATAGATTGCATTCATTGGTTTGAATACGCTTATTTTGGAGAGAGTGGGTACTTATTTTTGCTCACTTCTTCCAATTTATCGAGTATTTTTTCCTGGAAGTTCTTTTCACGTTCTCGTATCACCCTCTACCGACTGAAAGTGATGTAATTTCCGTAATCATTTTGCACAAATGATATTCCTGCTTCTGCTCTGCCTAACATATTCTACCGTTTCATTTTTCTCCGGTTTATTCATACTTCGTTTCGTTCATTTTTTTAGAGTCAGAAGTATCAGGATATAATATCATCACTACGGGTAATGAAAACGTATTTTACCTCGCACTTTAAATTTTGTTTTCGTTTTCCGATAACATTGCTCCTTTAATCGCCCTAATATCACTCGCTTGGGTTGAAAACCTTACTAACTTGGAGATTGCACTGAACTAAAATTATTTTCCTTATTCTGCCTTCCCTTTTTTTCTCAAATAATATGAGTTAAGTTGAGAGTTTTTGGATGCGGTTGTGTATTCGTATAAAAATTGAGTGGAATTATTTTATAAAGATGAGTCAGAATGAAGACGAAGAGGATGACGACATGGAAGACAAAGGAAAGAGGAAACGAAGCAGTCGAAAGAAGTCTTCAGGAAAGAAGAGCGCTACTCCGTCGAGCAATAAAGTGCCCACTTTGAAGATCAAAATTGGAAAACGGAGGCAGAAACTCGGTACGCAGATTTTATAAATTGGATACGCCGTTGTTTATTGTTCTTCTTTTAACATAATTTATAGTTTTTGTTATTAATTCATCTTTCCGCTCTAGGATGACGAAGGTGAAGGGTCAGCTCCAGCTTCAGAAAGAGACTCAGACGCGGAATTTGAACAAATGCTCGCCGAAGCGGAAGAAGTAAATAAAGCCGAAGGGGCCGAAGAAGCTGCCGAAGGTGAAGGCGAAACGCCCTCTCAGCCTAAAAGGAAAGCAAAACGAAGATCGGAAATAAGAGCAAAAAGAAGAAGAAGACGAGGACGACGAGCAAGTTCCCCGACAGCGAGGGAGGCTACGAGGTGAGTACTGTGAGTCGATGATAACTTTTTATTTACTAATAATAAAGCACCTTTTTTTATTGGATTGCACATGCATGAGTGTTGTGTTAAGAGTATTCTCGACTTTTGTAAAATTCATTCGTCAAATGTAGACTTCTACAAACTCGTCGTTTTCTTTTGAATTTTACATAGCGAATTTTGAATTGCTGATCATTGAACGACGCTTTCATTTCAATAACAGAATCAACAGTCAGCGATGTTTTTCAAAGGCAACGTGCCCTTCTGTTTCTAACCTTCTTTGGTGCTGGCTCAATAATCTTATCAACTTTCCATTTTTATTCAAGTAGAATAGAACGTAGTCAGTCATAAGAAAGTTGTAGTCGAATTGCACGATCATTTTCTATTTATGAGGGTCGTCCAGAAAATAAATCAGTTAAAAGAAAAAATCAAGTTTTTATTGAAAACTTTTTTGACTTACAGGTATTAATTTTGAAAATATCTAGTATTTTTCCACGTAATCCCCAGCGACGTCAATACTTTGGTATATGCGAAATGAGCTTTGAAATTCCTTCCTCATAGAAGCTTGCTGCCACCCTCTTGGTCCCCTTTGTGACAGCTTCTGTAACTTTCTCGTCACTTGTAAAATGTTCTCCCGCCAATTCCGTCTTCATTTTGGTAAACAGGTGATAGCCTGAAGGGGCCAAATTGGGACTGTAGGGTTGATGGGTCAGAAAACCCAACCAAACTCATCCAAAAGTTGTGCTTTGTGAGGCGAGCTTTGTCGTGTGGGGAGGGTAACATTGGAAGTCAACATTTCCCTTGTTCTGTATGGCCAGACGAAGCTTCTTCAGGGTTTCACAATAGCGGTTGGCGTAATTGTTTCGATTTCTTCGACAATTTCGTCCATCACAACTGAGGGTCTGCCTCTCCCACTTTCATCCTCAAGTGAATGTCTTCTCGTCTTAAATTCCCATCTCTTCACCATTGAGCTTCAGAAATGAGCTGTTCGTGAATTTAAACTGATTTAAAACCCTGTGCATAAAGAAATTGAGTCACAGCAAAACAACTCGAGAGGGAACGGGGGTCGAGGTGGTAGGACCTGACATGGAGGGCTCCATTTCAACTACCTACCCTGACATGGTAATTGGCCAACTAAAGTCCCCCACCTCTCCTCTCTCGAGCGGTGTTGACAGATTTGGCTAAAACCACTCCTATCGCCCTACAGACCAAAACGAAACTTATTTTCTGGACGACCCTCATATCATGAACGTTTCATCTTTTATAATAGTGACATGAAGTACGTAGTTTGTAACTAAGTTTCTACCGTATTTTCCGTAGAAATGCAATTATTCTTGAACGAAATCTGTTAACATTAAAATAACGTTAAAATATTTTACAACCCAACCATTTTCGACCCGACCCGTTCTCCCTGGCCCGTTCCAGATCCTGATCTCGCTGTCCCCCTGTCCGGCAGGGCGTTGCCTTTACACGACCCAACGCCCGGCCTGGTTCGTCGACAGCAGCAGTAGGTGCCAAGCTCCTGAATTGTGTCTCTCCCTTGTCAAATCGCTTGTTTGAATTCAAATGGCCCCTTATTTGTCCAAACTGCAAGCTGTAGGTATTGCAGTGTTGGTCGAGTTTTTGAGGCTGCTGGTTCGAATCCAGCACCCCCCACTCAGGCCAACCGCAGCTCGTTGGCCTCGGTAAGGTATCCGAATACGGTTGTCCGGGGGCTTAACACACACGTGTGTCTGCCTTGGTAGGGGATTGCTAAACTGAACAACTCTCACCTTTGGGCGAGAGGATGTCGGATGGACGCCCAAGGGTGAGGAGGTCGGCAATGATTTTCAGAGCAAATCCGACTTCTCTTCTGTAAGCGCGGGCACTATAGACCCAAGAGGTTGCAGTTCCATAGGAGCAAAACTGCGCCCACGCCCTTCAGTTGGAGGCCAAAGGAAAGTTCAGTGACGTCAGACTTTCAAGCGTCCGTGGACAGCAACGACCTCCGGAATTTCTAGCGTATGATTCCTAAGGTGTTCAATGAGTTGTTGAATATGGTGAGGCCTTATTCGAAAAGAAGAATACCGTGATGCGTCAAGCAGTGACCTGCAGAGGAAGGCATCCTTTTTACGTCCTTCACGTCGCTGTTAGCTTAAGGCGCTGATACATGGCAAACGCCTGATTTCGGGCATCTTTATTGTGATGAAGAGCTTGGGAATTGTTCCATAAAATTCTGTACGGACTTGTACTACAGTTCCAGTACCTCTATCGCAATTTTCCTTATTATTATTACCCGGGCAACTTTCATTGCGTTAGCGCAAAACATAAACTGCTTGAAGATGGACGAAGCTTGGTCTGATCCGCCCGGCATGGCCTTTCACGTCCAGTTTTTGGGGTGAAGCGGTGGGGGCCTAGTCCACCCCCTCCCCCTTTTTCACCCCAAATCATGAGGGAGTCCGCCCCGATTTGCCCGATCTGGTCTCGCCTCTGAAAACGGGAGCAGGTGCATTCAATTACACCACCGATTATCAGGACCGATGGGGGGTGGCCCCCCGACGTAGGGCAGAACGGATTGGTTCGTGAAAGGGAGGGTATAAAATTGCAGATCCATTAAAAATCGGTTCTATAAACCATAAACCATTTTAATAACACATTGACTGCAAACCCTTTTTTACCCCATACCTTTCCCATTGTGGAATTTACATTTTTAAACTGTAATTGACGTATTGACGTTAGCAATATGTTCGTAAAACGTGTGTGTGGCTCAACTTTTTGAGTTGTGCTAGCTGTATTTACACGTATTAATACTCGGCAGTCAACGTCTAATACTGGAACTCATTGTGGAATTAACATCAAGCTTTTGTGTCGCTAGAACGTTTTCCATCGAAACGTACAAAACTCAGTAAACCCTCAGATTTCCTCTCTTTGGAAGAATTGTTTCATAATATTTTAGTTGAGCCAAATCTTATTACCTCACTATAAATGTATCTCTATTATCATTATCTCACTTGATAATGTGAACTTTGTTTCGTTAAATTAATCAATGACATACGTTTTGAGAGTAAACTAAGTGAAACAATACGAATTGTAATTTCAGGAGTTTTTTCTTGTTCCTATAAAAGCATAAAATCCTTCGAAAAAACCATAATAGAACTTTTTTTTTAAATTAATAAGTTCGAAGGAACCATTTTGTCAGGTTGACCGTGAGCGTTTTGTTGAAACTAGACTACCGAATCCCGTACTCAGATTAGCTACCAAACCAGGCAAAACTCCTTAGCTGCTAGATCGGCAAGAGTACTGCTTATCATAGGCGCTTTTCCCAAAAATGTCAAACCCTTACGTATTGTAGCAATTTTAGCGTTCCTCAAAGGAATCGTTTATAGTAAAATGCGGGAAAGGTGGAATTTTTAAAAGTACATTCGAGAGAAAAATTATGTGTTAATCCATATTGTAATTCTTCGTGCATTCTTGAAAATGATATAATTTAAATTTTTTTGAACGAGATTCTTTAGTTTTTTATTGTTCTAATCATTACAAACGATTGATGCACTAATTTTGCCCAAACAGACGGATCATCAGGATTACTGCGAGGTCTGCCAGCAAGGAGGGGAGATCATCCTGTGCGACACGTGCCCTCGAGCTTACCATTTGGTCTGCCTGGACCCCGAGCTCGAAGGACACCCCCGAAGGGAAATGGTCGTGTCCTCATTGCGAAGGGGAAGGCGTCCCAGAGAAGGATGATGACGTTCACCAAGAGTTTTGCCGGTTCGTCAAAATGTCCCCAATTCAGGTTGTTTGTTGTTGTATTTAACAGTAGGGAAGAGTCAAGTTGAATTTGTACTGGTTTTTAGGGTGTGTAAAGACGGCGGAGAGCTGCTTTGCTGTGATTCCTGCCCTTCGGCGTATCACACTTTCTGCCTCAATCCGCCTTTGTTGGACGTTCCTGATGGTGACTGGAAGTGCCCACGGTGTTCGGTAAGTTGAATCGAAAGACTGCAGATGTCGCCATGTAGGCCTGCGTTGATATTTACTCATAAAACGACTCCCTTTTCAGGCCAAGCCTCTTCGCGGAAAAGTGGCTAGAATCCTGACGTGGCGATGGGTTCAAAACACAATCCCCGAGGACAAACTTCCCGAAGCGGCCAAGAAAAGCCTCGTCCACGTTTGCGCGAATATTTCGTCAAATGGCACGACATGAGCTACTGGCACTGCGACTGGGTGTCTGAACTCCAACTGGACGTGTACCACACGATGATGATCCGCGCTTATATGAGAAGGTACGACATGGACGAACCCCCAAAGCTAGAAGAGCCCCTGGACGAGGCTGACAATCGCATGAGGAGGATCCGCGACGCCAACATCAACGACGATGAGCTAGAACAGAAATACTACAGGTCAGTAACCGTGATTCGAATTGAACACAATGTACTCTTCAAAACCACCAAATGTATCTTCCCGTGCTTACGATTCCCTGTGATTTCAGATACGGCATCAAACCCGAATGGTTGATAGTGCAAAGGGTGATTAACCATCGATCTACCAGAGACGGTACAAACATTTATCTCGTCAAATGGCGAGATCTCAATTACGATCAAGCGACGTGGGAAGATGAAAGCGTCGAAATTACCGGTTTGAAACGGGCCATCGACTATTATCACGTAAGTTGCTCGTTTTAACGCGATAGCACTTGAGCTGAGCTTTTCCAAGTACTGATCTTTGATGGCCAATGATGAGCAATTCATATACATCCAAAATTTATAATGCGGGCAAAATTCACAAATTTCTCTCTTTTTGTCATAAAAGCGATGAATTTACTCTAATATTCTGTTGAATACTATACCGAGGATGCAATGTTATCGATGGTGTCAGATAATCTCTTAGTCAGATAATAATGAAGGTGATGATAAAAATTTCTCCGCTTCACGGGAAAACATTGAATCATAGACATGGTCACTATAAACGGGTTTTATTTATTTTTTTTTTTTTTTTTTTTTTTTTTTTTTTTTTTTTTTTTTTTTTTTACTGTGGTGTTTAAAATTTATTGTACAGAAATTGGTTTAGGTAAACCAGGAATGGACAACAATGGACGTGATAACTAAAAATATAAATATATAGCTTCCTTTCGAGATGATCAATATAGAGACTGGATGTTCCATCAATGCATGTTTTCACAAACAACTTTAGAAATCTCAGCTCTGGCGCATACAAGCAACAAACGGCGAACCAGTGTTGCTAATGCAATAACGACAATTTCCACTTTTTTCTAAGCACTCAGCTTTAACGTGCCTCTTCTCTACAAGTCAGTGTGCAAAATTCGTTTGAAATTTCAAAAAAATGAATTTTGACATTTTTGTACACCAAATGAAAGTACAAGTTTCTAAAATTTCTTTTTCGACGAATTTTAGTGAAATGTTTATGAACAACGCCAATTTTGCTCTTATTACATCCATGTTTGTAATTATTAGTACTTATGAATACGCGTATTTCTATTATTCCCCTCCTGCAATATACATCGATATCAACGTGATTTTATGTTTTCAGGAAATGAGAGCGTTCCACTTGAACGAAGGCAATAAAAAGAGCAAGAAAGGCAAAGGAAAAAAATCCAGATCTAGGGGTGACGATGACGATAAAATTGGAGAGTGAGTTTTCTTTGAGATTTCTCGACAAAATTGATCGGCTTACAGCAGGAAGGAGGATGAACATTTTTGTTACAAAACTGCATATTGGTTGATGATGAACTTTTTTCTCGATGGCATGAAGCTTGACCATTTGAATGTGGGAGTGATGATTCCTTGTTAATATTGCGGCCAAAGCTTCTTCTTCAATCATCAGTAACTTTGGCGTCATCCACGAAGGTTGAATCTAAGTTAATTAGGCAATAAAACCACATTGATTTCTCTGGCACGATTGATAGATGGTCGTCGACGACCGATTCCCAAATTCAGGAACACTAATGTATCCCCGCCTACTGCGAGCCGTTTGACTTATATTTTATCATCATTCTAATGAAATGTTCCTCATGATGCCACCCCATTTTTTGTCACTCAGGTTATTCAATCCACCTCCGGAAAAACCTATCAGCAGCGATTTGAAGAGAAAACTCGAAGCAACCGGATTATATTGACTCTCTCGGTTTAAATTTACACCCGTACCAATTGGAAGGTCTCAATTGGTTGAGGTGAGTCTCATTGATACAGGATTGCTCATTTTCTTTAATAGTAATTAAGGAAAAAATGAATTTTATTTTTATTTATTTATTTTTTCTGCGTCTAGGTATTCTTGGGGTCAGGGAACTGATACAATTCTCGCTGATGAGATGGGTCTGGTAAAACCATCCAGACAATCACCTTCCTGTACTCATTATTCAAAGAAGGACATACTAAAGGACCTTTCCTCGTAAGTTGTTCCCTAATTACCATATTTTTTTCTATTTTAGTGAACGGATGTGTATTGATGTGTTATTATTGATATAGAGATGGCAGAATAGGTTCTTGGAAACGCTATGAATGACCTTAGGTGCCTACTCAAAATGATACGAAAATGAACTACTTTGGATACA
>CM034002.1:17853510-17868986 GCA_019603395.1 Cyrtorhinus lividipennis | reverse complement strand
TAGCGGAGACGGGGATGTTCCCGGAGTTGATGAGTAGTGAAGCGGTGAGTACAAAAGGAACGGTTCCTTCATACCTCGTACTCGTTGGCGCGGGAGTAGACGGGGTTTGGCGTCACCTTGACTGAGGGGAGGGGAAACGGGGTACCCACTACCCGCGTCCATCCAGCGGTTAGAGCGAAGGCGGGAGCGGGCTCATGCGCAGTCGCTCGGACTGCAAGTGGGGCGGACGTGAAGGGCGGAGAAGCGGAATAAAGTTTAGCCGCATACGGAGTACATGGCATGGAAAACATGGAATCTTTCATTGTTTTTCCCTTTCTTCCATGGTACATGGGTATTCACTGGTCCGCCGGACAAAACCCCGTTTTGGTTGGTTATTTAGCCAAAAGGATTTTTGGCAACATAGGAGTGTGGGGCACCATTTTCGACTAAATTTGGACCCAGTGGAAGAGGTTATGTGTCAAAATGGGTGTCCCCCTCAAGGTTGCAGATTTCGAAAGTGTTTATGAGATTTCTGGTACCTAGACGTTTGGGGTATCAGTTCTTTTGAAAACATCAGGTATTTAAATGATAGCTAGCTTATGTGTCTTTCTGCTTAGTCAGAGGAAAATTATATTATGGACAAAAAAAAAAAAAAAAAAAAAAAAAAAATCTGCAAATTCTTACACACGGGTTGGTTATTCCTCGAATGGGGAAAACAGTGGGTTGCGATCGTTTTGCAATCGTGTTGCTGACTCAAGTGGTCCAAGAAGTCAGTAACACGATAACAACCACTGCAAATTCTTACACACAGTGGGTGTGGCGGGTCGCCGACCCATTCCAATCGATTCAGGGTCCAAAATTTAGTGGAATATGATACCCCACACGCCTAGGTAGCAGAAAACCCGAAAACACATAATCAAATTGGGTAATAAATACCCAATTTGACCCATAACTTCTTCCAATGGGTGCCAATTGTTCTGGGACCCATTTTATTGGATTCAGCGTCCAAAATTTAGTGGAAAATGACACCCTACTCGCCTAGGTAGCAGAAATCCCGAAAACACTTATTCAAAATGGGTAATAAATACCCAATTTGACCCATTACTTCTTCAAGTGGGTGCCAATTGTTCTGGGACCCATTTTATTGGATTCAGCGTTCAAAATTTAGTGGAAAATGACACCCCACTCGCCTAAATCACCCAAAATCTCGAAAATCCATTTTTCAAAAAACCCCTACCCCCTCCAAATTTGGTCCGATCGGGCTGAAAAGTTTCGAGGACCCCATCTCGGCTGGGAACAGACCCCTGACCCAAATTTCAGATTTTTAGAAAATTTTCTACTACCAAAAACGGCGTTGGACAATGGACGGCGTACGGCGGACGGACATTGACCTTTTTTGATCAGGACATCATGAAACGTCCAGAAAAAAATTTTGAGCCGAATCGGAGAGGTTGACCATTATCATGAAAACATAGGTTGATTATTCAAGGAATAACCAACCAAAAGGAAGTCAAACAAAATTTTAATTAGGGGCTTTTCTATGGAACTATGAAACTTTCACATTTTCGTGAGCTCTGGCTGTTGCATAATGCAACGATTACACTGGATGCGTCGGAATTTGATTTTCCTGTCATTTCCTCTATCATAGAAGAATGCCCCTGACTTTTATTACCATGTATTGAGGAAGGTATCCATCACGAGCATGTTGCCTCAGCAGGGATATCGCCAATGACTGCAACGCATGTCGTTTTAATATTTTTCATCCCCTTCAGACTCTTGTGCAAAGGGTTTGATGAGATCCATTCAGTCGCATCTTCAATGTGATTCCTCTTGTGTGTCTGTGGGATCCCTCTCCTCGTGCACTGTGGGGTAGATTCCATATTAGGAACAATCTGCAACCTGTCACTCTGGACTGGGCCATGTCAGGGAAGATTCTTCCGTGGTGCATGTGAGTCATTCCAGAAACGACACACGATAACGAAAAGATCGCGAATGCACAGGGGGAAAGTGGAGAGGGGAATTCCTAGTGTTGAAGGATGGAATCCACCCTGCCATTCTAGGGGTTAATCAGTGACCAGGGGTCTTCTTGGTTTAGTTTTGGCCGTGTTAAACACATGAAGATACATGAGATAGCGTACGCGTGGAAATGCTTATTTTGAAAACGATTTTTCGAGATTTTTGGGTATCTAGGCAGGATAATTGGACGCCGAAGCGATTCAGGTTCAGGTTCAAGAAGAGTAAGTATTTTAGCATTTAATAAAATTAAAAAAAGTTTTAGTTAGGCTTGTGATCTTATTTATACCCATGAATATGAGAAAGTACGCCCATCTTTCGATGAGATCTCCCTGGGAAATAACGATAAATTGTTAAAAAAACAAAATGGCGACTCGGAGCCTCAAAGCAGAAAGAGGGTCCCTTATGATCCACATACCTTTCTAGGGGTTTTCCTTTTAGGGTTCATCTCTGTTAACGCGTTTAACGGAAGACTGCAGCTGCAGCTTAAACGCAGGTCGCTGTAATGTACAAGAAATCTCGAAAAACAATTTTTGACATAGATGGATACCAATCCATATTGACCCATAACCTCTTTCGGTGGACACCAATCGTTCTGGGACCTGTCCCATTGGATACTGCATACAACATTTAGTAGAAACCACGCCCACGTCACGGAAAATGTCGAAAATCCATTGTTCAAAAACGCTGCAAATTCTTTCACATCATTTTTGGTTATTCCTCGTACCAGGCGCATGGAACCTCAACTTTAACATGGGGAAAATGAGGGAAAAAATGGGGTGGCGGGTCCCAGACCCATTCCAATCGATTCAGGGTCCAAAATTTAGTGGAAAATGGTACCTTACACGCCTAGGTACCAGAGATCTCGAAAACAGACATATGAAATGGATAGATATATGTACCCATTTTGACTCAAAACCTCATCCAGAGGCCACCAATCGTTCCTGGACTCATTTAATTGGATTCAGCGTCCAAAATTTAGTGGAAAATGATAACCCACACGCCTAGATCGCCAAAAATCTCGAAAATTCATTTTTCGAAGCACACGTTTTGACCCCTTTCCCGCCCCAATTTGGTCCGGGCTGAAACGTTTGGAGGATCAACTAGAGCTGGTAAAGGACCCCTTACCCAAATTTAAGGTTTTTAGTAAATTTTCTACTACCAAAGTCGGTGTGGACGGCGGACGGACATTTCCTTATTTTGATCTAGACACCTTGAAACGTCCAGAGAAAAATTTTGGGCTGAATCGGAGAGATTGACTCTTTGCATGAAAACATAGGTTGATTAACCAATAAATAAATAATAAAGTTGAATAACCAACCAAAAAACACATTTTGACCCCCCCCCCCCCTATTTGGTCCGAATGGGCTGAAAAGTTTTTTATCACCAACCAGAGCCAGATTTTTAGACACCAAAAAGGCGTAGACATTTGCTTATTTTGATCCAGACACCTTGAAACGTCCAGAAAAAAAAATTTTCAAATCGGAGAGGTTGACTTTTGATGAAAACGAAGAATAACTGTCCTAGGTACTCTCAAGTGAGCTTACAATAGGTCCTTATGTCGTAAATTAGTCAATATTTACATTGAATAATAAACTTTTATCTGTGTACTTACTGTGCCTGTTTCTTCCTGTAAAGCGTTTCTAATGAACTTCTAACTTAGTAAAAATCTGGGGAGTGAATGATCAGGAGGCGAGTAACTGTATACTGTCACCTTAGGTGACATGAGCCATAAAAACACTAGCGAGCACGCAAAGTCGCGCAACCCCAAAATTGTCAAATACAACTATAATGATGAATTCTTTAGTATGGCGCATGAATTGCCATTGTTTCATTACGCTGATTCACGTGATGCGTTCCGTTTCTTGATTTGACTCAATTTCTGCGGCAGCTCCTGGCAGGGTCCCTGGCGGCCAAGTGGGACAGACAACCTTTGGACAAATCTTGGGTGGACTGAGCATGTGTTCAGGCTGCATCCATGCGGTTATTACGGATTAAGGAGGGCGGAACTAATACGCACCGACGCCATATTTAGCTCAAGACATTTTTGCGTTTGGAAGAATTTATTTACAGGTGTCTAAATATCAGTAGTCACCTAATGACGAGTCCATTAAGAGACTCAGTCTTCGTAAAGCATGTGACCTTCGTGGCTAGAGACTGCGATACACCCGCGAGCGAGAGCGATTTGTGCACGTTAAGCCAAATTTAGGTTTTTGGACAGGGAACATGACAAGCCGGTGCCGTCGGGCTCGACGTTGAGCTGTGAAACGATTCCATTTTTGACGATCATTGAGTACCTTTTGGACCGAGTACCTCCCAACGGGGGCAGCTGTGTGGTCAAGTCTATAGCTTTGGTGAAGGTGGCCGAAGGATCAGCGAGCATTCTCACCTGCAACAGATAAATATTAACCTTCTTCACTGATGTGTATTCTACACTATGACAACGTACTGTTGCGAGCTGGCACCTGCGCCCGTCAAATGGGCAGCCAGTGTCGCAAGATCAATGACCTGTGGAGGGCTAAGGGAGTCATTTCGAGGAACTGTGCGTCATATCGAATTGGCTGGAACCTTCCAGAACCAGGGAAGGTTCCAGAACGTTCTCATTCAATACCGGCTGGCCATCAGAACAATTACGAATTGTTGACTGCCAGGCTGGATATGAGATACGGAGATGCTCATCTTCAACAAGTCTACCATACTCAGACTCCGAACTGAACTTCGCGGCGTTTCTGGGCCCGTTTTATACCTGCTGCCTGGCCGAGAACGTTCTGGAACCTTCCCTGGTTCTGGAAGGTTCCAGCCAATTCGATACGACGCACAATTCTTCGAAATGACTCCCTTAGCCCTCCACAGGTCATTGATCTTGCAACACTGGCAGCCCATTTGACGGGCGCAGGTGCCAGCTCGCAACACTACTATACATAGTTGGCATCATTTTTTTAGGAATAAAATCGTCAATGTATTCGCGTTACCTTTGGTTTATTAATAATTCTTACTTTATCTATTGGCAAACATGAATTAATTCACATTCACAACTTTTTCTGTAGAATTAAATTCACAAATAATTTCAAAAAGTTCTGCAGTTTTGTTCATATTTACAATCTTTAAATAAATCTCACTCTTTTTCAAATTAACAAACGTAAATTTCTTGTGAGTTCAAGAGCGATAGATCAGATGGGCCAATGATGCTGGTCAACAGCTCTATAGCAATATTTCTACGAGTGGCGCGACCTGAAATTTTTTCTTTCGTTTCCCACGGTGACTGTTATCTAAAACCTTAGGAAATTTAATTTAATTCAGAGAAAAGTTAATAGCGAACGTGGGTCTCGCTCGAGTAGAAAAACGTTTCTTGAGGTTTTCAGATTGAGCACCTGAATCAGAAGATGAGTACCGATTATAGTTTTCAGAAAATTAACTTAATTCGCCCATTCATGCAATATTAAAAAAAAAAAGTTTTAGTGCAAAATGATAAGCGCGCAATTTCGCCCCAACAATCTCACAACACCGTTTTCAAAGTTTTCAAAATACACATTTTTACCCCTGCCCTGCCTCAGTTGTGGCGATCGGGCTAACAATAGGTCAGGCACAACTAGGGCCCACATGGAGCACACGTATCAAGGTTTCTCAACGGATTTGATATGGGAACGAATACAAATTGCAATAAAGACCTTTCCCGCAGCTTTTTGATCTTGCCCCCAAGCACCCATTACGAAGGGGTCGTTGACAGAGACGCAGACAATTTCATCAACGCCGCTCCCTTTCAATTTCTCAGAATCAGCGATGTAACCCGGAAGATGAGTCTGAAACAAAGCGGAAACCATCAAGCTCCATTTATCATTGATTTGTATATGATTTTAGAAACAATGTGACAAAAAACTGAATCTTGGTTGTGGATCACGAGCACGGAGACTCATTCCAATCGATTCAGCGTCCAAAATTTAGTAGGAAATGATACTCCACACGTCGAGATACCAGAAATCTAGAAAACCCACATTCGAAATAAGTACGTAGATACTCATTTTGGTTGGTTATTCCTTGAATAATCAACCTATGATTTCATGCAAAAGGTCAACCTCTCCGATTCGGATCAAATTTTTTTTCTGGACGTTTCATGATGTTTAGATCAAAAAATCTGTAAATTCTTACACACGGGTTGGTTATTCCTCGAATGGGGGAAACAGTGGGTGTGGCGGGTCCCAGACCCATTCCAATCGATTCAGGGTCCAAAATTTAGTGGAATATGATACCCCACACGCCTAGGCACCACAAATCCTGACACAATCAAATTGGGTAATAAATACCCAATTTGACCCATAGCTTCTTCCAGGGGGTGCCAATTGTTCTGGGACCCATTTTATTGGATTCAGCGTCCAAAATTTAGTGGAAAATGACACCCCACTCGCCTAAATCACCCAAAATCTCGAAAATCCATTTTTCAAAAAACCCCTACCCCCTCTAAAATTGGTCCGATCGGGCTGAAAAGTTTCGAGGACCCATCTCGGCTGGGAACAGACCCCTGACCAAAATTTCAGATTATTTTATTTTTTAAAATTTTCTACTACCAAAAACGGCGTGGACAACGGACGGCGGACGGCGTACGGCGGACGGACATTGACCTTTTTTGATCAGGACATCATGAAACGTCCAGAAAAAAATTTTGAGCCGAATCGGAGAGGTTGACCATTATCATGAAAACATAGGTTGATTATTCGAGGAATAACGCTGCAAATTCTTACACAGGGGTTGGTTATTCGTCAGCCCAGGCGCATGGAAACTAATTTAAAAACATGGGGGAAATGGGGAAAACGGTGGGAGCGGCGGGTCCCAGACCCATTCCAATCGATTCAGTGTCCATGATTAGTGCAAAATTATACCCCACACCCCAGGTACCAGAAATCTCGAAAACACATATTTAAAATGAGTAATATATACACAATTTGACCCATAACATCTTCCAGTTGGTGCCAATCGTCCTGGGACCCACTTCATGGGATTCAGCGTCCATGATTTAGCGGAAAATGGTACCCCATACCCCTAGGTTCCAGAAATCTCAAAAACACATATTCAAAATGGGTAGTATATACCCAATTTGACCCATAACTTCTTCCTGTGGGTGCCGATCGTTCTGGGACCCATTTCATTGGATTCAGCGTCCAAAATTTAGTGGAAAATGATACCCCACTCGCCTAGATCGCCCAAAATCTCGAAAATTCATTTTTCAAAAAACACATTTTGACCCCTACTCCGCCCAAATTTGGTCCGATCGGGCTGAAAAGTTTGGAGGACCGTTCTAGGCCGGGAACAGACCCCTGACCCAAATTTCAGATTTTTAGAA
The DNA here is from genome assembly GCA_019603395.1 of Cyrtorhinus lividipennis. Taxonomy (NCBI): domain Eukaryota; kingdom Metazoa; phylum Arthropoda; class Insecta; order Hemiptera; family Miridae; genus Cyrtorhinus; species Cyrtorhinus lividipennis. The sequence goes on along the minus strand of CM034002.1, from coordinate 17,861,659 downwards.
AATTTTCTACTACCAAAAACGGCGTGGACGGCGGACAGCGTACGGTTGACGGACATTGACCTTTTTTGATCTAGACACCATGAAACGTCCAGAAAAAAATTTTGAGCCGAATCGGAGAGGTTGACCATTTGCATGAAAACATAGGTTGATTATTCAAGGAATAACCAACCAAAAAGGTCAATGTCCGTCCGCCGTCCTCGCCTACTTTGGTAGTAGAAATTATTCAAAAATCTGAAATTTTGGTCAGGGGCCGTTCATGGCACTAGTTGGTCCTCGAACCTTTTCAACCCGATCGGACCACATTTTTGGGTGGGATAGGGGTCAAAATGTGAATTTAGAAAAATGGATTTTTGAGATTTTTTGCAATCTAGGAGTGTGGGGTATTATTTTCCACTAAATTCTGGACGCTAAATCCAATGTGATGGGTCCCAGAACGATTGGGACCCATTTCAAGAGGTTATGGGTCGAAATGGGTATCTATTACCCATTTTGAATATTTCCCATTATTTTTCGAGATTTCTGGTACCTAGGCGTGTGGGATATCATTTTCAACTGAATTCTGGACCCTGGATCGATTGAAATGGGTCCGGGACCCGCCACACCCACTTTTCCCCCATGTTTGTAAATGCATTTTCGTGATTTCTGCTACCTAGGCGTGTAGGGTATGATTTTCCACTATATTTTTGACGCTGAATCCAATGAGACGGGTACCGGAACGATTGGTGCCTTCTGGGTGAGGCTATGGGTCAAAATGGGTACCTATCTACCCATTTCGAATGTTTGTTTTCGAGATTTCTGTAACCTAGGCGTGTGGGGTATTCACACTTGAAACGTACGCAATGATAAATTAATAATTATGCAGGTAAAAACCCTTAACGATACTTTTAATACTCTGACTTTACGTATCTGTTTCTGTATCGATGACCGTTGGAGCGTGAGGGGGAGTCTCCGATGTACCGCCCGTGTCCGACTTTCCCAGTCCGTTATTTCCCGACTTCAACGAGCGGCCGGCGGGCGGATCCTGACTTTTGCGGAGACGGCTGGCGTCACGTTATAAGTCCGCGCCCTCCCCGCGTGCCCAACCTCTGCCGGATCGGCGGCCAAACCTAACGCCCGCCCCCGGACCTCAACCACCCTACGGATGCCACAGTCGGGGTAAAAACCCTACAGTGTGTGTTATTTTACGAAAAGTAACAACACGACGAATTCCAGCGCGCTTTTCAAAATCTATTAATATCACTCATTGAACAAAACTCATTACCTTCAGACCAACAATGTTCCACTAACACAAATATTTTTTACAATGCTCATGCAACAGACTCAGCATTTACGACTTGAATGCTCAAAAATCTACCAAAACCGTTAGATACAGGGTGTGGCTCATGCATGCCCGTCACAAACCCATGTGGATAACAATACTGTTGCCCATGAATGGAGGTACGCGCCCCGCTTTGGAAATTGTCAACACAATGAGTCAGATTAATTCTTGAATCTGAAGACATCTTATCGCGAACGAAGATATCTCATTCAGGAAACTTAGTGCAAAAGGGAGTAAATCAACAATCGTTGGCTGTCCAATACTCGAAGAATTGGACTGGGCATCACAAAATTCGACTCAATTGAAACGTATAGACATAATTAAGTTTGAGACTTGGGCAAGGCTCATCAGAGTCGTTGTTAAGTGGTTCTCTTTATACGTTTCAAATAGACGCAAATTGTGACCATCATTGATGGAATGATGAGACCAAATATCCCACCCTTCGAGATGTTATTATTTAACTGCTATTGTTATTTACTGTTGTAATCAATGAATCCATGTAGAAGAAGCACACTTGTGGTGCAGAGGGCACTAGAAATGTGACCAGATGTTTTCCCAAACAGTCTTACAGCGATAAAATACCTAACGTTTTCCATAAAATAAAATCTCTAGCTTCGATCCTATTTGAATGCCTCCCCGATACAATCAGAACCAGTGAATACATTTTTAAAATTTAAGCAAAAACAACGACTATCTTTTGGAAAGTGAATGAGATGATGGATACATTAATCAAAATTGTGAAACAGCTACAATTTGTTAATCACCAAAACTGTTAACAGTGTGACGACTGCAACCAAAGTTTTAGCAACAAGCCAATCTCACGGCCCACGTTCGCACTCACTCAGAGAGAACCATTCGGTGAGCGTATAGTCGCTGGTCAGTTTTCGTTTAATTAGATGTATTTACATTTTTTATTTATTTAGTATTATTTGTATTGAGACACGCAATCAGGATAGGAACAAAGTTTGTTGACTACGACAATGAGACTTATGAATCAAACCTTAACTACTTGAATACCATTTAATAAAAAAACATGGAATGCTCGACTGTAACTGAGCAATGCCACCATTCCACTATCTTCCCTTTCTGAAATTTAATGTGAATTGTCGCAAAACAAAATAGTTTGTTCCATTTTTTGTGATAAAAAAAAAACAAATTTATTAGTTAATAGAGCATGGGTCTATTGACCTCACGACATGTAGACCAATAGTTGTGAAAAAAGAAAAAAACCAAATATTTTATTGTACCTACTCCTTGGTTGCGTATTCATGTATAAGGTAAAACCCAACGCAACAAAAAATTAAACAAATCTTAAAAATGAGTGAATTGTTCAGCTCCACCCTTTTTCTCTGGTTATTTTGAGGGAATTAATAGTACCATGTTAAACAATATCGGATCTTTTTGTTGTGAAAAAGAGGTGCCAAACGTTTTGGAATGTAATTTTATGATGGTCTGTTAGTTTTTAATGTTGAAGGAACCATTTTAGTAAGTTTGTAAAATGTTTTGACTGATCGAGTATCTCACTAAGTTGCCTGAATAAAAAAATTCAAATTACAGGATAATCACAACTGAATTTGAAATTTGCCCCTAGGTGCCAATATGCGCTAGAAGATTTTCACAAAGCAGCTCAGTGACGACGCACATGCGCACTCACAGCGGGAACGACCGTACCGGTGCCGACTGTGTAAAAAGGCCTTTTCCGACTCGAGCACTCTCACCAACATCTGAGAATCCACAGCGGGAAAAACCTTATCAGTGTAAATTGTGTCTCCTCAGATTTTTCGCAATCCGGTTAATCTCAACGCGACAATCGAAGTCCACTCGTCGTGGCCCCTCTTGACACCTGATCGTCGTTATCATCCCTCGTGAACTGTTCGTTGATTCATGTGTGGATCGTCAGTGGTTTGTCGTGAGATTTCATTCGATAGGGAACCTACCTACCCGAGCAAGACTGAGCTATCTAGAAATAATGTAGTAGATTGGGGGTGATGGAGAGATTGTGATGGGGAGGTCGACATGCCGACATTTCCTATAAAACGCTGCGAATTCTTCACAATGGTTGGTTATTCTTAGGAGCAGGCATAGGAAATCAGTGAGTTTGGAGTAACCCAAACACTTTCGAATCAATTCCAGCTTTCAACATTTTAGTCTCATTCAAAGACTACTAAAGTTCGGAATCGGCTCTGACAGAATTTCAGATTATTTGAAATGTGGAATATTTGTGGATTTTCTGCATAAAACATTCGTTGATATTATTCATGAATTAACCAACCAAACAGCATTATTAGGAATATTAGGAGTCTCACTACAGCTCTTTAATGTGCGGTCACAGCGCTGCCTGGTGACAACGCAGGAAGTCACCACACCCCCACTCATAACAGCGGTAACAGCACGCGACATCTTGCTTGTCTTAATTTTTTTTTTTTCAATTATTTATTTTATTTTGAACGGGCGAGACCAACAACAGTCAGTTGCCAATTTCGTATAGAAATTTTGTCTTCGATTTGTTTTCGTCTTCCTGTATGAAATGGATGGGTCATATTCCTCATAGAATGGACAGAACAATTATAAATGACAACTTAAAAACGCAAAAGTGTAAAGACTGATTTTTTGCTTTCACACTCTCTTGCGTTAATTTGGATGGGTTCAACATCTGTAAAAATATTGTATTTGTTTCATTGCGACTTTTAAAACGAAACGCCACCAAAAAATCTTTGCTCTTCCACGTTGACATCTTTTACAAAATCTTTTGTTTAAGAAGGTGTGAGTCCTACAGAAAATTTCAACCTCTACACTTTCAGCGGAAAACCGCATAATAGAATCGTGCCAAATCGACAAGTTCCCCTCACATACACACAAAAACATGTGGTTTCCTACTCTATTGTGTCTCTCATTTGCTCCATTCTATCTTAGATAGTCACGATACTTTCGCGTTAGATTAACTATTTCGGACAAAGTCGTTTAAAACGGTAGGCTCCAGGTGACTTTTGCTGTTTGAATCAACTCATGACGTCCGCTATATTACTCGAGTTGAGTGCTGGCAAGTAGATGTTCATTTTGCATTCTTAACGACGAAAGGATTTAATCGAAACATCCGTTCATTCTCATTCCGTTCACCAAAAGATGCGTTCAAGAGGAGAAATTTCGCATAAATATGTTCTCATTAAGAATTGGTCGATGACTTTGCAATTTACGTCAGACCCCAATTTGTAGTCGTGTGTCGCCTCGTTACTTTTCCAATGTGTCAAAAAACCGGCTGACATGCATATCATGAGTTGGTGGGTAGGGAAACTTCCTCCAACTGTCACACAGGACGCTGAGACCGCGAACTAAGGAGCTATGTGATACTCTCTCTAAAATTAGCGCCCATTTTAGATTGTAGCTCGTAAATGGCGCAAAACTCACCAAAGACCTCTCACCCCCTCCTCTCTTCATCAAATGGGTGCTTCGATCCATTACCGTCGTAGTTGAGACGAACCACCAAACAGTGTCAAATGTTCATTGTACACCTATCAAGTAGCCGTTTAATAAGAACAATGTTCATAAAATGTCACTTAATAATGGTCCACCGTTGAGGCGGATGCACCAAAACTATACGTGTAGGCTATCTATTTCGTTGTAGATAAACCGTTTTAATTGCACACTTGTACGAAATTATCGTCATCGAAGCATCTAACAGAGATTGCTTGTACACGATACCTCAACGCGTTTGCAATTTAGCGTGAATAGTACAAATTTTATGATGCTTTTACACCAAATGATGACCCTTTTTATGTCTATCTTCTAGTCGTGTGTTTAATCACTTGATTTGTCTAAAACTGTGATAAGACATGTTTTCATTTATATGATGCTTGTGTGTTTTTTTTAAATTTAATAAATCCCTAACCGAAAGGGAAAAGAGTAAGTTTTCCTGCGAAAGGTTACATACCTAAGGACCTCTTTAGAAAGAGAAAAAGGACCATTTTCAAATATATGCGATGCTTTCAAAGTACTGTTCTTGACAGTTCCGGATTCATTTCAATATACTTGTGGTCCAAATTTAGTGTAAAATATATTCCATACGCCCTAGGACCTCTCCTAACATCTCGAAAAACCACTTTTAACCATTGCATGAATGGCTCCGCGTTCACTACGTCACTTTTTTTTCATCAAAAAATCCAAATGATAGCTAGAAAATGGAACTAGTTACAGTTCAATATCACATGGACGCGGACGGACATTTGCCTATTTTTGATCTACACCTGAACTCCCAGAAAAAAATTATTGAGGCAATCGGAGAGGTTTCACATAGCATGAAAACATAGGTTGATTATCTAGGAATACCAACCAAAATTGAAAGTTCATCGAAGAAACGGAATCGGACCAGGGAGAGGAAAACGATCAAGCCCCAGGATATCCAAAGAAGAATAAAATTTCATGTGGTTTTTTGCAGGCACAGGATTCAGCGTACTTTTCCAGTCCTATCAAAATTTACTAACATTGAGATCTTGACATTAGACTAGGTAAGTAGTAATAAAAATTAACACTCAGCGTCAGCGAGGATGTGCGAGAGCTGAAAAAATATAACCATCACTTGAAAAATACAAATATAGCTGAAAAAATTATGTCTATCTTGAAAATACTAGAGTAAATACCTATCACATTTTGAAAATTTGGGTAACTTTTACGCCTAATAGAACTCTTCAACGAATATTGAAACGATTAAAGGCAATATTGAAAATGAAGCGATTTCTCGGAGCTTCTGGTAACTGGTAATTTGGCACACGTTGGTTTCTGTGCACAGTAGCCTTCTTGAACGCTTGGAAAACCCTGTCAATGTCCTGCACACGGGTTGGTTATTCCTCGAATGGGGGAACAGTGGTGTGGCGGGTCCCAGACCCATTATACTATCAGGTTCCAAAATTTAGTGGAATATGATACCCCACACGCCTAGGCACCAAAATCCTGACACAATCAAATGGGTATAATACCCATTTTGACCCATAACTTCTTCCAGGGGTCAATGTTCTGGGACCCATTTTATTGGATTCAGCGTCCAAAATTAGGAAAATGACACCCCACTCGCCTAAATCCCCAAATACTCGAAAATCCATTTTTCAAAAAACACATTTTGACCTACCCCCCGTCAAAATTTGGTCTGATCGGGCTGAAAAGTTTCGAGTACCGGAATAAAACCACCAAAAAATGATACCCACCGTAAGCCCACACTTGAACCCCAAAAATCTTGAAACCCAATTTGCAAAATATATTGTTATGAGTACCTGAACCTATCGTGGAAAAGCAACGCAAGAAAATACGAACATTCGATATAGAAGAGTCGTCAACATTTTTTTTCGATTTGGGCGGTTTAAATGTCAGTAGTTCTTGGGATATGATACGTCGTACCAGAGAAAAGCCGAATATTTCGTACAACTGTGGGATCCTCTGCGTATTTCTGCAGCAAGTAACGTCTTCATTTTAAGACACTAACTATAAATCGAAGAAGGCTCTGCTATCATGTTATCATGGCGGAAGGAATGGGATTCCAATTATGCATTAGTTATCTGTTTGCCAAATCCATCATTATTCGTCGACTGAGTGTTGAGTAATAGATCATCAGGTGAGTAGATAACTTCGTAATTGGCATTTATTCGAACAAAGGGTCGGATTACTAGTTCTTTAGAACAGTTAAGAAATCTACAAGACTACAAATCACTATATGGGTATACATTTATGGATAGTATACATCTGCTGTATCATTTTTGTTCAAAGTACTACTCGAAAAAAAACTCGTTGACAAGAATGGATGCTTCGTCTGAAGCCACCATGGCGAACCAGACTTATAGCAGCTGATTTCCGAATGCCGCTGATTTCGACGAGACCACTGTAATGAATACGCTGTTCTCCAACTCGTCCGGGAAGAAAAAAGTTATTGAAATGGGTGACCCAGAAATTGCAGATTAAAATGTTGCAAATTAAATCATGGAGATCTGAGGAAGATGAAGGTAATGGGATCTTGCATTTAAGGAACTGTTATTTCTTTATTTAATGTAAATCATATCCTATCTGAAGAGCGAGCGTGACGGCGGCAGTAATAAAACATGGCGTCTTGTTTAATTTGTATATATTTTAGTATGAAGTTAGGGCAATGTCAATAAAAACACTAGCCACTTATGGTCAACTGGGATTATTTTAAATTGCAGATATGACAAAACTGTTGAACTCATTTTTCAATTTCAAAGAGCACGAAATTCCACGTTTCATAGACGTTTTCTGAGTCGTGACAGTCAAGCCAAAATTTGGAAAAGTATTTTCTCGAATTGAGTTTAAATGGAATGTGTACCGAAGAGAGTAAAGAGGCGAGAGAACAATTTCTACTGAAGGACGTGACGAAGGTAGCAAAAAAATAGGTACTTGTCAATTAACCCCCTCCCGAGGGTAACCAACTATCCCAAACATGGCGTGATGAATCGATTTTCTATATATCGATCTATTATAACCTCCACGTTAGCGGTGTTTTATAGGGTTTGTAGATGTTTATAGGGTATAAAATTGGAACCTCTCTCGGTCCTGAACTGAAAATTTTTATATCCTCTTCATAAATGGTTATTACTGTTGAAATAAATAAATAATTCTGAATATGTTAAAGTCGGTGCAGGCTACGTTGCGATATATCGTATATACGCTTCCAATGAAGGTTATGGTGCTAGTAAACAGGTCACCCTCGGAGGGGTTCTAATTGACAAGTACCAAAAATATTTTTGTTTGTATATCGTCGGCTTGCAGGTAAACCTCGTTTAAAATATTATATTTTACATGTTTTCAGGTGTTTTGAAACCAGAAGTGCTGTCT